>BLSH010045883.1:516575-540264 GCA_018402905.1 Glandirana rugosa | reverse complement strand
CGTACACGGCTACAGTAGCAATGACTGCCGAGGGTGCGCGTACGCGCCCTCACTGCAACACCGTCGAGGCCGGTTAGTGTCGCGACCTCGGCGCTTAGGCCTTCATTGAAGCCCACCTTCTACAGCCAGGACATGAGCCTCTCGGCTGAGGCTATGTCCCGAAGCAAGATTCCATTCATAAAGTATTACTCGATCATACACCACGTATGATCGAGTCATACGGAAAGAGGACGTTCCAAAATAAATAAATACAAAAAATCTCCGAAATGTTGAAGAAATTGACGGAGTCCTGGCGGGTGGCAGTTTACTGCCGCCTCGCCAGGGAGGACGTCATATGACGTCCACCCGCTGGGAGAGCAGGACCGCTCCGCCGTCATTTGACGGTGGGCGGTCCTGAGGCAGTTAAAGAAGTTGTAAAGCCTCTAAAAAACATAAATAAATAAAACCTTGCAGGAGAAAGGCATACTGAGCTAGTATGCACCACATACTAGCTCATTATGAAATACTTACCTTAGAACGAAGCCCTGTATCGGAGTCGGCTCTCCGAGTACAGGACCGACATCTTCCACCCGAAGTTACTTCCGGATTCGCGGCTCCAGCGCTGTGATTGGCCGGAGCTGCCACAACGTCACTCCCGCGCATGCGCGTGGGAGCCGTCAGTAACGATGACATCGGCACATGCAGATACAGGGAATATCTCCTAAACTATGCAAGTTTAAGAGATATTCCCGGGACCTACAGGTAAGCCTTATTGTAGGCTTACCTGTAGTTTAAAAAAGTTGTCAAGAGTTGACAAACACTTTAAGGATACCCCCTAGTCTGGGGGAGTGACCTCAGGCCTGTGGCTCGGGTGCTGGAAGGATCCTTCCTACCAAAACACATAGAGGAAGCCCTTCCTGGAGGCACGGGAGCAAGGAAAGAGGACAGCAGGAGCAAGTCTGCACGTCTGGGAGATCTTCCAAGGGTCAGCCAGGTGAGCTGGTGAGTGTCAGTCTGGAGGACTGTGGGGAGAAGTTAGCCTGGAGCACTAGTGAAAGGGGCAACTGCAGCATGGCGGGTTGGCAGTGCCTGAATAGGTTGTGCTGGGATCAGTAGCCACAGAAGTAATGCAAGCTGGACAATGAAACTCTACTACCCAACTAAAGGGCCTTGGGTTCCTGCCTGTAATGGGCTTTTGTTTTGATCTGATTAAATCTCTGTCAGATATTCACAATGTTCCAGCTGGCTTCTGCAAGCAAGTGAGTGCTGGAGGAAGAAGTGAATCTGTATATAGAGACTGTATTTAGGAAGAGTTGTCCCTGAAGATTGTTGTTGAAGTTAAATGGGCATCCCATAACCTCCCATCCTTATCCAAGTTATTACCCTGCATTTACACCTGAGCATATCGCTTTCAGATGGAAAGTTGGGTGATTTTACTGCGATTTTTCCGCGATTTGTGCTGCGATTTTGTACAGGTCAAAGGTCACCAATGTAAAAAGCACAAAACCACCTATAATCTGTCTAAAAAGAAGCTGAGGTGCTTTTTTGAGCTTCAGGCATTTTGCGTCAGGTGACAAAATGCTCAGATGTGAACAGGGGCCATTTAAATGAATGGTATATTCTGAGCATTTTACGAGCTGAAAACGCTCAGGTGTGAATGGGCCCTCAATAATACAAAACTAAGCCAAAGACTGTTCTCTGGCTCGAGTGTGCCTGTAAAGATTTGGTGTGTCTGGCTGTGCAGGGTGGGGCATCCCAGTTTACTTGCGGCTCCTTAGAGGGTGCGATACAGTGGACAGTGGGAAGAATGCTGCTTACATTGGTGGTCAGTGAGAAAAATGCTTCTTACACTGGTGGTCAGTGAGACTAATGTCCCCTACACTGGTGGTTAGAGGGAAGAATGTCCCTTACATTGGTGGTTAGAGGGAAGAAGGTTCCTTACATCGGTGGTCAGTGGGAAGAAGGCTCCTTACATTGGTGATCAATGGGAAGAAGGCTCCTTACATCGGTGGTCAGTGGGAAGGAGGTTCTTAACATTGGTGGTCAGTGGGAAGAAGGTTCCTTACATTGGTGATCAATGGGAAGAAGGCTCCTTACATCGGTGGTCAGTGGGAAGAAGGCTTCTTACATCGGCGGTCAGTGGGAAGAAGGTTCCTTACATTGGTGGGCAGTGGGAAGAAGGCTCCTTACATTGGTGGTCAGTGGGAAGAATGTTTCTTACAGTGATCAGTGAGAAGAATGAGTCTTACTTTGATGTTCAATGGAAAGAATGTTGCTTACATTGGGGGCCAGTGGTAACAATGTTCCCTACAATAGGGGTCAATGGAAAGAATACCCCTTACATAAGTAGTCAGTGGGAAGAATGTTTCTTTCAATGGGAGTCAATAGGAAGAATACTTCTTACATAGGTAGTCAGTGGGAAGACTGCTCCTGTTACAATGGTGATCAGAATGCCACCCTGCAGACACCTAAAAAAATAATTGGTGTCGTGCTATTGATTATACCACATGGAGTTGGTCCTGGAAATATGCAGACACCATCAGATAGGAGGTCATTCAGTTACAGCTCAAGGAATCCATTGTAACTTCTGCAGGAAACCTAGGGGTCCATGCAGGGCCATCTTTAACGTAAGCAAAAGGGGCAGCTGCCCAGGGCCCAGTTATTGTTGTGGGGCTTGAAACAGCAGCCCCTTGAACCTGTGCCAGTGTTGCCATTGTTATGGAAATTTCTGGTTGTGACTCTAAAAATAAAAGTTAGTTTTGCAATTGCAGGAACAGATCCACAGGACTCAATCTCTGTGTTTAAAATGTCTGTTCTGACAAAATGTATTATTACATGATATTTTATGCATAGATAAGAAAGGGGTGGTGTGAATTGTTATTAGAAACTAACAAATAGAAATATATTATTAAAAGCTAGCGAATAGAATAGTTTCAAAAGTAAAACATAGAGAGGGGAGGGGGGAGTAGAGAGAGAGTGAGAGCTTCTAGGAGAAAGTGTATCTGTGTGATAAGTGAAGGCCACAGAAGACATTGCAGCAGCGTGAGCAAAATGGAGTCTCTTGTGCTTTAATGAACAATACAGTGAAAGTCCATGTCACCATAGAGCTGACATTCTGCCTGCCCCAGTGAAGCTGCTGCAGTCCCACCTCCAGGCTCTTGCTACTGCCAACAATAGTGGTTAGTTGCTAAGACCGCTCGGTGTCTAGCAACCAATCATGTGGCTAATCCGACTCTGGCCCCGCATTCAGTGGAGATCGGCGCTTTCTCCTGCAGTCCTGGCTGCTGCCACACCTCCCGGCTCCTCCCTGCAGCTGTCAGTGGTGGTTGGTTGCTAGGACACGACCTCTCAGAATCTAGCAATCAACACAATGGTTTGTCTGACTCCACCCCCGCCACGTGTTCAATGGAGGAGCCCAGGATTTCCTGCTCCAGACTGGGCTGCTGCGGCTGTTGCTAGTACCATGGCTGTCTGACTCTGTCAGTCCACGGTCCACCCCTGTGTTCAGTGGAGGAGCACGAGGCTTCTCCCTCCAGACCTGGCTGCTGCCAGTGCCAGCTCAGTGAACTCAAGGAAGGTAAGGAAATGCTCTGATTTATTTAAAAGTAGGAGCAGCTCTGGCGTCCATGATATAAGAAGGAAGAGACCCTGATGAAGGGGGGAAATGTGTGGACCTTGATGTAAAGGGAATGGATCTGAGGACCCTGATGTAAGGGGGGCACTCTGGGGACCCTGATGTAAGAAGGGGGCTCTGAGAACCCTGATGTAAGAAGGGGGCACTGGGGACCCTGATGTAAGAAGGGGGCTCTGGGGATCCTGATGTAAGGAGGGGGGCTCTGGGGACCCTGATGTAAGGAGGGGGGCTCTGGTGACCCTAAAGTAGAGAGGGGGGCACTGGGGACCTCAATATATAGAGGGGATAATTCTGGGGACCCTGATTTATGTTTGAGGGCTCTGGGGACCTTAATACAAGAAAGGTGACTGTTAGGAAAATGTCTGTTTCTGACTGTGCTCAATTGATGTATATAAGGACGCTACATCGAGCTACACCCATCTACCTAGATGATGTAATTGCACAGCTACTGATACAATGCTTCTGGGGATGTGAATCTGGCTTGATACAGGTCTACAGTGGAACAGTCTGATGTGTCTGTTTTCTCTTCTTCCCCCAGAGCATTAGGTGGCAACTCTTTAGGAACTTGTAATAATAATGACACTCATTACCAGCATCATATTATCACATATTGTTGTGGAAGAGGTGGTGTCTTTGACAGGAAGGAGGGAGGAGCCAGGAGTATGGTGGTAGCAATAGCCAGCCTCCCACGCCCTTAGGGTCAGTGGGCGGGACCTCAGTAGGACTCCACCCCCCTCCCCATCAGCGCAGACTGTGTGACTTCTACGTCTGAGGCTCAGACGTAGTAAGCCAGGCTCTAATGAAGAGGCTACGGCCTGGAAACGCGTCAGCTAGTCCATCCAGGTTAACAGCAGGAGACGGTCGTACGGTCGTTACCCACTCCAGCACTGTGAATGCTTTTTATAAGAGCTGTTTGTGAGTATGTTTTTATGATTTTATGGATTAAATATTTATCAAGGATAATGCGCTATGCCAGTGCGCCCTTGTGTGCCTTTTTGTTTCTTTTAGTCCCGGCCAATCGGCTTAACGCACCGTTGTGGCGTTACCAAGTGAGCCCAGGGTACCCATGCCTGAGCGGTTTGCAGGAGACTGCAGAAAGTTTCAGGCTTTCCGTAACTCCTGTGAACTATACGTTGACCTCCAACCCTGGACCTTTTCACTGGAGGCCACGAAAGTGGGGTTTGTGATATCCCTCCTTCTAGAGGAGCTCCAAATCTGGGCGCACCGCCTCCTGGAACATAAAGCCCCAGAGACCACCAGCCTGGATCAGTTCTTCCGGGCAATGGCCCAATTATATGAAGACCCCCACCAGGCAGCCACAGCAGAGGCAGCCCTCCATGCTCTACAACAAGGCCGCCGCCAAGTGGAGGAGTATGTATATGAATTCCGGTGATGGACCGCCTGGAATGACGTGGCTCTCAGCTATCAATTCCAGCTGGGTCTCTCGGAGCCACTCAAAGATGAGCTGGCTCGTGTCGGGGTCCCACACACCCTAGACGCCCTGATCAATCTGGTCATCCAGATTGATCGCCGTCTGCGGGAACTCAGGGCCAAGAGATCCGCTGGGCCTGCACGTCTGACCTGGATGATGCCTCGGGTTCCCAGTTATACAGCTCCTGGTCCAGCTGCACTGAACCTGTGCCTGTATTGTGGAGGTCCCGGGCACCTGGTGAGAAATTGTCCCGCCAAGGCCGGTAAGTGACCAGTAACCAGTAAAATCAAAGCAAAAGATGAGCTGGCACTCTTGGGGATCAGATAATAAAGTGTTTTTATTCCATCGTGGCAACGGCAATCAACAGCTAACGCGTTTCGGCGCCAGTAATGCGCCTTGTTTACAGCTTACTTCTTAGTGAAAAAAACGACATATAAATACATTTTACAGGCTCTCATAGTCTGGTGTGTCTCCTCCCACATTTAATTGAGTGATAATCACTAATGATCTACCTGGGAGTTCAAACACTACCATACTATGGGTACAAAAACAAACACAATAGAGCTAGTTCTCATAAAAAGATACAAAGTATATGTATTCACATAAAAGAAAAAGTAAAAATATACAAAATGCTGCACACATGTGTTAGTGTGTTATACTTTTACAAATATTGCTACTAGCAGGTGAAGGAGAGGACCAGACAACTCTCTAAATTTGTTCCTAAAAGGTTCATGTATTTTCCTAAATGATCAAAATCCATAGTTCTATAGATGGAGATATGTTAATGCAATGGTAAAAGAGTACTGAGGATGGTCAGAGGGGTAATGGTTAAACTTCAAAAAAAAAAAAACTAAATAAAAACTAAAACTAAAATACGAAAAACTAAAACAAAAAAAAAAACCCTAAAACTAAAACTAGAAGAAAAAAAAAACTAAAACTAAAACCAGTAACCCAGACGGACTGATGTATTTGCATGTTGATAAAGCTCACCTTGTGCTCTCTGTCTTTCTGCAGCTTCCCGGCGGGACTATCCCAGTGCTGGCAATCCTTGATTCTGGTGCATGTAGCTGCTTTGTTGACATCGCCTTCACAGCGCATCACCAGATCCCCCTTCAACCAAAGGAACATCCCATGGTCGTCCGATTGGCCGACGGGTCAACTATGAGATCAGGCACAGTCACCCAGGAGACCATCCCAGTGCTCACCAAGACCAAGGGAGGACATGCCGAGTTCCTGCTACTGGACGCCATCGCATCCCCACTATTTCCTATTATGCTGGGCATCCCATGGCTCCGGACTCATATTCCTCAAATTGACTGGGTCACCAGCGAAGTAAACTTCTCTTCCTCCTACTGCGACCACTGCCGGAATCACCATGGACCTACAGAAGGTCTCAGCCATCCTGGACTGGCCCGCTCCTGTTGACAAGAAAAAGAAAGAAAAACTTCTACCAGAAGTTCATCAAGGGGTTTTCGGCAGTCATCACCCCAATAACCCAACTCACCAAGCAGGACTCACGCTTCTGCTGGACTCCCGAGGCCCAAAAGGCCTTCACCCAACTCAAGAGACTGTTCACATCTGCCCTCCATTCTCGAGCCCCGGATCCTGCATTGCCGTACACCTTAGAAGTGGACGCCTCTGAGAGAGCAGTGGGAGCAGTCCTCTCGCAGAGACGAGGCCCAAAGGCTTCGCTTCATCCTATCGCCTTTTTCTCTAGGAAGCTAACACCTCCGGAGAGGAACTACGACGTGGGCGACAGGGGACTGCTGGCAATCAAGTTGGCCCTGACCGAATGGCGGTAACTCCTGGAAGGAGCTTCCCATCCTATTCTGGTTTTTACAGACCACAAAAACCTAGAATACTTGTGGACTGCCAAAAGACTGAAACCTCGGCAGGCACGATGGGCACTGTTCTTCTCTCGATTCCAGCTGCACATCACTTACAGGCCCGGGGCTAAAAATGTAAAGCCGGATGCATTATCAAGAATGTTCCCCGTTCCGGAGGACACGTCCCTGCCAGATACTATCTTTCCAGCCCACAGTTTCCTGCTCACCCAGGAAGATCTTCTGTCCCAGATCCGAAAGTCCTGCACCGGCCTCACTGAACCGTCAGATGCTCAACTCAGACTGAAAGATGGGTTGTAGTGGTTGGAGAATAGATTGTACGTCCCACAGGAGTTCCGTTCGGCAGTCCTCGGACTCTGTCACAATGCCAAAATGGCTGGGCAATTTGGTGGTCATAAAACAACAGAGTTGCTTGCTTGCTCATTCTGGTGGCCTTGGCTGAAGGAAGATTGTCAGAGCTCTGTAGCCACCTGTCCTGTCTGTGCCAGAAACAAGTCAGAGAAATCCAAGGCCTGGGAACTACTCAATCCATTGCCCATTTCAGAATGACCGTGGTCCCAAATTGCAATGGACTTCATAGTGGAACTACCACCATCTGCAGGATACAACACAATCCTGGTGGTTGTGGACCGTCTCACAAAGATGGCACATTTCTTAGCCATGAAGGGTACTCCTTCGGCGGCTGAGACTGCGGAAATCTTTATAAGGGAGGTGGTCCGTTTACATGGGATTCCTACCAGCATCGTGTCGGACCGAGGAGTACAGATTACCTCCTCCTTCTGGAAGTCTTTGTGTGTCACTTTGGGAATTGAGCTGGCCTTCTCCTCGGCCTAAGACCCCCAGTCCAATGGGCAAACAGAGAGGACCAACCAAACTCTCAAACAGTATTTGCGGTGCTATTCCTCCTACTCCCAGGATGACTGGGTATCACTTCTATCGGTAGCCGAGTTCGCGTATAATAATTCCGTTCACTCTGCCACCAAGCAGTCCCCCTTCTGAGCAAACTTAGGCTACCACCCTTCCTTCCTACCCGATCTGGCTATGGAAAGCACTGTACCTGCTGTCTTGGAAACAGCACAGTTCCTTGAGAGAAATAACAAACTCCTTCAGGAGACCCTCTCCCAAGCCCAGGCTACCGGCAAGAAAAACTTTGATAAGGGAAGGCGGGGAGAACTGGACTTACAAGTTGGACAACAGGTCTGGTTATCCACAAAGAACCTAAGACTCTCCTGTCCCTCAAAAAAGCTGGGACCCAGATATATAGGGTCATTCCCTATTAAGAAGAAAATTAACAGAGTGGCCTATGAGTTAAACTTGCCATCATCTCTGCATATCCATCCGGTCTTCCATGTTAACCTACTTAAGCCAGTGGTTAAGGATGTCTTTCCAGGGCGTAGAACAGCACCCCCAGAACCGGTCTTGGTGGACGGAGAGGAGGAATTCGAGGTGGAGACCATCCTCGACTGTAGGAAAAGAGGAGGCAGCACCCAATTCCTGGTCAAATGGAAGGGTTATGGACTCGAAGAAAACTCCTGGGAGCCTGAAGAGAATTTACACGCAAAGGAATTGATCAGAGCCTTCTGGAGAAGGCACCCGACCAAGAGAGCCCGTTTGGACATCCGGAGGCTGGGGGGGGCAATGTTAGGAAAATGGCCGTTTCCGGCCGTTTCTGACTGTCTGTGCGCGTTTGCGTGCGTGTGCGTGCCAATGGCGCCAAACGGCCTATTTAAGCAGACAACACCCTGCAGCAGATGCTGTCCGTTCTACAACGTTCCTGTGACCACTGTGGCGACATTGAGAGACTTTCCTGCCTGATCCTTCTGTACCTCTGCTGCCCGCACGTTGCCGACCTTGCTTGCACCTGACCACCAGCCTGCCTGCTCCATCAGTACCGCATTTGCCAGCCTGTTGCCGACCCGGACTGTACGACCACTATTCAGCTTGCACGATCTCCAGTGGACTTCCACATACCACCAAGTGACCCAGTTCAACCCTCGTGCCCCCCTGTGCTCTTGAGCTCCCTGTCTGCACTACCAGGGGTTCTTGAACCAGGGCCGCAAGAGAGGTGATCCCCTGCATAAGCCAGACTCATCCGCCAGGTACGTGACAGTGACTCTGAGGACCATGATTTAAGATGGGGAAAGTCTGGGGACTCTGATGTAAGGAGGGGGGTTCTGCACCGCCACTGATCCCACCCCCCACCAGCACTGCCACTGATCCCATCCCCCCACCAGCACTGCCACTCATCCCATCCCCCAGCACTGCCACTCATCCCATACTCCCCCCCCGCTGCCATTGATCACACCCCCCCCCCACAGCTTCAGAAACCAATGAGTGAGCAGTAATGATGTGCGGTAGCCTCTAGCAACCAATCAGTGAGCATAAGGATGTGCAGTAACCTCTAGCAGCCAATCAGCAAGCAGAAATGATATGCTGTAACCTCTAGCAACTAATCAGTGAGCCATAATGTGTTCTGTAACCTCTAGCAACCAATCAGTGAGTGGTAATATTGCTGTAACCTTTGGCAACCAATTGCAATCGCTGCCTGATCTGCTGCAGTAAATGGATTTTGAGTCTAGGTGCTATTTATTGTATGTCTCAGAGCAGGTGGGGAGCGAAATTGCACGGTGGGGGCCCAAAAGAATGTTTGCCCAGGGTCCAACCAATATTAACCAGTTCTGGTCGTATACATTTACTGCTGCAATGTGGCAGCATAACACGAATCGCCGTCTATAAATGGTGCTCGAGGCCGTGACCAGGAAGTCGGGTTTCGCTAGAGGACAGATCAATCTTCAGGTACAGATCGATGATTTTTGATCTGTACCTGCTGATCGGTCCTGGCGAATGGAATGTCTCCTCTCTGCCTCTGTAATATAAACAGAGGCAGAGGAAGTGATGTCACTCTCCCTCCCTGAGCTCTTTTCCATTCCAGAGAGGAGAGAGGACATCTAAAACGTGAGTGCACCAACACTGCACTGACACCAGTACATGTAGGCACACTTTAACGTTTTGATCGCCCCCTGATGGCCCCCCCCCAGTTAACCCTTCACTGCTGTCACCCCATGTCACTGTGTCACTGAGTGCAGCGATCAGATCTTTCACTGATCGATGTACTTGTGTCACTTGTAACACTAATCAGTGTTAGGGTAGATAGTAGTAGGCCCCCTAATAAAGGTTTTAACCACTTGATTGCCCCCTGTCACCTGTGATCACCATATAAGTGTCACGGGTGACGCTGCTTAGCTAGGTAGTTTTTTTTTTCCCTCAAATTACCCGCCATATGTGTGTATATATATATATATATATATATATATATATATATATACACCTTTTATAGGTTTTAACCCCCTGATCACCCGGCGGTGACCTTTGTTAGGTTTTAGCGTGCGTTAGGGTCAGCGTCAATCCCCGGCAGGGTCAGATTAGTACAGGTACACTGACACACATACATACACCTAGATAGGTCAGTTAGTAGCATATTATCTGAACAGATATCTGTGATCTGATCAGATCTATATTAGCGTCCCCACACACTAGTCACACTAGTGTATGTATAAATTTAGAGCCCAAAATGTCAAATCAGATATACACTAGTGAATTGGCCTACACGTTGCTGAGCATGACAGACAAGAGCGATGGGGAAGCCTCGCTGTCAGAATCAGGCTCAGCATACGATAGTTCTGACGATGGAGTAGCGGTCCCTGCTAAGGTCAGGCGTACCTGATCCCATTCTGCTGCCGCTGAGGTGCAAGAACCGCATGGCTCTCGTATGGAGCAGAGAGCCAGTACTTGTGCCGCTACTCCTTCTGGTGAACTGGCAAGCACCAGCGGCCTAGTACATCCTGGTCATAGACAAATCAGCACTGAGGTAACACTTGGTGACGCGGTGAGTCCCATAAGTGCAGTTCAAGCTGGTGTGGCTAGCACAAGTAGTGTCCCACAGCCATGAAGATGAAGACAAATACTGGCCCGCAGAGCCCATAGTGTCCTTCCTGAAGCGCTTGCAAACCCTGATTGGCAACCCACCACTGATACAGCGCCCGTACTTCCCCCATTCACCGGCCAACCCGGAATTCAGGAGGTAACAGTTGATTTTACAGCCATTGATTTTTATTCACTGTTTTTCACCGAAGATATCTATAGATCTATTGTGGACCAAAACAATTTGTATGCTAGTCAATTCATCGCCGCTAATCCCCATTTGACACTTGCCAGAGACTGGAAGCCAATTACGCTTCCAGAATTTAAGACCTTTCTGGGCCTTTCCCTCAACATACGCATAACTAAAAAATCTGAGTTGCGGTCATATTGGTCCACTGACCCAATTCACCATATGCCCGTGTTCTCTGCTTCCATGGCCAGGACATGATATGAGCAGATCCTGCAGTTTATGCACTTCAGTGACAATGAACATTGTCATCCACGGGGTGACCCTGAATACGATCAGCTCAACAAAATTAGGCCCCTTGTAAACCACTTCAACCAAAAATTTGCAGCCTTGTTTATTCCCGACCAAGTTGTCTGCATAGACGAGTCCCTGATTAAATTTTCTGGCCGTCTTGCTTTCAAACAGTTTCTTCCCAGCAAGCGTACCAGATACGGGGTCAAGATGTATAAGCTCTGTGACAGGACCAGAGGCTATACATGTAGTTTTATGGTTTACGAGGTAAAAGATAGTCACGTGGAGCCGGAAGGATGCCCAGACTACATAGGGAGCACTGGCAAGATTGTGTGGAACTTGGTGTCACCCTTATCCAGAAAGTGGTACTATTTGTATGTAGACAATTACTACTTGTGACACTTTTTAGTCATTGGTTTGATCATCAAATTGGCGCATGTGGCAACGTGAGATCTAATCATACCTAATTGCCCGTAAGGCGAGACGCTGGTACAAAAAGTGTCTGTATACTTATTCCAATTGGCTATGCTGAACGCTTACGTGCTATACAGAGCTTCAGGACGGACTTAAAGCGGAGGTCCGAGGGCTAAAAAAGAAAAATTAAAAGTCAGCAGCTACACATACAGTAGCTGCTGACTTTTAATATTAGGACACTTACCTGTCCTGGAGTCCAGCGATGTCGGCACCCGCCGCCGATCTTCGGATCGGGGGACGGGTGCAGCCGCCTCCATCGCGGGTAAGGGAACCCGGACGTGTAAGCAGTACAGCTTCACGCCGGGCACCTTACCGCGCATGCGCGAGCTCTGCCACACTCTGCTACTGGCCAGGCGGCCAGAAGCAGAGCGAGCAGGGAGGAGGGAGCCGGGCTGCTGACGTCAGCGGCCGCGTCCGCCGGCTAGAGCTCCCGGATGTGTGGAATAGGACACCTGTCTAAAGACAGGTGTCCTCTTCCCCCTCCCCCCCGAAAGGTGCCAAATGTGACACCTGAGGGGGGGTGGAATCCAACCAGCGGAAGTTCCACTTTAGGGTGGAACTCCGCTTTAATCTCTCCTTAAATTCCAGGAAGAGATCATCACATCCCTTCTGTTTTCAGATGGTGCTGCACCCCATGTTCCCAATCCAAATGCAGTGAGCCAGCTGCATGGGCAGCATTTTCCGCATGCCATTCCTGGTACCCCTACCAACCGAGCCCCCCCCCCCAAAAATATTTTGTGTCTGCTGACGACGCGGATACAGGCGTGACACCCGTTATTATTGTCCCTCCTGTCCTGACCAGCCTGGTCTTTGCATTGGTGACTGTTTCCAGCGCTACCATACACTAGTTGAGTATTAGCGTAGGGTACAGCACTATCTTTACTGTTAAAAAAAAAGTGTACCAAAGAAAAAGTAAAAAAAAAACAACAAAAAAAAAAAGTTATAAAAAACAAATAAAATAATAAAAGCCAAAAGCAGTTGTAAGTTTCTTTTTTTTCTATCTCCATTTTCTCTCTAGTCTCTTTCTATTGCTCTCTCTGTTGTTAATGTTTTTTATGCATACCTGTAATGTTTTGTTACTGTTTTTATCATGTTTTCTTTGCAGGCATGTAATGTTTTTATAATGTTTTCCTGTAATGTTTTATAATGTTTCATTCTTAGCAGGAATGTATTTTTTATGTTACTGTGTTTTATTAATCATTTTTTGCTTTTCAGGCATACCATTGAGCTGCAGCACTGATTTATTCATGGTGACAGCAACAGCATTTGCTCCCACTATACGTAAAGCAGCGACTCCAGCGCTGTTGGAGGTGATTTCACCACCACAGTTAAAAAAAAGTGCATATATACCGGAGCATAGGGGCAGTGGGTGGAAATTGAGGCAGCATTAGAAGTGGGTGGATGAAGAACAGTTTTCTAATGGTGGGCATACCCACCGATTGATTCTTTTTTAAAATTTTACCCACAGGCTGCATAAAAAAAGATCATTACAACATATGCCCAACAAGGACCAGCGACGTACTAGTATGTTGCTGGTCTTTGCGTAGTTTCCTCAGGCTCTCCTGTCCCACCAGGGAACGTGAGAATATAGTGTGTTTTTGTACATTAACATAAAAAAGTGTTTTTTTTCCCCAAAAATTGTGTTTGAAAAATCGCTGCACAAATACTTTGTGAAAAAAAATTTGCAACACCCATCATTTTAATCTGTAGGTCCTCTGCTTTAAAAATGATATAATGTTTGGGGATTAAAAGTAATTTTCTAGCAAAAAAAAAGTATTTTTTCATGTAAACAAAAAGTGCCAGAAAAGACTTGGTGGTTCAGAGTGGGTGATGTTGGGCATAAAATACCAGGACAGTTCAAAACCCCCCCAAATGAACCATCAGGATTTTGAAGGGCGTAAACTTATGCTTTCACCCCACATTACCTATCACAGTTTTGGAGGCCATGAAATGTCCAGATTGCAAAAAAAAAACCTAAATGAGCTCATTGTGGAAAGTAGACACCCCAAGCTATTTGCTGAGAGGCATGTTGAATCCATGGAATATTTTTTTTTTTTTTGCCACAAGTGATTGAAAAATGACAAAAAAAAAACAAATACACAAAGTTGTCAGTGAAATTATATATTGCTGACACACGCCATGGATATATGTGGAATTACACCCCAAAATACATTCTGCTGCTTCTCCTGAGTATGGGGATACCACATGTATGGGACTCTTTGGCTGTCTAGTCGCGTACAGGACCCCAAATACCCATCACTGCTTTCAGGATTTCTAAGGGCGTAAACTTATGCTTTCACCCAACACTACCTATCACAGTTTCAGAAGCCATGAAATGCCCAGATAGAAAAAAAACCCAAATGACCCAATTTTGGAAAGCAGACACCCCACGCTATTTTCTGAGAGTTGAGTCCATGGAATATTTTATATTTTCCACAAGTTTTGGGAAGATGACAAACAAATGTTTTTGTTTTTTTACACAGTTGTCACTAAATGATATATTGCTCGAACATGCCATGGGTGTCTGTAGAATTACACCCCAAAATACATTCTGCTGCTTCTCCTGAGTGTGGGGACTTTTTGGGAGCCTAGCCGCGTACAGAACCCCAAAAACCAATAACCGTCTTCAGGCTTTCTAAGGGCGTAATGCATAACAACAAATAACACTGCGCTCACATGTCACTCTAACCAAAACATGTTGAAATAGCTCGAAGGACTCATGGCCAGAAGGACTTTGTCTCCAAGGGTAAGCGCTATTGCCTCCCAGACTTCTACAATTGTTCCTCAGAGTACGTAGTTTACTGCCTGTCTTGCACATGTGGTTTGCTCTACGTGGGCCGTACCATCCGTACCCTGAGGAAGAGGTTTGGTGAGCATAGAGGCCTTGTGGTCAAGGGTTCAGATAAACATAGTGTCCCTAGACACTTTCTTGAACATCACGATCAAAGTATTCAGGGATTGTGGGTTTGGGTAATAGAATCCATCTCCAAAACTTTCCCTTTGGCGGAACGGTATACGTTTGTGCAATAGGGAAAATTTTGGGATTTTTACCCTGGACACCCTTTCTCCTGGGGGTATGAATGAGGAGATCGAGGTGAACACACTCCTCTAATTAGTAATAAAAAAGGGGGGAGCAACTGGGCATCCAATATCTCCTTTGTTCCGAGCAGGCTTTTTTACACTTCTTCTTTTTTTTTTTTTTTTTTATTTTATTTATATGTGTATATATATATATATATTTTTTTTTTCTATATTTTTAACATACATTTGCTATATATATATATTTTATTACTTATATTATGTGGACATTAGGTATAATGGATGGATTATGTATTCACGTGCCATTATATAATTTATTGTTTAAGACTTCATTTTCATTTTCATTACTTATTTGTATTTTTATTTCTATTTTTATTATTATTTATTTATTATTTTTTATTTATATTTATTCATTTATTTATTTTTTATTATTATTATTATTATTTATATTTATTTTTATTTTCTTTTTCTTTTTCTTTTTATATTTAATTTTCTTTTTATTAAATTTATTTTTATTATTACTTTATTTTTATTTTTATTTTCATTTTCATCTTTTCATTTTCATTTTCATTTATGTTTAAGATTTTTTCAGTTGCAACTGCGTTTATATTTATATCCTTTGCCATGTCCCTTTTAATTCACTCATGAGTATATTGTGGGCCCTACCCAGTTGTCTTTAAATAAGGGCTGTCCTACTACAAGCTGACCTCTATCTTGCCTGATGAGGGATCATGAATGATCCGAACGCGCGCATTTCCTGTTTGGTGACCCGGAAGTGACGTGGTGCTGAGCGTGTGGACGGTCTGTGATCGGCTTTGTGTCCCGGCTTGTGCTGGAAGCCAACAGCGTGACGGGCATCGGCTTCCTCTCCACACCTGCCTGCACACCACCTGGTGATCCACGGATGATCCTTTCTGTTTTTATCCGATCTTTTATCCAATTTTTTATGTGAGTGTAAATTTACTTATACCCTTTATCATTAAAGAAGGTATTGCACTTAGAGGCGCTGCTCTCTTGTTTATGTCTTTCTAAGGGCGTAAAATGTTGATTTTACTCCTCACTACCTATCACGGTTTTGGAGGCCCTGAAATGTCAAGATAGCACAAAAGCCCCCCAAATGACCCCATTTTGGAACGCAGACACCCCAAGCAAGGTATTTGCTAAGAGGCATGGTGAGTATTTTGCAGCTCTCATTTGTTTTGGAAAATTAAGAAAGAAAAGGAACTTTTTTTTTTTTCAAACTTCAAAACTTTGCGACAAAAAACGAGATCTGCAAAATACTCAACATGCCTCTCACACATAGCTTGGAGTGTCTACTTTCCAAAATGGGGTCATTGGGGGGGTTGTGCTATCTGGGCATTCCTTGTCCTCCAAAACTGTGATAGGTAGTGAGGAGTGAATTAAAAAATGTACGCCCTTACAAAGCCTGAAGGCGGTGATTGTTTTTCAGGGTCCTGTACGTGGCTAGACCGTCAAAAAGGCTCATATGTGGTATTCCCGTATTCAGGAGCAGCAGCAGAATGTACTTTGGGGTGTAATATATATCCATGGCATGTGTGAGCAATATATCATTTAGTGACAACTTTGTGTAATTTTTTTTTCTTTGTCATTTTTCAATCACTTGTGACAAAAAAATAAAATATTCCATGGACTTAACATGCCTCTCAGCAAATAGCTTGGGGTGTCTACTTTCCAAAATGGGGTCATGGCCTCCGAAGCTGTGATAGGTAGTGTGGGGTGAAAGCATACGTTTACGCCCTTAGAAATCCTGAATGCGGTGACTGGTTTTTGTGGTCCCGTACGTGGCTAGGCTCCTAAAAAGTCTCACACATGGGGTATCCCCATACTCAGGAGAAGCAGCAGAATGTATTATGGGGTGTAATTCCACATATACCCATGGCATGTGTGAGCAATATATAATTTCAGTGACAACTTTGTGTATTTTTTTTTTTCCACTCAAAAAAACAAAATATTCAATGGGCTCAATATGCATCTCAGCTAATTCCTTGGGGTGTCTACTTTCCAACATGGGGTCATTTGGGGGGGGGGGGGGGGTGTACTGCCCTTCCATTTTAGCACCTCAGGAAATAAGATAGGCAGTCATAATAAGAGCTGTGTAAATTCCAAAAAATGTACCACAGTTTGTAGACACTACAACTTTTGTGCAAACCAATAAATATACGCTAATTGACTTTTTTTTTTACCCGAGACATGTGGCTGAATGCATTTTGGCAAAAATTTATGACTAACATTTAGTTTATTGTATTTTTCTAATGACAAAAAGTGAAAATATCATTTTTTTTTCCAAAATTTTCAGTCTTTTTTTGTTTACATCACAAAAAAATAAAAACTGCAGAGGTGATCATATACCCTGAAAAGAAAGCTCTATTTGTGGGGAAAAAAAGACGCAAATTTCGTTTGGGTACAGCATCGCATGACTGTGCAATTAACAGTTAAATCAGTGCAGTGCCGAAACGCAAAAAGTGCTCTGGTCCTAAAGTGGGAAATCCTTCCGGGGCTGAAGTGGTTAAAGACGGCCCTGGTTCCATGGAACCCTATTAAGAATGGCTGGTCTATGCACAAAACATGATTTGTATGGGAGACTATGATTTGGAAGACGTTGCCAGAGGAATTACTACTGAGAACTTTTCATACATTACACACTTTGCCTTGGGTAACAAAATAGCATATAATGCTTTCATAATTGTATCATTTTGATATTGTTTTTTGTTACAAGTTTTGATTTTGTAAAGACATTGTTTGCCTTTTCATTAAAGAGTTCTTCGGTGGCTTGCAGTGTTGTGAATGACAGCACTCGTCTCCAGAGTGTGCCATGGTGGCTCTGGGGGGTTGTCAGCTGTGGAGGTGGATGCTGTGTCAATGTCTTCCTTCTTATGATCTCTCCTAGAGTCACAACATTACTAACAGGTCTTTTACTACAAAGTATGAGCGTTGTCACCAGCCCTTTCGGCTGTCACTCACAACTAATTATGTATTCATTTCCTTTTGAGCAGTGTGATCGAATAGCGATGGGGGGGAATTGGGGAGGTCATTTTGACTGCACTAACTCAGCAACCACAGCACAGATCATAATGAGAAAAAGTGCTACCTTGGGGTACTCAGCAGCAATTTTCACTTTGTACTGATACTACTCCTTTATGTGTAAGTTAACACCTTTTTAACCACTTCAGCCCCGGAAGGATTTCACACTTTAGGACCAGAGCCCTTTTTGCGATTCGGTGCTGCGTCGCTTTAACTGAAAATTGCGCGGTCGTGCGACGTTTTTCCCACAAATAGAGCTTTCTTTTGGTGGTATTTGATCACCGCTGCGTCATTTCTGATCGCCGCTATAAACAAAAGAAGAGCGACAATTTTGCAAAAAAACCCAAATTTCTTACTTTTTGCTAAAATACAAATCCAAAAAAATATATAAAAAAACATTTTTTTTCATCGGTTTTGGCCGATTTATATTCTTCCTCATATTTGTGATTTAAAAAATCGGCGTTTATTGATTGGTTTGCGCAAAAGTGGTCGCGTTTACGGATGATGAGAATTAATTTCTGGGGGTTTTTTTTATTTTTTACTAGTAATGGCGGCGATCTGCGATTTTTAGCGGTACTGCGATATTTCAGCGGACATGTCGGAACATTTTGACACCTTTTTGAGACCATTGGCATTTATACAGCGATCAGTGCTATAAAAATGCACTGATTACTGTGTAAATGTCATTGGCAGTGAAGGGGTTAACCTGCAGGGGGCGCTGTAAGGGTTAACTGTGTTCCCTGGGTGTGTTCTTACTGTATGGGGGCTGCCCTAGCTGGGGAAGGGAAGTGATCACAGCCTCCATGTACAGGAAGGCTGTAATCACAGCACTTCCCCCCTCACAGAACGGAGGTCCGTGTTTACTTACACGGACCTCCGTTCTTTCACTCCGGGGGGGGCATCGCGGGTAGCCGGCGGAGATTGAATCCGCCGCACCCGCTCCCTGGCCCTCCCCGGACACAGCGAGCGCGATCTGGCAGCCGCAATCATATGAAGGCGTTTTGCCTTGCAGAGCCACTCTGTCGCCGTCAAATGCTGATCGGCGGTCGGCAAGTGGTTAAAGCGTAATTTCATTTTTGTTGAGAAAAAAACATTACCCCCTGGCTGATCTATGTACATTGCAAGGATTATAACAACCTTTGTTGCAGATTCCTACCTTTTGTTATTCTGAAGAAATCCATATGTGTTTCTCTATGCCTCTGTGCTGAGCGGGTCTAATGGGAGTGGTTTCATAATTATCAGTCAGCTGTGGCAGCTGCAGAGCTCTAATGAGGAAAGCTGCTGGGCCTGCATCCCTTTAGATGTGTTCCTATTGAAAGTATCTCTCCAAAAATGACATTTTTGTTGCAGGGGATGCCTGAAAACTGACTTGCATCTTAGGCAGACTTCTGGGAAAATTGGTGAGCCAATCACACAAGTAGGAAATGATGTTTCTGGGGAGTGGCCAGTACAGATTCTGTGTACAGAACAACTCCAGGTAGCCATATTGCATTGCATTTATAGAAAATTACAGAGCTGCAGACTGCAAAGGAAAGATAATTTTTAATAACATTCAATTACAATATGACTTGTATCAAAATTGTACACACTTTATTATTTTTCTTTACTTGCTATTTTTTTTCCCACGAAAGTGGAGTTACCTTTAAATAAATTTTGAATTGAGTAGTGAGGGGTTAGAACCCTGTTTTTTTATTGGTAGCCATGTCCACGCTACAGATAGCCACTGTCTCTATGTGTTCTGGTTGCCACAGTCAATAGGACTGAAATTGGGGAAGAATCCAACATTTTGAGTTGTCACCAGAACAGGAACAGAGGGAAGATCTTTGAATGGGGAGACTTCCAGTGATAGGAGATTTCCCTCACTATGAAGAGAGATTTCCTTTCACTTCCTGCTCTGTTTACAAGGTGGGAAGTTAAATATAGTCTCCTAAATGGGACACAGTTGGCAAACAAATTACCAGGGTTTTAAGCATTGGCTATTCAATCATAACTAAAAAAAAGCTCTGTCTATAGATTTACTGTATGTTTGTAAAAAATGTGGAAAACCATTTATCATTTTCCTTCCACTTCACAATTATGTGCCACTTTGTGTTGGTCTATCACCTAAAATCCCAATAAAATACATTTATGTTTTTGGTTGTAATATGAAAAATATGGAAAATTTCAAGGGGTATGAATACTTTTTCAAGGCACTGTATGTTGCATTAAATCTGAGCAGCTGTCCATGCAATGCTGGAAGTTCACTACAGTGAAGAGACCCAACACCAATGAAGGGAAGATTTCTACAGGAACCATCAACCTGTAGGATGTGTGTAGGCAGGTGCAGTCTACTTTCTCCACTGCAGGGGGAGAGGAAAACAAAAGGAACATGGTTCCTCTATGGCTATCCGGTTGGATGCATGTTACTCTGGCTTCCATCTTGGGTAAGGCAGAGTCTATTTAAGACCCTGGCTCCCAGGTGCACATTTCACGTGTGGGTAGTGTAGGGACAGGTCACCCATCTGTCAGGGACAGGGAATAGTGATACGAAGAGGTTCCAATTGCGTAGGGAAAGGATAGGGACCTGCCATCTTTCCTGGAAGCCTCCCCATTTGGGCACAGACTGGCCAGGCCGCATTCCGCCACTCAAGACAGATCCTGTAGGCACATCCAAGGCCTGCTCTGCTACAGATGGCTGTTGCTTCCATGTTCCTGGGCAGGTGCCTTCCCGCCGGGCTTGTTGTGAATGTTAACATTAGTACAAGTTCTGTTTCTGCAACTGGACTCTGAGTGTTTACTGCTGCACAACCTTGCTACACCTCCCTACTTGTGGGATACACTTCATTACAGGTAAGTTATATCCCTGGTGCTTTTTCCAAATAAAAAAAATGTCACTATTCAACTTTAGCATTGTACTGCATGGATAAGGCACCCAATGGTAGGAAGAAATATATGCATGGAATTGCGAACAATTTTGTTTATGAACACTAATTTATGGATACAAGGACTATATAACGGAGAATTTACTATCAAATACTTACCGTAATTTTCCTTTCCTGATGGACTCCATGGCAGCATACGTATGGGTTAACCCCTCCTCGCCACTCCTATAGGACCCCACTCCCATAAATTTGGGCTCAGAGCCAGAGGCCGAGTTCCGTAACTAGCCTACTCCTGACAATAGGGTGGGAACTCCTGCTGCCATGGAGTCCATCAGGAAAGGAAAACTATGGTAAGTATTTGATAGGAAATTTTCAGTTTTCCTGACAGACTCCATGGCAGCATACGTATGGGACTTAACTAGCCATACACCTCATGAGCGGGCAATGCTGAACCAAAGGCTTTAATTTGTACCGTCAACGGACAGGCCCTTCAAGCCACAATCAACAGAGGATAAAGAAGCAGTCTCTGCACAATAATGAGCCATAAATGTATTGATTGAGGGCCGCAAAGCCGACCTACGGATTACATTGGGAACCACAAGCTGCAAAGCTGCCCGAGATGTAGACACACTCCTGGTTGAGTGAGTAGTCACCACCTCCAGAGCCAAGCCCTCAGCTCTGTAAGCCTGTTGGATGGCCTGGACAACCCGTGCCACCATCGTCCTAGATGAGGCACATTTCCCATGTTCTTTTCGGCAAAGAATGAACATGCATTCTAAAGCCTGAAGGAAGCTATATCTTGCAGATATAACAATATCTGAGAAATTCCTAGAACCAAAGAAAAGGCAATCTTATACATAGCTGACATTTGTTTTACACTTGCCAAGTCACTCATAGTAGCGCAAAAGTCAGGTCACTATTAGTAAACGAAAGGGTATTGCTGAAAGTCAAACTCAGGATTCCACATTTACTAGATAGGCGCTTAACCAAGTCACAACATGACCTCCCCCATGTCTAAAGGACGCATATTAGTACTCTAAAGATTAGCAGAACAATTCCATGGTACCCATGAAATGATGTATCCTTGAGATTTGAGTCGATGGTTGAGCGAGTGGTCACCATCTCCAGAGCCAAGCCCTCAGCTCTGTGAGCCTGTCGGATGGCCTGGACAACCCCTGCCACCATCGTCCTAGATGAGGCACATGCATTCTAAAGCCTGAAGGAAGCTATAGCTTGCAGATATAACAATATCTGAGAAATTCCTAGAACCATAGAAAAGGCAATCTTATACATAGCTCACATTTGCTTTACACTTGCCAAGTCACTCATAGTAGCGCAAAAGTCAGATCACTATTTGTAAATGAAAGGGTATTGCTGAGAGTCAAACTCACGATTCCACATTTACTAGATAAACTCTTAACCAAGTCACAACATGACCTCCCCCATGTCTAAAGGACGCATATTAGTACTCTAAAGATTAGCAGAACAATTCCATGGTACCCGTGAAATGATGTATCCTTGAGATTTCAGTTGAGCATAGGCAACAGCCCCACTCACTCTGGAAAGAGCCTTAAGAAAGGTTCTCCATGGCGATGCCTCAGTTGCTGAGGCTTATATGCCGATGTGATAGCCACGAGAAAGGTGAACTTGACAGAGGTCTTAATAGAGACAATCCAAGAACACTGTGCTCCAATTCCTGAGAGATAGTTGAGTACAAGAGGGAGGTACCATTTGGGAAGCTTCTGCTTACCTTGAAGTCTGATGCTAGTTGCTCCCTTACAGAACTGTCGGACAGGAAAAAAAACCTAGATCTGGATACACTTGTGACAGCGAAGAATTGTACTCTGAGGGAGGTGGCCGATAAGGCCAGATCTAAATCTGACTGAAGGAAGTCCAGAATATTTTGAACTTCAGGATCATTACCTGATCCGTCAGCAGCAGACATGTATTGCACAAACTTTGACCTGATTCTCCTTTGTTTATGTTCTTTCTCCTAGTATTCATGAGAGCGAAGAGGACTCTGGAAGAGCAGCCAAGGACCTCCAATCTTAAAACCAGACACCACTGTGCTGGACATGGATGTAGAATTGCACACCGTGACAGAAGGTCTGGCCTGAGGGGAATGGGCTCTGCTTACTGGTAGCTGAGCCACGCTAGCAGAGGGAGCCATGGCCAATATGGCCAATACGGCACCCCATCCTCTACCTCCACGCTTCTGTTCTGAGTCTTCATAGAAACCCGAGGTTGACTGGAACTGGAAGATTCGCACAGGTCCCGCTGCATATCCAATGATCCGTCAGGGCCCCTGTCCTGAAGCCTTGGAGATACGGGCCCTGCGTATATGTTAGCAGATATCACGATATCATGCGTTGGAAGCTTCTTGAGTGATATACTTTAGAGAATACTTTACTTTCATGGAGAAATAGCAGAACATGTCTTATAGCATGGAGACAGGAACAGGAACTATACAAGTGCACACTTAGATACAGAAGATACAGTCCTGCTCACCATTATTGGCACCCATGAAGTTTATGTACATATTGTGGAATATCTACTGAAGGAAATGTATCAAATTAACCAACATATTACTACAGATAGCTTGTGTTTGACAAAAAACTGTAAATGATAAATAACATTTAAAAAGATAAACATTATGAGGAAAACAGAGAAAACCATAATGCTTGCCTTGTCAGTGGTATTGGCACCCTTTGCTGCAAATCAGTATGGAAACCCAATTTGGCTCACCTGTTGCAGATCTCAAATGAGGATCACCTGTGATGAATTGCCTCCACCCATGTGACCCAAATTAGCCAATAAATGAACATTTTGGTTTTATAAAAAGCCACCTGTTATTCCCTCTTCATGTGTGACAATGGTAAAGACAAAGGAGCTGTCTGACGACACCAGAAATGCTATTATTTGCAAGCACAAGACCTCCAAAGGGTATAAGGCCATCTCCAAAGACCTTGGCATCCCTGTTTCAAC
>BLSH010045883.1:483562-504154 GCA_018402905.1 Glandirana rugosa | reverse complement strand
CAAGACAGGTCGAGTCATCTAACGATTCTAACATTTCAACTAGGTCCCTTATAGACAAACGGAGAACCCCCTAGTCCTTCCTTAACAAAGGGAACGACATCGTTTAACCTAGTACGTAACGACAAAAAAAATAAACATACCAACTTGATCTACCTGAACACAGCAAAAAGTTAGACTGATACATTGATACATGGAGAAGTCGACTACAAAAGTAATCTCAACACCACTCTGACGTACTATAGGGTCTGCTATAACACAGTCTGACTCCTTAGACCAAATGAAATTGGTGAAGTCGGGGCCTTCCTAAAGGTCGAAATCCTGGCCCATCCTCACTCCTGGACTTCCTGTTTACTCTATCAGGGGTTCACGAATCAGGGTCGCAAGGGAGGTTACCCCTGCATAAGTCAGACTCCACCACCAGGTACGTGACATCCGGTCCTAAAGCTGGAAATCCTTCCGGGGCTGAAGTGGTTAAAGTAAACCAGATTCCTCAGTCTGACACAATATCGTCTGGGATATCATGCAGTCTCACCACAACTCTAATGAAAACATCAGCTGAAGAGGTACATAGTTACATAGTCAGATTGAAAAACGACACAAGTCCATCTAGTTCAACCATACAAATAAAAAAAACAGCAATGCATGATCCAATTTGCTACAGCAAGGGAAACAATTCCTTCCTGATCCCCCAAGAGGCAAACAGATATTCCCTGGATCAACTTTACAATCTTAGCAATCTACTGAGCTGGACAGAACCACCTCTGAAGGGAATCTATTCCACATTTTCACAGCTCTTACTGTGAAGAAACCTTTCCGTATTTGGAGATTAAATCTCTTTTCCTCTAGGCATAGAGTGCCCCCTTGTCCTCTGTTTTGACCTTAAAGTGAATAACTCAACACCAAGTTCACTATATGGACCACTTATGTATTTTTACATGGTGATCATATACCCCCTTAATTCTCCTCTAATCTTTCCTTATAGCTGAGCTCCTCCAGGCCTCTTATCAGTTTGATTGCCCTTCTCTGCACTTTCTCCAGTTCCCCCATATCCTTTTTGAGAACTGGTGCCCAAAACTGAACTGCATATTCCAGATGAGGTCTTACTAATGATTTGTACAGGGGCAAAATGATGTCTCTATCTCTGGAGTCCATACCTCTCTTAATACAAGAAAGGATTTTGCTCGCTTTGGAAACCACAGATTGGCATCACATGGTATTATTAAGTTTATGATCTACCAAAACCCCCAGATCCTCCTCCACTATGGATCCCCCCCGGTTGTACTCCCCCTAGTATGTATGATGCTTGCATATTCTTAGCCCCCAAATGCATAAATTTACATTTATCAACATTAAACCTCATTTGCCACAGTCGCCCAATTAAACAATGCATTGAGGTCGGCTTGTAAGTTGGAGACATCCTGCAAGGACGTTATTCCACTACATAGCTTGGTGTCATCTGCAAACACTGAAATGGTACTTTTAATCCCAGCCCCTATATCATTTATAAAGATATTGAAAAGTAAGGGTCCCAACACTGAACCTTGGGGTACACCACTGATAAGCCTTTTGAAACTTTTTTGGGACATTGACATTTATAAAGTGATCAGAGCTAAAAAAAGCCACTGATTACTGTGTAAATGTCACTGAGAAGGAAGGGGTTAACACTAGGGGGCGATCAAGGGGTTAACTGTGTTCCCTTTGTGGTGTTTCTAGCTGTATGGGGGATGGACTGACTGGGGGAAGAGAGAGATCATTGTTCCCTATCACATGGAATAGACAATCTCTCTCAACTCCCCTGTCAGAACGGGGATCTGCTTTGTTTACACTCGCAGATTCCCATTCTGTCACTGCGGGGAGCAATCGCAGGTGGCCGGCGGACATCGAGTCCGCCCCGCCCACCGATTGGCTCCCTTGCTAGCCAGTGAACGTGCGCGCCCACAACACACGCCCGCCGTATGGCGATTTGTGCAGGAGAGCCGTACTCTGCGCTCCTCTCCACTCCGCTCACTCCTCTCCATACACCATGGGCTTGGAGAAGAAGAAAGCCGATGCTCGGATCATCACGGACGAGGATGACTTCAACCGATCAGACATGCCGATGCTGACCGAGAAGACCTATGAGACCAACCAGCATACATCACTGACCAGCATGACCAGGACCCCAACAACCTCAACAGCCACCTAAAGGTAAGGGGGTCTGAGGATCGAGCACACTGCCAACAATCCATCACACATGGATGTACACTGAGATTACCGAACCTACTATTCATTTACTAAAATAGTGTCAGGGCTGGGTCTCAGGTCTGCTGATACTTGTAGTTCTCTTCCCAAAACTGATGAGCTTTAATTTACCAGGTCTGCTGCTACTTGTAGTACTTGTATGAGTGACCTACAATATTGTATTGGTCGGGGGGTCAGTTCTACTGATACTTGTAGTACTTGTATGAGTGACCCATAATATTGGTTGGTTGGTTTTGCTGGAATTGCTGCTACTTGTAGTTCAGTTGCCCAAAACTGCAATTCGTGTGTATTAGTGGGGTCTCAGTTCTGCTATTTGTAGTTCTGGTATCCAAGGCTGAAACATTTGTGTAATAGTTAAGTCTCAGTTCTGCTGCTACTTGTAGGTCTCTTCCTAGTTCTGTTATCCATGGTTCTAATACTTGTATAATAGTTGAATCACAGTTCTGCTGCTCTTAATGGTTCAGTTTGTCCTACTATCTTTTGCAATCTGTCGTTTCTTTTGAATTTTTGCGACCTGGATTTCCTTTTTACATATTCTGTTATATTCTTTGTAACATTTAAACAATGATTGCGTTCCTTCATTTTTATGTTTTTTAAAAGCTCTTTTCTTATTATTTATAGGTTTTTTAATGTTTACCGTGAGCCACATAGGTTTTATTTTTAGCCTTTTAAACGTACTGCCCATGGGAATATACTTTGCAGTGAGGTTGCATACAGTCTTTTTTAAGAATTCACATTTCTGATCTGTGTTCATTGATGCCAATATTCCCTCCCAGTCTAAGTTTTGGAGAGCAGCCCTCATCCTTGCAAAAATTTTGCTCTCTTAGAATGGTTATCAACTCTTGACAACCACTTTAACCTACAGGTAAGTATAATAAGGCTTACCTGTAGGTACCCTGCATATCTCCTAAACCTGCATGGTTTAGGAGATATACAGTGTAGATGCAATGCCCGAAGCAGACTTCTGGCATTGGTGGACAAACACTTTAATGCATTATTACATTTTGCTCTGGTGTTTTGCATATCTTTTTTAGTAGTACAAACAGCACTATAATTGCCAATGGTTGTTTGCAACATGGGAAACTTCTTGTCACCTGCCATAGCCCTCCCCATCTATCCCCATTCCACCCTCCCCCCCCCCTCAATCCTAGTTTAAATACTCCTCCAACCTTCTCATAAACCTCTTCCCCAGCACAGTAGACCCCCTTTCATTCAGATGCAAACCATCTTTAGCATATAAGTTGTACCCCAAAGCGTACCCCAAAGCGAAATTTACTGGTAGGACGCCAAAATTTACAAACGGCACCAATTTTTTTACTGCCACTGCAGTAAAAGTACCTAAAATTACCGTTTTCAGTGCCAAACCGTGCAAATATCAATATTTAAACTGTAAACATATAGCAATGTGCTATTAGCAATGTGTTTAAGTTAAACAAAAATCAGAAAAACATTTTTCTCCATTGACATGAAGGTCAGGTTACTGCAGGATTCTCCCTTACAGTGAAAGGGAACTCTTATGTTAAAGGAATAGCTGCAGATCATTATCTAAGGGGGAACTCTGATGTAGAGGGGGGCTCTGGTGACCAGAGGCCACCTTATATCTGAGTCCACTGCATTCTCTTTACATCAGATTTCCAAATTACATCAGATTCCACAGACTGAGTTCCCCCTTGCACTGTAAGGGGGAATCCTGCAGACTCTGATGTAAAGAGGAACGCCAGGAACCCTGATGTGGGGGGCACTCATGGTGACCAAAGACCACCTTCTGTAGAGTAAATACACTAAGGTAAGGGGTGGATTACTAATATAAGGGGAACCTTTATATCAGTGCACCCTTACATTATTGTGTTCACTCCCCCCTTACATCAGCATCCCCCCTCCGCCTCAGACTGCCCTGGTCGCGCTGTCACTAACCTTCTCTCAGGTGCACCGAGCAGGACTCAGTTGGCTCCAGCTTGGTGGCTCTGGTTTTATCCCATAGTCTCCTCTCCACAGTCCACACATGTCTGACTTCTCCCGTGACCCCCATCCCAGCAGCGCTCCCACTCTTCACTCCTCTCCAGGCTCCCCCCTTAGAGACTGTAGAAATGATACAGGTGATGGTTAGAGGCTGTAGACATGCTACAGGAGATGGTCAGAGACTGCAAACATGATACAAGAGGTGGTTAGAGGCTGTAGACATGATGCAGGTTATGGTTAGAAGCTGTAGACATGATACAGGACATGGTTAGAGCCTGAAGACATGATACAGGAGATGTTAGAGACTGAAGACATGATACAGCAGATGTTTAGAGACTGAAGACATGAAACAAGAGATGGTTAGAGACTGAAGACATGATACAAGAGATGGTCAGAGACTGTGGACATGATGCAAGAGATGGTCAGAGACTGCAGACATGATACAAGAGATGGTCAGAGACTGCGAACATAATACAAGAGATCGTCAGAGACTGCAGACATGATACAAGAGATGGTCAGAGTCTCACCATCCATCATGATCAGCCTGCCTCTCAGTCTCTCTGAGTCACTCTCCTTCATATTATATACACATTATATATGTCCCTCCCTGTCCCTACCCTGGACTTCACTGGAGTGAGGGGACAGAGACTCCTGTGGGTTGCACTGCCACTGCTGTGCTGCTGAAGCTGAGTCCCACTCCCACTCAATTTCTCCCAGACCCAACCGAGTCCAACTGGTAGTGGCTGTCTCTCAGAGCAGAGAGTGTGTGTCAGTGACCAGTCACACACTCACTGTTCCGACTCTGTTTTGGCTGCTTGAATGAAGTACTGCTGCTACTGCACACACCAGGGTGGGCGGATAGGCTGCAGGCAGGGAGGCATGCAGGCAGGAATCAGGATCCATCTGGGTCTGGCATCCCTTGCCCTGCTTCGGTCCAAGTCCCCCCAAGTCACACGTCCAGTCTCTGTCGACCGGACCGTGACATCACATCATTTGCGCAGCGGGTGGGCTGGGCAGAGGCACTGACTGGCAGCAGGTAAGCAGGAGGAGTGGTTCACCATTCAACTCGGCTCAAGATCGGATCTTCTCGATTGCGCATGCGCAGTTCTGACCTGAGCCAATGGCAGCCAAAAAGTGCCCTGTTTTTACAGGCTGCCCATAAATCTACGTGCGGTTGGCAACACTGCACCAGATCTTTAGCCATGCATTCAGTTCTCTAATCTCCCCCTGTCTTTCCTGTGTTGCGCAGGGCACTGGCAATATTTCAGAGAATATCACCTTGGAGGTCCTTTCATCAGTAGGAAATTAGTAATTTTGTGAGATGATCCACCACAAAGACTGAATTGTACCTTTTGGAAAATGAGAGCTCTGCTATAAAGTCCACTGGAGGCATGCTTTAAGGGTGAGTTGGTACAGACGCCCATTGGCACAAGACAAGATGAATGCTGAATGGGAACTGGAAGCAAATCTCTTGTCTTGGCAAGCCCATAAAGGATGTTTTCTTAGATATATTTAGGGACAAAAATCTTGTCCTCATGCAGAAGCTGACCATTTGAGTGGCAGAGGCCCAAATTATGTAAAGATAGGGAAGTCCTGGAAGTTTTTCTGATCTAGGATCACCAGTTAATAACCAGGCTGAATCATCAAGACAGTGTGTCCAGTTTAGTACTCTTGGATCTGGATCAAAAGGTCAGGTGAAAATCAAACATCTTTAAAAGAAGATATAGTAGCCCAGCTAGCCTGGCCTTGTCTAAGGTGCTTGGTTGACCTTAAATGTTCCAATTTCCTATGGTCAGTCAGGATGAGAATGGGATTGGCTATCCCTTTTTAACAGATAGTGTCATTCATCCAAAACCATCCCAATTGCCAACAACTCCCTGTTGCAGATGTTATAGTTTCTCTCTGCTGGGCTCACATTTCAAAAAAAGAAAGCAACAGGGTGCAACACTGCCTTAGACCCAGAACACTGATTGCCCCTAGTGCTGTTTTTGAAGTGTCAATGTCTACGACAAAAGCTGGGGCAGGGTCCTGGTGCTTCAAGAGAGTTGCAGAGGTGAAGAGCATCTTCAGTTTGTCAAAAGTGGACTGGGCAAGAGGAGCAACAGGAGATGTTTTGGATGAACTTACAGTAAAAGTTTGCAAACATGAGAAAACATTGGACCACTTTCTTATCAGTGTAATCATCTCACTAAAGAACAGCTGAGACTTTCTTAGGATCCACGGTGATACCCTCAGTAGAAATGATTAGGCCAAACAGCTGAATGGTCATCCTTTCAAGCTCACACTTCTCGGGCCTGGCATACAGCCAATGAGTACTAAGACGATCCTAAAGTTTTGCTACATAGCTGTGGTCTTCCTCCAGGGTGGATGAGAAAATCAGACTGTCAATTAAGTAGAAAACCATGAAGATGTCAATGAAATCTCTGAAGATGCAATTGACAAAATGTTGAATAGAGGCTGGTGCCTTGCAAAGCAAAGTGCCAAACAAAGTTCAGAAAGTTGTTTTCCACTCCTCGTCCTCTCTAATTCTGATCAAGTTATAAGCTCTGCATAGGTCTAGCTTGGTGATTGTCTTGAAAAACCTGACCAAACAGGAACTCTGCACTTGGAAAGAGCTTCATTGGACAATCGTAAATATTATGTAGAGGGACTGTGTTGGCCCCTTTCCTATCGAACAAATCAAAGAAGTGGTGAGAAGCTTGGGTAATACCTTCTATTTTTTCTATATACAAGCAGAGGAGACCGCAAGGTTTCAACAGGCAAAATGGATGTCAGTAGTCCGAATGGAATGTGACTTCTCCCAAGGTCCAGTTAATGCTGAAGTTTTGGACTTGCAGCCAGGGTACACCCAGGATTATGGGAAATGGGTTAAAGTTTGAGATCATAACAAATACTCTTGATGGCCTGGAGAGACTGTGGTCAGGATGTGGATATGTTTCTTGTGTAAAGGATCTGAAATAGTGGAACCATTAGCTAGTCGGTTTGGTAGTGCATGAGCATCAGGGAATTTCTTTTAGCCAGCTGGCTTGGAGAAATGTGCATTGCATAGTTCTACGTAATGGTTAGCCAGGTGCACCTGCATGTGGTTGTTCACATGTATCACAGTGTGTGCAAAAACATGCATGCACGCCCAGAATTGGTTTTGGCGCCAAATGGCCTATATAAGGGATTGTTAGAAGAAGACTGTGCTGAGGACTTGTTTGTACTTTGTTGTGGTTTCCTTGCGCTCCCGGAGGAGGCGGCGCCGGGCGGCCCTATTTAAACAGTGTGCACCTTGTAGCAAGTGCTGTCTGATCTACAGCCTTTGGTGTGTGTGTTTTCTGAGCTACCTGTACCTGATTACCTGTTCCTGTGACCTGGCCTGCCTGACCTTGCTGACTTCCGCCTGCACCGACCCTCGGCTTGTCTACAACCACCCTCCTGCCTGATCCTCTGATACCTCTGCTGCCTGCCTGTTAACGACCCTGCCTGGACCCAACTACCCATCTGCCTGCTCCTCCTGTACCGCACCGCCAGCCCGGTTCATGACCCAGCCTGTATGACTACGCTACCAGTGCACGAGCGCATCAACGGACTTCCTATCTACACCAGTGACCCAGTCCGACCCTCGTGCCATCCTGCACTCCCGAGCCACCAGTCTACTCTACCAGGGGTTCCCGAGTCAGGGTCGTAAGGGAGGTTGCCCGCTGCATAAGCCAGACTCTTCCACCAGGTACGTGACAGGGATGCTCTAACACAGTGTCAGTGCTGACTGGTCTTCAGCTGTATTCTGTGCCATGATTGTGTCCGACATATGATTCCTGACACCGACCCAGTTTGTCCTGACCTGATGCCAGTTCTGCCTGTACCTTTGCTTACAAGTTCCTGACTTAGCTCCATTTACGGCTCTAATTCGGCTCATGCCCACTCACTACTAACCTTGGCTTCCTATGTGGCTTTGCTTCTGCCTCTCATTTGGCTCCACGCTATTACTGAGCACCTGCACTGGCCACATCCAGCTCAGCTCCAATCTTTTCTGTGTGTTCCTGTTGCAATCTCACTGGGAGCGTTAATGGACTCTGCCCTTTGAATCAACATTGCAACTGGAGTTCCCCTCTAACCTCCACTGGTTCTTATCACAGTACTGCTGTTTTGTTGGGTCTTCTGAGTCAGCATCTCCAGCCCAAGGTTCTGCCATCAGCATCCACCAGTACTACCAGTACTCGTCTGCCAGTACTAGTGTTCCCTTGGCACTATCTGTCTCACTTCAATTTATTCTTGGGTCAGATATACAAGAGAGCCAACCTCATCATTTCAGTTTGTTTTCAGGCACGTATGTAGCCAGGAGTTCAGAAATATTCCTCGGGCATACAGATAATTGTGTCCACTGCTTGACATGGGGAACTCCCTCTAGTGTTTGCTTGTGGATAAGACTGTGATTGCAGCAAGGATGCATTGCAGAAGAAACTTATTTAAAGGGGGGGGGGGGGGGAGCTAACAATGGCCTCTTGGGAACAGCGAGCGGGATCGATCAGAGAGGAACCCTGTGTGCTGCTGCTACCAGATATAGCCCTGTGGCCTATGTACAGCGTTCCAGCCGACTGAATTATCTGCAGGTGACACAGCTAGCCATCGCTCTCCAGCATCGCAGTGAGTGAACAGCAGAGCCATCCGAAACTCATCTCTGCTTGGATTGAAGCCACAGCAGTTGCTGCAACAGTCATGTCTGTCGATCAGGAGAGCTGCAAGGGGTGCAGTGGATGCCTTCTACCTCCCAGGAGCAAGCGGCCTGTGTGAACTAACGGTCCCAGCGTTATCAGCATCATCACCTGGGTGCCAGATCGTCTGCCCGCATACAGTCCTTTGGGGTTGGTGAGCGGGCTCAGGACCACACATAAGAACACTTATACTGTCTATGCAACATCTCTTTGTTGCTTCTTGGATTACCGTTGTTACCAGTTTATTCAAAGAAGCCAGCGTGCATTACAGGTTCTTTAGTGCAGTGGAATTTAACCTCTTTGTGCCTCATCTCAGTGAGTGAAAGGACACAGTATTCATAGGTACCTAAATTCTCATTGCCGGCAGAAGACTGCTTGAACTCTGCAAGACAGGATTGCTACAGCCACATCATTTCACCTTCTCCCCAGTTACATACTCAGGGCTATATGCTTGGTATTGCTTAATCTCCTAAGAACTCTCTAGCTAGAACAGGAGAAGTTAAACAGCAGTCATAATTATCTGGTGTATATATCTTTAGCTATAGTTTAACTGCCAATTGATATAGCGTATCTGTGCATTATAGAATATTGTTTACCTTTTAAAACAGAATCCATTGAGTGGTACCAATTTATCCTTTGGGTCATCTATTTGAAATAGGGATTTACTGTACTATTTCTCTGGTCAGTTTCAGTAGATACTACCAAATTACCTCTTTCCCGAAGACCCATTAGGTATTGTTTAAACTCAATTGGAGGAATTGTATTTTTCTCAACTATTGTTATTGTTGGAGAATACAGGGAGTGGTGAAAGTGTACAAATCATTTAGACTGACAGGCACTGATGAGGCAGTACAGATTGGTACTGATGAGGTGGCACTGATAAGTTTGCACTGATAATGGGGCACATATATGCAGCACTGATGGGCACTGATAGGCGGCACTGATAAGCAACATTGACTGGCACTGATACGTGGCACTGATATGCGGCACTGATGGACACTCATAGGCGGCACTGATAGGTGGCACTGGGCACTGATAGGCACTGATAGGTGGCACTTTTAGGTGGCACAGGTAGGCACTGATAGGTGGCACAGGTGGTGACTGATAGATGGCACTGGTGGGCACTGGTGCATATAGCACTGTTAGGGATGGCACTGGCAGGCAATATATATGGGCACAGTGCCATCCCTACAGTGCACTGTATTGCCCTTACCTGGTGGCCTAGTGGGGGCTCCCTGGTGGTCCTGGTCGGCTCCCTGGTGGTCCAGTGGGATGATTCTGAGGGGGCTGCACTGATAAACGTTCAGCGCAGCCCCCCCCCCCCCATCAGGAGAGCAACTGATCGGCTCTCCAGTGCTCAGGTTTGCAGACCTGAGCAGAGGAAAAGCCGATAAACGGCTCTTCCTATTTACACTGTGATCAGCCATGATTGGTCACGGCTGATCACATGGTAAAAGGCTTCCGATGGAAGCCTTTTACCTCGGTCGGTAATGCGGTGGGTCAGATTGACCCACGGCACCACCGATCGCCACGATGCGCGCCCCCGCGGGCGCGCGAACGCGGATTATCCTGAGGATGTCAATAGACGTCCAGTCAGGATAATGAACCCCCCGTCCGGCCGTCATTTGTCAATATCCCGGGCGAGAAGTGGTTAAGCAACCCTCAAGGGGGCAGCGCTACATTTGGGGCCTCATCTGGGATTCCTCCTATGGTGAACCCTGAAAGGTCTAAAGAACCCCCCAAGAACCAGATGGACTCAGCTGCCGCCACCAAGTGGGCTCAAGAGGAAGGGAGTCGATTAGAGTTGACCAAAGTACTAAAGTTGCCTGGAGTGGGGTGGTCAGAAAAAGATGTGCGACTGATGTTGAGAGGGGCCTATCCAAATCAGAGGTCCTATGTTTGGATCTGAGAACAGACTCTGAGGAAGATGACACCTACAGTATGCTCTAGTGGAATGGAGAGAGAGTGAAGAGTAAATCTCCAGGAGGGGATGGTGACTCTGACAGATGGATTGGAAGCCTATTGCATACCCTTGAAGGCAGAAGAAGGATCCATACAGGAAGAATCTTCATATGTTGCTAAGATGTCAGACATGGAAGAAAAGGAAGCTGAGATCGCCCTTAAAGGTATACAGCCTGCCTCCTTTTACCTGGATATGGGTCGACTGGTGGAAAGTTTGTTAAGAGTCATGATCTCACAGCCCATCAGGGTTATCGCAAGCTGCGATGTTTTTTTTTTTTTTCCTGCAGGAGAGGAAGATTTTGATAGTTGGATGGATCGGGCCATACAACCAGTGGAAGATTGGAATGTGCCGGAAGCGGTGAAGCGGTGAAAAGGCAGCAGCTAAGCGGAAGCCTAAGGAGCCCTGCTGTGAATGTGATCCGAAGTCTAAGGAGAGGAAAATCGGATTGTGTGGCTATGGACTACATGGAAGCTCTGTGTGCAGTGTATGGAAGGGTGGAGAAGATCCCAGATCTATTGTATAAGTTTGAACATACTCACCAGCAAAGAGGGGAGAAGTTGTCTGCTTATGTTATGTCAGAGTGGATCGGGTCTTACATCAAATCATACTGAAAAAAGGGATTGACCCAAATGAAGCCGACCAGTTAAGATGGGAGAGAATTTTGCATTGGGCAAGGCCAAACCACCCTATCGTGCTGCGGCTGCTATTAAAAGGAATCCAGATTGCACCCACGTATCCTGAATTGATGAAGATGGTCAGAGAAGAGGAGGCCCTGCTTGATGAGAAAAAACAGAGGTATATGGCAGAAGTGAGTGTTACCCCAAAAGCTGGAAAAACATTCGCCCAACCAGTTGTAGTTGAGTCAGAAATATATGAGGCTGATAGTGAAGAGAATTTTGAGTGGGGGGAAAGCACTAGACTTGTTACCTCCTCACCCATCCTTGAAGAAATTCCAGTCAAACTTCTAGCTCAGGTGGCACAAGCGCAGGGCCAATTACAACAAACCCTGATGAGAGATATGAAAGTCCATGGAACTGCTCAGACAGATGGGAGTGATCCCAGGAAGTCTTTTAAGTGTGGGGAGTCTGGTCATTTCAAGCGACAGTGCCCGAAGAAGGAAGAAGAATTTAATTTTATGGTTGATTTATTGAAGGCATTACAGAAGATATTAGCTGTTCAACCGGCGGGAAACTTCAGAGGGTCCCAGTGAAGGAGCCAACTGGGAACCCGGCAAATCTGAGCTCCAGAAAGCTGAGAAGTCTAAAAAAAAAGTAGTCCATGAAAGAGAGGTCCAAGCAAGGAGAAAACCTTTAACCCGTCACCAGGGTCTGAAGGTCAGACGCAGGGAGTCAATACTGGGTCAGTTGCTAGGGCCAGAGTCAGATCCTCCCAGAGTGATCAGACGAGGAGTCCTAGTGAGACCAAGAAAGTTACTCTACCAAAGAAGTTAGTGGGGCCATCCCCTATTGTATCAGTTCAAGTGGAGGGCATCTACACTCGAGCTCTGCTAGATACTGGGGCTCAAGTCACTCTTCTGTATAGAGACTTTTATGATCAGTACCTGCACCATATTCCTTTGAACAAGCTGGAAGAATTGTAGATTTGGGGTCTTGAAATTAACCGATTCCCTTATGGTGGTTATATTCTGATCAGGATCTCCTTTGGGACAGCTGCCACTGGAAGGGTCGAAACTTTTGATACCCTGGCTGTAGTATGTCCAAGGCCAGTGGGGGCAGACCGTAACTCCATGATAATTGGGACTAATACTGACTTGGTACGAAGACTGCTGAAAAACGTGATAGGAGAAAATGGGGCTATACCTGAGAAGATCCATCCCACATTGCATCAAGTCTGTCAGCAAGTGATTCAGGAAAAGAAGGCTCTGGTTCATGGAGTGGGTCGTTTTTGGAAATTAGACACAAGAGAGAAGGTACTCCAGCTTGGGGAAGTTACTTGCCTGAAGGCTACCGTGAAGCTCATGTGGGATCATCCTAGACCCTTTGTTTTGTTGGAGACAGATGCAAAGACTGAAGCTGAAGGGTTTGTCATGGTCCCTGAAATCGTACCTACTAAAACTTTACTGAGGAATAAGAAGAGAGTGTCGATTAGCCTGCAAAATGTTTCCAATCACCCTGTGACATTGAAGGCCAGGATGTTTGTTGGCCAAGTGAGTGCTGCCACCCCACTGACACCTGCAGAAGAAGAGAAAGGAAAGAGCCTGCAAAGTCTAAGGAAGGAAATGGAAGAGTGTGCTGCTGGTTTACCTCCTGCATAGAGGGAAAGGATGAAGTCCCAACTACGGCAGTGGGAGAAAATCTTCACTAATGATGACATTGGATGCGCTAAGAGTGCTCATCATTACATTTACAAGAAGAGAAGCTGTTCAGAGAAAGGACCCGGAGGATTCCTCTCAGTGATCTGGAAGATTTGAAGGAGCAGCTGGCTGAACTGAAAAGGTCTGGAGTAATTCAGGAGTCCAGAAGTCCTTATGCTTCCCCAATAGTAGTGGTGCAAAAGAAGAACGGGACTTTAAGAATTTGTATTGACTACAGAACTCTCAACCAAAGAACCATTCCTGGTCAGTATACCACTCCAAAGATTGAGGATGCTTTGCAGTGTCTGGCGGGAGCTAAATGGTTCAGTGTGCTGGACATGAAGAGTGGGGTCTATCACATAACCATGTGTGCAGAAGATAAGGAGAAGACAGTCTTCATATGTGCATTACAGGTTCTTTAGTGCAGTGGAATTTTACCTCTTTGTGCCTCATCTCAGTGATTGAAAGGACACAGTATTCATAGGTACCTAAATTCTCATTGCTGGCAGAAGACTGTTTGAACTCTGCAAGACAGGATTGCTGCTTCTACATCATCTCATCTTCTCCCCAGTTACATACTCAGGGCTATATGCTTGGTATTGCTTAATCTCCTAAGAACTGTCTAGCTAGAACAGTAGAAGTTAAACAGTAGTCATAATTATCTGGTGTATTTGTTTAGCTATAATTTAACTGCTAATTGATATAGCGTATCTGTGCATTATAGAATATTGTTTACCCTTTGAAACAGAATCCATTGAGTGGTGCCAATTTATATTTTGGGTCATCTATTTAAAAGAGGGATTTACTGTACTATTTCTCTGGTCAGTTTCGGTAGATACTACCAAATTACCTCTTTCCCAAAGGCCCATTAGGTATTGTTTAAACTCAATTGGAGGAATTGTATTTTTCTCAATTATTGCTATTGTTGGAGAATACAAGGAGTGGTGAAAGTGTACAAATCATTTACTCCCTTTGTTCACCAGAATCCTCAGTTTTGACTACCTATGTGAAGGATTGTTATACTTGCTGTTTTAAGGTTGTTATTTCTTGCAGAAACAAGAGTTAAAGTAAACCTTTCTAACTTTACCTGTGTTGTGGTCTCCATTACTAAAATAGAGCTATTGTCCATAGAACCTTGCAATATGAGTGAACCAAGAGTGTCAGAGGTGGGGGAGGACTCGCTGAATGAGGAGATCCAAGAGGGAATTGATTCTTTAAGAAATCCTCAAGGGGTCAGCACTACACATGACAATGAGTTTTGGGGAGAAGAGGCAAGCCTAAATGATAGGCAAAAGATACATCATACATTTGGGATCCACTATTGCATCTGTCTCCACAGTTTCATGTTTAACTGTTTCACAGATGATGGTAATATACACAGACACCAGTGGGTAGGTTGTTTTAACTCCATGCATGCAGATGACCCGTAGCAAATTGATTATGGGTATCACCTCAACGAAACCGGGTTTCAGGATTACCAGGCTCCCTGGAGAGCAGTGATTGGAACCTGGTTTAAAACCGCAGTTCATTCAAGGTTTCTCCCACTTGAAAAGGGTGCATGTGTAGCGCCCTCTACCATAGGTAGGTGCTTAGAGTGAGATTTTTGTGTAGATGAGGCAAATTTAGTCAGGTCTGACTTAAGAGTGGGCCTGATTGTTTTGATTCTGGGCAGGGGAGTGGCCCAGGGAGGACTGGTGACTGCAGGTAGCATCACCCCTTGGTAACCCCTCCTTTCTGGCTCAGAAAATTCTGGAAGAAAGGCTGGGGAAAAGAGGTGGAGCTGCCTGAAGTATCTAGAGGAGCCCAATCCCCAATCTGGATTGGCAGGGGGCCTCCTTAAATACCTGGTCAGCCCAGTCGGGGGGGAGGAGAGTTTGGGTGGAAGACCTGGAGATGGAATAGTTTGGAGGCTGTCGTGGCCTAGAGGGAGCTCCCAGTCTGGGGGGTGAGGGGTAACCTCAGGCCTGGAGGGTTCGGGTGCAGCCAGGAGGAGTGAGACCCTGGAGGAGAGACACAAGGAAGAGCGAAAAGGACAGCAGGAGAGATCTCCAGGAGAGGAACTAGAAGTGACAGGAGTCGGTGAGTGATGCACTCCCTGGAAAGCTGGAAGAGGTACGGTGGAGCAGATTGGAGTGAGAGACAGTCTGAGAAGGGTACAAGAGCCAGTTGGGACTGTGGTGTCATTGTGGCAGTGGAGGAGGCCGTTGCAGCTGGAAGGGCTGGCAGGGCCTGGAAGAGGATGGGCTAAGAGCAGTAGTCCATCACACTAGCTAGCACATTATGTACTTTGCTACATTTTGGGGACCCAATGGTCCCTTCATGTAACGGGCGGTCCGGAGGTCATGCAAAAACTACAGCAGGCCTCACCATGTGCTAGCTAGGCGGGAACCAAGTTTGTGCAGGAGAGAGAGGAACAAGGAGATAACTGTGCAGCAAGTGATTGTGCTGGAGAGATGAACAAGGAGTAACCGTGCAGGAATTCCTTAAGATAAAAAAACCTTCTGTGTGCCTTCATGTAAGGGGCGGTCCGGAGGTCATGCTAAAACTACAGCAGGCCTCTCCATGTGCTAGCTAGGCCGGAACCAAGTTTGTGCAGGAGAGAGAGGAACAAGGAGATAACTGTGCAGCAAGTGATTGTGCTGGAGAGAGGAACAAGGAGTAACCGTGCAGGAATTCCTTAAGATAAAAAAACCTTCTGTGTGTAGCAGCCTCCCCAGCACCTTCTAATTACTTACCTGAGCTCCATTTCTCTCCAGTGATGTCCACAAGTGCCTAAGCCATCCAGGTCATTCCTCCTGATTGGCTGAGACACAGCAGTGGAGCCATAGGCTCCCGTGGCTGTCAATCAAAGTCAGTCAGCCAATCAGGGCAGAGAGGGGGTGGGGACCTGTGTCTGAATGGATACACTGAGCTCTGACTGGGCTCGGGAGCCCCCATAGAAAGCTGCTGGCTCAGGGGGCACTCGATAGGAGGGAGGGGCCAGGAGCAGCAAAGAGGGACCAGAAAAGAGGAGCATCCGGGCTGCTCTGTGCAAAACCAACTGCACAGAGCAGGTAAGTGTAACATGTTTGTTATTTATTTTTTTAAACCAAACTTTACAATCACTTTAACGTCCTACACTAATCTAGGAGGGTGCTACACTTGGGTTCGGTATGAACCTGTGTTTGGAAGCTGTCAATTCAAATTTCATTCAGGGGATCTAAGGCTTGGTCTACTCCTGATAACAAGGCATATAAGTGTATTCCTTTTTTTTCTTGTATTTTATTAAGCTACAAATCTGATTGTTATGCCATTTTTATTTCTAGGCATTGGTGTACATGTAGTAATATATCATGACACTAGAGGGAGGCAGAGCGCAGCTGTTTATTCTGGTTACAAAGTTACTAAATACTGGCTTCATGCCATGGTTGCCAGGTTGCCCTATATTTAGCTTATTAAGCTGCTTTGCAAGAAAAAAAAATGATATAAGCCGCAAACAAGCTCTTCCTGAGCTAAGCCCACATAGTTTATTAGAAGAGAAACAAGATACAATAATACCACAATACCTTCTTTGATCTACTGACATACCAACAGACAGGTGGGTCATGGAGTAATTTTCAGGCGTAGAAACCCTATGGCTCCCCAGAATGTTCATACTTGCTACAGACAACACATTGGACTGCATCATTTATCAAGAAAAATGAATTGCCAACATGCAACAACACAGACATAAAAGACACAAATCAGTGCAGCTCTATATTCATTAAAGTGGTTATAATTTTCAGACATAAAATATGAACAAAGCATATCCCTCTATGGTGTGCACTTGTCTCATTTAAGCATACAGGATTTCTGTCTGCTGCTTCCTTCTGCTGCTGTCCTTATGAATCACTTCTGACAAGTTTTCCTGACACCAAGAGAAAAATGGTGACAGTGGAGGGACCTCCAGCAAAGTGACAGCCTCAGCTCTGTTCCTGTGTGCTGTGTGAAGGGGGATGTGTCCCTTCCCTCCAATCAGCTCTCAGAGCTCTCCTCACTGAGCTCTGCAGAGTGTAACTTCAGCTCTCTGCCCTTTTTTTGTGAGCACTCAGACATGCTTTATAAATGTAGCACTTTGAATGGACGTATATACGATAAGACTGCAGATAGACGAATACAACTCTAGTGCCCCCCATAGTGTTTTTGTAGTGAATTTTTGTTAGGAGAGGTAAAATCTAGTTAGGCCTGACAGCAAGAGCAGGCCTGATTGTTTTGATCTGGGCTGGGGAGTGTCTCAGGGAGGGCTGGGGATTGCAGGAAGGAACAGCCCTTGGATACTCCTTCTTTTTGGGGCGAGAATGTTCTGGAAAAGAGGATGGATGAGGAGGTGTCACTTTCTGATTTAAGGAGCCCTGACCAATCCCCAATCTGGATTGGCAGGGGGCAGGCCTCCTTAAATACAGTGATCTGCCTAGAAGGGGGGGGGGAGTTTGAGTGGAAGAGTGGAGAATGTTGCAGAGGTGCTGTGGAGGCCTCACCCGGGAGGGAGCCCCCAGTCTGGGGGGGTGACCTTGAGGCCTGGAGGCTCGGGTGCAGCCCTGCATCCTGGAGTAGCACCAGGGAGCAGGAGAGCAGCAGAGAGGCTACATTAAAGAATCCACTGGTGTCTGTGAGTGGCGGCCCCTGGGAGTTGGATGAGAAGGCTGAGGTAGGCTGGGAAAAGACAGTGGACAGTCTGTAGAGGTCAGAGAAGCCAAGCAGGGGAAGGAGTGTCAGTGGACAGTGAGGTAGGCCGGAGGGGCCTGGAAGATGGATGGGCTGGGAGTTTTAGTTCATCCAGTGCCCAGCTAGCACCAACGTACTTAGCTACACAATTGAGGACCCGTGGCTTCACAACAGGGAGCCTGTGACCCTTGCCCACAATGGGTGGTCCGGAGGTCCTGCTAACAGTAAGAGCAGGTCTCACCACGCGCTAGCTGCGGTGGAAGAGGAAGTGTCATGGAATGTCTGATAAATTGCCTTTCAGGCCGGTAACAGCAAGTGTATGTGCAGGAGAGAGGAAGGAAAAGTGTAACGGTCAGCAAGTGTATGCGCTGGGCTGGAGGAAGAAGGAGTGTATATACAGCGGTGTACATAAAAGGTCCCGTGATTGATCTTTGGGCATCCCACAGTCATCCCTATCCCCATCCAGTTTTAACCCCTAAATAAAACAACAAAAACAAAGTTCCGGCCTGTTCATTGACTCCAGGTGTGTGGAAATCATGTGATTGAGCAGGTGGACCACAACTACCAGCCACCCCCAAGCGGGCACATGGCTACACAACTTATGTAAGAGGATTTGTGTCATCTCTGTGTATCACCTAAGGACAGTCACTTCACTGGGTATATGTAAGACATACCTCCCAACTTTCTGGAACGGGAATGAGGGACACCTATTAGAGAAAGTATGTAGGCATAGGACACACCCCCTGCCAAGCCCCCTTAAAGGAGAATTATACAAAAAAATGATTAGTTAAACCCACAAGTGCTTTTTTTACCACTACTATTTCTTTATATTGGCTTTTTAAATGTACAAATGCAGCAATTTAGAAATTAGATGAAAGGTTTAGCATTGTAAAACACTTTTTGATAGACAGATAAATAGTGCACTTTATATATAGATATATGCATCAGACCAAAATGAGGGACAAATGAAGAGCAATGAGGGACAGAGGGGCATTGTTCCAAATCAGGGGCAGTCCCTCTAAATCAGGGACAGTTGGGAGCTATGTGTAAGAGCTTACAACCACTTGAATACATCATTAAAATTTAGTAAAAGTCCACCCTAAAACTATCATCGCTACATCTATAGACATCCATGATCTAACACTAACCTATCTAGCCCTGTAAAGAAGAAATCGGTATACATACCTTTTTTGAAGCCGATCCGACCCGATCTCCAACGGTGGAAACTCTGCAAAGGATACAGCCGAGAACGGCTGTAAAATGAATGGGGAATGACGTCACCCATAGACTTACTATGTGGCTTCCTTTGTTGTCCGGGTCCTCTGCACTCACCTGACAGCTCAGCGTGGGATCAGGTTGGAGCAGCTTCAGAAAAGGTATGTATACTGATTTCTTCTTTACTGGGCTAGATAAGTTAGTGTTCGATCGTGGATGTCTGTAGATGTAGGGATTTTAGTTTTAGGGTGGACTTCTACTTTAAATGTATTTTTGTAATGCAAGCAATGCAAGTGCCTGAATGTGACCTGGTATCAGCCTCTTGCAGCCCCTGTACAGGGGGGCTACATTGTGAGAGAAAGAAGCAGCACAGGAAGCCAATGAGATAATGTGCTGACAAGGAGCATGCTGATAGGAGGAGGGAGCAAAGCGACAGAGAGATGAGATAATTGCTGTACTGCTTCTCCTTTCACTGTATAGTCACTGGCTGGGGGCGGGTCCCAGACAATTTAGGCTTAGAGGAAGTGGATTGGATGACTGCCAGACTGAGGACATCCAGTGGCATAAAAAAGGACTGCATGGGAGTGCTCTGAATTTAAAGTGAATATTGCAACAAAAGCTGTTTTTTAAAATATTTTCTTTTATTTGTTATATTCATTGAAATTTTTTACTTTAAGGGAGCTGCAACAATTTTTATTGACGCACTACAATACCCAACTACGAGTTATGGTCCTCTAAAATGCCCATTTTCCTGCACTGGCTGGATGGATTGAGGTGTCATTCAAATTGAAGGGTACTGAGACGCACATATTTGTGAGCGCTACTGAGCTACTGTCTTATCCGTCAAATAATGTGTCATTTTGTCCAGCAACTTTTAAGATTCATTTCTACTAGACAGAAAAGCCATGAGCAATATTTTTATTAGATCAATTTTACCTATGGGATGCCACCATTTAAATTTCATGAGGATATTTATTTATTGTTCTATGTGATGTAGCAAATCACTGTATATGTAATCCAGCAGGATGTTATATAACTTTTACTTGGTATGTAGATGATCTCATAAGAGACATATGTTGAAGGGTTAAATAGAATTGATTACATGATGTTCTGTATATGTTTAAAGTATAATTAAACCCTCAGTAAAAACATCTTGCCTATAATAATACTGATACTAAAACTAATATTGATACTGATCAAATAATATAAATAGAAAATACTGATAATAATAAAAAATAAATATATACATTATATATATATATATATATGTATATATATATATATATATATATATATATATATATATATGTGTGTATATATATATACAGGGTGGGCCATTTGTATGGATACACCTTAATAAAATGGGAATGGTTGGTGATATTAACTTCCTGTTTGTGGCACATTAGTATATGTGAGGGGGGAAACTTTTCAAGATGGGTGGTGAAAGGGGGGAGTGTATATGATTACACGGTGTTTGTCCTTCAATTATAGTGGTTGGTAAGGGTAAAATAATTCCACAT
>BLSH010045883.1:471682-481745 GCA_018402905.1 Glandirana rugosa | reverse complement strand
AGATTCTAACGGGACATAAACCGAGGTAGGTAGAAGGGTAGTTGAGACTGGTCGAAGGGACAGGGACGACTTCTTTTCGTAGGGGTGTTGTACTACTACGGCGGAGTGGGTGGATTCTATAAGGGGTGGGGCTTATTAAAAGTAGGAGGGGTCAAAGGGAAGGGCGGGGCCTGGCGCCCCCCCATCCAAAAACTTCACCAGCCGCCACTGACTCAGATGAGACCAAAATTTAACTTTTTGGCCTAAAAGCAAAACGCTATGTGTGATGGAAAACTAACACTGCACATCACCCTGAACACACCATCCCCACCGTGAAAAATGGTGGTGGCATCATCATGTTGTGGGGATGCTTTTCTTCAGCAGGGACAGGGAAGCTGGTCAGAGTTGATGGGAAGATGGATGGAGCCAAATACAGGGCAATCTTAGAAGCAAATGGTAGAGTCTGCAAAGAGACTGGGGCGGAGGTTCACCTTCCAGCAGGACAACGACCCTAAACATACAACCAGAGCTACAATGGTATGGTTTAGATCAAAGAATATTCATGTGTTAGAATGGCCCAGTCAAAGTCCAAACCTAATTGCATTTGAGAATCTGTGGCAAGATTTGAGAATTGCTGTTCACAGACGCTCTCCATCCAATCTGACAGAGCTTGAGCTATTTTGCAAAGAAGAATGGGCAAAAACTGTCTAGATGTGCAAAGCTGGGAGAAACATCCCCAAAAAGACTTGCAGCTGTAATTGCAGAGAAAGGTGGTTCTACAGTATTGACTCAGGGGGGCTGAATTCAAATGCACGCCACACTTTTCACATATTTATTTATAAAAAAATGTTGAAAACCATTTATCATTTTCCTTCCACTTCACAATTATGTGCCACTTTGTGTTGGTCTATCACATAAAACCCCAATAAAATACATTTACATTTTTGGTTGTAACGTGACAAAATGTGGAAAATTTCAAGGGGCATGAATACTTTTTCAAGGCAGTATATATATATATATATATATATATATATATATACAGTATATATATATATTGTGCTGTGGGAGATATAGCTCGTGGGGAGATCACCTTGCCTGGGAAAAAAGGCAGCGTGCAGGCAGACTTCCTTAAAATTCTGGTGGGTTGCCAGGTTTATTATCAAAGGTTGCAAGTCATAAGAACAAACAAAATAGAAAACAAATCCTTGCCGCCGGGCGCTAAACTAAACAGAATAGTTTACCTCACTATACGGTGCCGGGCTCGTCCCAGACACCTCAAAAACAGAAGGCAAATGCAAACCTTTCCTAGAGTCCTTAAGCAACCAATTCTCAATGTGTAGCTCAGAGTATTGTTTCTGAGTCCCAGGCCAGAGCTCACCCATGCTCTCTTCCTGGTCATTTAACTACACCTGAGACTGGACTCCAGTGGACCCAAAAACTTCAGTCCAATCCAAGTGAACGTATGCGAGGGGACAGATAGCGTTCCTTTATCACTTCGCCTTGCATACCATCACAATATATATATATATATATATATATATATATATATATACAGTATCTCACAAAAGTGAGTACACCCCTCACATTTTGTAAATATTTTAATATACCTTTTCATGTAACAACACTGAAGAAATGACACTTTGCTACAATGTAAAGTAGTGAGTTCCCTCAAAATAACTAAACACACAGCCATTAATGTCTAAACCGCTGGCAAAAAAGTGAGTACACCCCTAAGTGAAAATGTCCAAACTGGGCCCAAAGTGTGAATATTTTGTGTGGCCACCATTATTTTCCAGCACTGCCTTGACCCTCTTGGGCATGGAGTTCACCAGAGCTTCACAGGTTGCCACTGGTGTTAGGGAAAAATCAATGCTTTCTATGGATTTGTGCGCCAGTGAACGCGCACGTGCCGGAAACAGCGCCAGGCGGCGCTATTTAAACCCTCAATGCCCTGCAGCTGGTGCTGTCCGTTCTACAGCGTCTGAGTACCTGTGAGCCCCAGCTCTGTTCCTGTTATCCAGTTCCTGTGATCCTTCCTGTTTCCTGTTTAGACCCGGCTTGACCTGACCTGCTGTTATCTGCCTGCACCGACCCCGGCTATCCTCGACCATCCGATTGTCTGACCCCTTGTACTTCTGCTGCCAGCCTGGTTACGAACTTTGCTTGGACTTGACCATTCTTCTGCCTGATCCCTTGCACCACACCCCCAGCCATTTGCCTACCCAGCCTGTACCACCATCCTTCTGATCTACACGACTACCTGAGATCTCACACCATCATCAGTGACCATCCAGCCCTCGTGCCATTCTGCACTCTTGGACCTCCTGTCTGCTCTACCAGGGGTCCCTGAATCAGGTGTGCAAGATTGGTTGTGCCCTGCACAAGCCAGACTCCACCACCAGGTGCGTGACACTGGAGTCCTCTTCCACTCCTCTGTGAAGACATTACAGAGCTGGTGGATGTTAGAGACCTTCCATTTGAGGATGCCCCACAGTTGCTCAATAGGGTTTAGGTCTGGAGACATGCTTGGCCAGTCCATCAGCTTTACCCTCAGCTTCTTTAGCAAGGCAGTGGTCATCCTAGAGGTGTATTTGGGGTCGTTATGTTATTATACTGCCCTGTCTCTGAAGGAAGGGGATCATGCTCTGCTTCATTATGTCACAGTACATGTTGGCATTCATGGTTCCCTCAATGAACTGTAGCTCCCCAGTGCTGGCAGCACTCATGCAGCCCCAGACCATGACACTCCCACCAACATGCTTGACTGTAGGCAAGACACACTTGTCTTTGTACTCCTAACCTGGTTGCAGCAACACATGCTTGACACCATCTGAACCAAATAAGTTTATCTAAGTCTCATCAGACCACATTACATGGTTCCAGTAATCCATGTCCTTAGTCTGCTTGTCTTCAGCAAACTGTTTGTGGGCTTTCTTGCATCATCTTTAGAAGAGGCGTCCTTCTGGGATGACAGCCATGCAGACCAATTTGATGCAGTGTGCGGCATATGGTCTGAGCACTGACAGGCTGACCCCCCACCCCTTCAACCTCAGCAGCAACGCTGGCAGCACTCATATGTCTGTTTCCCAAAGACAACCTTTGGATATTAAGGTGAGCATGTGCACTCAACTTCTTTGGTCGACCATGGTGAGGCCTGTTCTGAGTGGAACATGTCCTGTTAAACTGCTGTATGGTCTTGGCCACCCTGCTGCAGCTCAATTTCAGTGTCATAGCAATCTTCTTATAGCCTAGGCCATCTTAATGTAGAGCAGAAATTCTTTTTTTCAGATCCTTGCCATGAGGTGCCATGTTGAACTTCCAGTGACCAGTATGAGAGAGTGAGAGCAATAACACCAAATTTAACACACCTGCTCCCCATTCACACCTGAGATCTTGTAACACTAACGAGTCACTTGACACCGGGGAGTGAAAATAGCTAATTGGGCCCAGTTTGGACATTTTCACTTAGGGTGTACTCACTTTTGTTGCCAGCAGTTTAGACATTAATGGCTGTGTGTTGAGTTATTTTGAGGGGACAGCAAATTTACACTATTTTACAAGCTGTACACTCACTACTTTACATTGTAGCAAAGTGTCATTTCTTCAGTGTTGTCACATGAAAAGATAGAATAAAATATTTACAAAAATGTGAGGGGTGTACTCACTTTTGTGAGATACTGTGTATATACATATATATATATTATTATTATTATTATTGTTACTAGTAGTAGTAGTATATATATTAATTGTATTTTTTATTTTTATCAGCATTGGTATTATTTATAACACTCAGTCAGTATTATTATTATTATTAACATTAATATTATTATTATTATTATAATTGAATAGCATTATTGCTGTTATTATTATTGTCGTTGTTATTATTAATAACAATAATAATAATATTTATATTATTAATAGTAATAGTAATAATATTATTATTATTATTAATAATAATAATAATAACAATAATAAATGATAATAATACTGATTGAATAATATAAATAATACCAATGCTGATAATAAATACTATTAATATATATTACTACTAGTAATAAAAATAATAATAATAATAGTAGTAGTAATAATAATAACAAAATTAACATTAATAATAAATAATACTATAATCCTAATACTGATCAAATAGTAACCTTTTTTTTTTTCTTTTGATCAAATGTTATACTTATCTATTTAGTGTCTTGATATCTGCACACCATACACATCTCTTCTGCCAACGGTTTCTTCTTCTGGTAGCTTCTTAACCGCATCCTATATGTGGGTGCAAGTCCCCGACTGCTCACATGGGGCCAGCTGCTACCTGGGGATATGCTGGCTATACACCTGTAGATTTTCAAGCAAACGTTCACCCAAGCATTTGTACAAAAATTTGTTTGAAAATTCTCAATACATTCAATGACTCGGAGAATGTAATTTGAAGGTACTTCAAATATTTTCTTTTAACATTGGATTTTTTGATGGATGGACTTTACCAAATGATTTGTGTTGGGAGGGGGAATTTGGGGGGCTGCAGGGGATAAGAGTTGTTATAGGAGGGGAAATTTGAGGGTAAGGGGGGGGGGCGCAGGTTGGCATGTTCGCCCTGGCCTTTAGATGACCTTGCATCTGAACTGGTAGTACAGGTCACACAAGGCATCAACAACATTCAAAGAGCTACGGGAAGATGGCATCATGTCATAGACAGGCGTATGGATTTAATATTGGGGATGCTATGAAAAAATGAAGAGACACAATATTACACTGCTGTGCTCATACAACTATCTTCAGTGTGCTTACATCATCATAATACTGGAGCTTATATGTTACAGTCCTGATGGCGTTGCAAAATTATTACTTCTGCAGGAATAATTAACCACTTCAGCCCCGGAAGGATTTCCAGCTTTAGGACCGGAACCCTTTTTGCGATTCGGCGCTGCGTCGCTTTAACTGACAATTGCGCGGTCGGGTGACGTTGTACCCAAACGAAATTTGCGTCCTTTTTCCCCACAAACAGAGCTTTCTTTTGGTGGTATTTGATCACCTCTGCGTCATTTCTGATCGCTGCTATAAACAAAAGAAGAGCGACAATTTTGCAAAAAAACCCAAATTTCTTACTTTTTGCTAAAATACAAATCCAAAAAAAAAATATAAAAAAACATTTTTTCACAGTTTTTGGCCGATTTATATTCGTCCTCATATTTGCGATAAAAAAAATCGCAATCGCCGTTTATTGATTGGTTTGCGCAAAAGTGGCCGCGTTTACGGATGATGAGAATTCATTTTTGGGGTTTTTATTTTATTTTTTTACTAGTAATGGCGGCGATCTGCGATTTTTAGCGGTACTGCGATATTTCAGCGGACATGTCGGACCATTTTGACACTTTTTTGGGACCATTGGCATTTATACAGCGATCAGTGCTATAAAAATGCACTGATTACTGTGTAAATGCCATTGGCAGTGAAGGGGTTAACCTGCAGGGGGCGCTCTAAGGGTTAACTGTGTTCCCTGGGCGTGTTCTAACTGTGGGGGGACTGCCCTAGCTGGGGAAGGGAAGTGGTCACAGCCTCCGTATACAGGAAGGCTGTGATCACAGCCCTTCCCCCTTCACAGAACGGAGGTCCGTGTTTACATACACGGACCTCCGTTCCTTCACTCCGGGGGGCCATCCCGGGTAGCCGGCGGCAATCGAAGCCGCCGCACCCGCCCCCTGGCCCTCACCGAACACAGTGAGCATGCGGGCGCGCCTCCGGCGGCGCGCGCACGCTCACTAGGCTCTGTCTCGTGGCCGCCGTCGTATGACGGCGATTCGCGTTACAGAGCCACTCTGTCGCCGTCAATTGCCAATCAGCCGTCGGCAAGCGGTTAAGCACCGTGTTTGTGCCGTCCATTCAGCACTAGCACTATATGGCTGTGTGACTATCATAGTGTTGTCCTGTCATTCCCCCCACCCCATGCTTCCGAAGCCTTAATAAATATGTTATTTTCTCTAAACCAGCCACCCTCAAGAAGGCTTTCATGGAACCTTGGGGTTCCTCCAGAGGATTCTAGGGGTTCTTTGAGCTGTGGGTGATTGGCCTCCCATCTGATGGTGCCTACATAGTTCTGGGGCCAACACCAGCTGGCAAAGGACACCATTGATCTTTTTAGCTGTCAATAAGGGTGGCATTTTGACTGGGGGAGGGCATTCTTCGCACTGACCAGCAATATAATAAAGATTCTTCTTATTGAACACAAATGTAAGGTGACTTTTTTCCACTGACCACCAATGCAATTAGAACACTTCTCAATGAACACCAATGTAAGGGAGGCATTCTTCCAACTGATCACCAACGTAATTGGAGCAATCTGACCCCCAATGAATTGGCTTTTGATACACTTTGCTAGTACTTTATAAAGAAATCCGCATTTGACTTTACATGCTGCTAATGTGATGTTTATTGAAGCAGAAGAACTTTACAACACATTGGATATCAAGAGTTTTTTATTGGCATTGAACATTATCACAATTGTATTTCCGGAACAGTTGCAATAGAAGTCCTTGGTCCTTGGAGGGAAAAGAGAACCTATTGTTCTCTGACCCAATGTAATGGTTACTACATGAGTCATAAGAAGGAGACAAATTGCCTAATATTGTACTTCTTTTAATCAGGCAGACTGATTTTTCTGAGAAATGCCATTTTGTGGTTTAATACATTTTGTTTGATGTTATGTGTACAATAAAAGTTTCCATTATTCTTCATGCAATTGTCTTATGTTACTGCAGTTTCAAAGTATTTATCCCTTTTAACTCTACAACAGACCTTCACGGCCTTTTAACATAGAGGAACCTTTGAAATAACTTTAATGTCACAGGGAACCCTTGCTAATAATTACTTTAACTACAGCTAGTGGTACACTGGTGTGAACTTGTGCCAAACTTAAACTATTTGACACCCAGGGCTGCTCTAGATAACAAAATTATTTTCAGTAATAATGAAAGGAAACAATCAATAATACCCGAAAAATAAAGTAGCGTTCCCTCACATTGGTGGTCCATGAAAAAGTGTGCCCTTACATTAGTGGTCTGCGAAGAGCTCCTAATTTTGGTAGTAAGTGTAAAATGGATCCCTTTGATTGGTGGTCGGTAAAGAAGAGATCCCTTAGATTGGTGATCGGTAGAGAAGAGATCCCTTAGATCGGTGATCAGTGTAGAAGGGATCCCTTAGATTGATGGTTAGTGGAGAAGGGATCCCTCAGACAGTGGTCAGTGGAGAAGGGATCCCTTGGATTTGTGTTCAGTGCAGAAGGGACCCCTTATATTGGTGATCAGTGTAGAAGAGATCCCTTGGTGGCCAGTGGAGAAGGGACCCCTCACACTGATGGTCAGTGGAGAACTGATCCCTTAAACTGGAGATCGGTGAAAAAGGGATCCCTTAGACCAGTGTTGCCAACCGTCCGTAAATTTACGGACAACCAGTAAAAACAGGGACATTTTTTGGGTGTCCGTAAAAGTCCGTAGCAGCCGAAAAGTGCCAGTAAAAACGGCGGCCATCGGCTCCGGTCAGAGCTGTGCATGTGCAATTACGGAAATTCCTGAGCGGCGAGCGATTTTCCTGCCACACCACCACCAGCCAGCACCTGACCACCTGAGACACTCTGGATGGATGGATCCTCCTGATTCCTGCCTGCCTCCCTGTTCTGGCTGACCCTGCAGCCCTCCTGGTGACAGTGGTGAGTGCAGTACGCTTCCTCTTCAAGCCAGCCAAAAAGAGTCGGGACAGTGAGTGTGTGACTGTTTGACATCCACACTGTCTCTGCTCACTCTGACAGACACCCGCGAGCCAGGCTGCAGAGGTCTCTCTTTCTTAGTGTGAGTGTGCGCTGTATGAGTGCAGTGTGCACTGTATGAGTGCAGTGTGCACTGGATAAGTGGCAGGAGGTAATGGAAGGATGGTGTAATGGAAACAGGAGGTGATGGGGATGGTGTGATGGAGATGGAGGGATGGTGACAGGAAGTGATGGGGGGGGGCATTGTGTGATGGAGACAAGAGGTGATGGAGGGATGGAGACAGGGGGGATGGTGTGATGGAGATGAGGGGTGATGGAGGGATGGAGACTGGAGGGATAAAAACAGGAGGTGATGGAGACAGGAAATCTTTAGAAGTGGGGACATAAATTCTGGTGATCCTAGTGGCTACCAGGGATTTCACCTCACTTTCTGTGGTGGTTACAGAACAGAAATTAAGGGGAAATCTCTACAATTTGACATAGGTGATAAAACTGATAGACTAAATAATCTGCCCTTATTATATTGAAAATAACAGAAATATGTTTTTTTTACCTTGCTATCTACCTTAAATCACATTGTTATTTGCACAGTGTGCTTGCTTGTAGCCTAAATACTGAAATTTGAACTGAAAACTGTAATTTTGTAACTTTTGTAAAATGCCAGTAAAAACGTGGCTGTGCCAGTAAAGTTTGGGTGTCGTGTCAGTAAATTTCAATCTGGTAGGTTGGCAACACTGCCTTAGACTGATGGTCAGTGGAAAAGGAATTCCTTAGATTGGTGGTTGGTGGAGAAGGGACCCCTCACACTGGTGGTCAGTGGGAGAATGAACGCCTTACATTGGTGATCATAGGGAGAGGGAACCTGTTACACTGGTGGTCAGTGTGAAGAGCATCCCTTACACTGGTGTGCAGTAGGAAGACTGCCCCCTTACGTACAGCTAAAGAGTGGTGACCACTGGTGCCAGTGGTTACTTATCTGAGAGGCAGAAATTCCTCATTGCTCAAGGAACCCCTGGCAACATCTGGGGGAACCTTTGGGGTCCATAGAGCCCTGTTTGAGAAAGGTTGCTCTACAGCTTTAGTTATTTATGTTAGATGATATAGGGCATCACAGTGAAGAAATGGCACAGAGGCCGTTTCTTCACTGCGCATGTGACGAAATGACGTCAGCATCAGCAGAACACTGCATATCTCCTGAATCATGCAGGTTTTGGGAGATATGCAGTGCACCTACAGGTAAGGCTTACCTGTAGGTTAAAGTGGTTGTCATGAGCTGACAACCATTTTAAGCAACATTTAAAGCATCTGAACGATAATTTGTTCAATGTTAATTCTTACTTTTCAATGCCATTGCATAGTGACTTGGAAAAATTCTTGTCACCGGTGGCGCTCTTTTGTCCTGATGGGCCTCAAACATATGGGTACTGCCTTGTGCAGGTTTTCAAAGTTCCAAAAGACGTCAAACTCTTTAACCACTTCAGCCCTGGAAGGACTTACCCCTTAAAGAGCAGAGCACTTTTTGCGATTTGGAACTGCTTCTCTTTAACTGACAATTGTGTGGTCTTGCGACGTTGTAACCAAACAAAATTGATGTCCTTTTTTTTCCACAAATAGAGCTTTCTTTTGGTGGTATTTGATCACCACTGCGGTTTTTATTTTTGCACTATAAACCAGCGGCGGCTGGTGTGTGAGGGGCACTGGGGCGCCGCCTCCCAGCCGGCAAAAGAAGAAAAAAAAAAGTCAACCCCGCCCCCCTGCAGGTGACGCCGGTACATTGACTTTTTTTTTTTTCTGCTCCTTGGCTGTCACATGACAGCCAAGTAGTGAGCCTATTGACCGGCCATTAAAAGCTATGAGTGTGTGCTGAGCAGGCGCACACTCATAGCTTGATTGAGGGTGATTGGATGCGTAGCCGGGGGCGGGTCACTGTGGGAGCGGAGGTGACTTCCGCTCCCACAGAGACCATGAGCGCCCGGGGACCGACGAGGGGGGGACAGCCGCTCTCCGTGTGCCGAACTCTGCAGACCCAGCGCGCTCTCGCATGCCGAATCTCTGCAACAGACCTGCCTGCTGGATGGGGTAAGTGCGGAGGGGGGGGAACGACTCTGAAATGTACCCCACCTGTGTCAGTGGCTGCAAACTGCCCCTCCTGTGTTACTGCCTGCAAACTGCCCCTCCTGTGTTACTGCCTGCAAACTGCCCCTCCTGTGTCACTGGCTGCAAACTGCCCCCACCTGTGTCACTGGCTGCAAACTGCCCCCACCTGTGTCACTGGCTGCAAACTGCCCCTCCTGGGTCACTGGCTGCAAACTGCCCCTC
>BLSH010045883.1:443110-454185 GCA_018402905.1 Glandirana rugosa | reverse complement strand
GGGTTGCCACATCATCCCTTTAATCCAGGACACATATGAATTACACAGGTTCTGAGGCTAATTTGATGCAGATGAGGCACCAAGTGAGTTTAATTACCACCTTAATCAGCCAGAGAACCTGTGTGATTAATATGTGTCCTGGATTAAAGGGATGATGTGGCAACCCTAACACACACACACGATGCACACACACATACATGATTCACACACACGATGCACTCAAACACACACATACATGCACACACACAAACATGCACACACACATGCATGCACAGACACATGCACACACATATATATAAATACATGGATTGTCTTAAATAAACCACAGAGCACTGTACCTTCCTGCTGGCCAGGTACTGCACTCTAGGGGGAGACAAAGAGCACAGCACACACTGTGCTTTCACTTCAGCTCTGTGTCTGTGAACAGCGTGAAGAGCTCCCCGCAGTGCCGATGTACAATTCAGTTGAACAACGGGAAGCTCATTGTAGGCATACACGGGGCCCATATGGGTCCCCTACAGCATGGGGCCCAGTCGCCATGGCGACTGTTGCGCCTCCTGTACAATCGCCACTGGTTCCAGAGATACGGGGCTCCTTGTGCAGCTTGCCAGAAGCTACATACAGAGCGGCCAGTTTAAATACAAGCTGGCACACTCTGCAGCAGACTGAGAGGATGAGCTCACAGTGCCTCTCCCCACTTTTTGTCAGAGGCACTGAGCTCAATGGACAGCTTGGAGCCTTATCCAATGGTAAAGCACCATTGGCCCAAGCTGTCCAATAAAAATGCTGCAGTGGAGGCACGCCTCACTGCAGTGTCGTAGAAGAGGGCATGTTTCTAAGGCTGGATTCACATCTATGCATTTTGCTTTTCATAGTTTTTGCAGTGCTTTTTGCTGTGCTTTCCGTGTTTTTACCACGATTTTGCTGCGATTTGAGTTTTTTTTGGGGGTGGTTTTGTTGCTAGGCAGATTGAAAAACACAAATCGTGGCAAAATCATGGTAAAAACGTAGCACTTGTGTTTTCCTTGCATGCCCATTGAAGTCTATTACATGCAAAACACAGCTTTTTGCAGGAAAAAAAGTCCCCTAACCTTTTCAAAAAGGCAGAGGCACAAAAATGCATTGATGTGAACATGTTCCATAGGAACCCATGCTAAAAATATTCCCTACATTTCTGCAAAATGCATCAAAAAACGCATCAGCGTGAATGGAGCCTTAAAGACAAATACTCCCTTCCAGCCAAGCCCTCTTAACTACAAGGAAATACATGGGTTTATGTATATAAGATTTACTCATAATTTCATGTTTTTCTCACACAGTTAAGAGGGAGAATTAGAATCTGCTGCTGGTGAAAAGGTACGAGCTAAATCATATATTATTATGCTATATGTTATAACATAATAATTTATTATTTATCTATTTACTGTGAAATAACTGGTTTGAAGTTATAACTTCAAACTTCAGTAATTTGTCCATTAAGCCACCTGCTTGAGTACAGTTTTTGAAAATATAGTAAATTACCTTAAAAATAATATATAATAATTATTTGTATATTACTTATGGTAATTAACCCCTTGCCACCCAGGCCCATTCTAACACTTCGCTCCTACATGTAAAAATCATCAATTTTTTCTAGAAAATTACTCAGAACCCCCAAACATTATAATTATTGTTTTAGCAGACACCCTAGGGAATAAAATGGCGGTAGTTGCAACTTTTTGAGTTACACAATATTTGCACAGCAATTTTTCAAACACTTTTTTTTTTTAAAGAACCCGTTTCATGAATTAAAAAAAAAAGTAGTTACGCCGAGTAAATAGATACCTAACATGTCCCGCTTTAAAATTGTGCACACTTGTGGAATGGCGCCAAACTTCAGTACTTAAGAATCTCCATAGACAACGCTTTAACATTTTTTAGAGGTTACATGTTTAGAGTTACAGAGGAGGTCTAGTGCTAGAAGTGTTTCTATTTCAGACAAATCTTCATCAGGGCAAAACAATGATCAATCTGAAATAGGAATGTACAAATATCTTATATAGCTTATATTACAATACAGTGAGGTGCCCCGGACAATTATCCTCACCTAGGACTGAGGAAGTAGAAATGGGTACCTGTCAAAAAAAGGAACCCAATCCCTCCAAACAAGTTTAGTGGCTGTGGGGAAGAAGAGAAAGGGTGGTACTTTGCTTTTCAGATGAAGGCCAAATGGAAGCTCTTGGTTTGAGAACCCCGCTTCGGTTCATGAACACGATTTGCAGCCATTTTCCCTGCTTTTCCCTGCTCTGGTGAGACCGAGGGACACTGAAAGTGTACAGTACTGTGAAAACACTTACAGTACAGTATTGAGAAGCCTTCAGGGCCGGTGCTGCCACTAGGCAAACTAGGCATCCGCCTAGGGCGCACGGCTGCCTAGGGGCGCCCAGCCGCTGGTTTCCCTCCGTGTTTGCATGCTTTTCAGGCTGCAGCATGTAACTAACTCAGTCTCAGGCAGCTGCTCCGACCGACTGGTAGTGTAATTAGAGGCACAGTGCAGCACTGGAGCCAGCGCTAGAAGAAGCAGAGCCGATACTTCCTGTATAGAGCCACCGCCGTCACATGGGCAGGGCAAAGGGGGTGGAGTCAAGGGTGGAGCCAATTGGGGTGTCAAAAATCCTTGCACCAGCCCTGGAAGCCTTTTAGCACATACATACTGTACTGTACATCCAGTATGGCTCCAATGAAAATGCAGAGCAAGCATGGTGGTAAGAAGAAAGTGCAGAGCAGTAATGCAGGTGACAAGAATGTGCAAGGTTAGTGTTCTCTCTCTTCATATTGTACTGCACTTTTTTTCATAGCTTTGAGGTTTAAAAACAAAAAAAAGTTCAGAACGGATAAACCTGATTTACATTGAACCCTATGGGAAAATTTGCCTCAGTTCGCGACCAATTCGGTTTGCAACCAATTAAAGTTCATGAACCGAGGTACCACTATATATATAAAGTGCCTTGAAAAAGTATTCATACCCCTTGAAATTTTCCACATTTTGTCACGTTACAACCAAAAACGTAAATGTATTTTATGTAATAGACCAACACAGAGTGGGACATAATTGTGAAGTGGAAGGAAAATGATAAATGGTTTTCAACATTTTTTGCAAATAAATATGTGAAAAGTGTGGTGTGCATTTGTATTCAGCCCCCCTAAGTCAATACTTTGTAGAATCGCCTTTCACTGTAATTACAGCTGCAAGTCATTTTGGGGATCTCTCTACCAGCTTTGCACATCTAGAGAGTGACATCTTTGCCCATTCTTCTTTGTAAAATAGCTGAAGCTCTGTCAGATTGGATGGAGAGTGTCTGTGAACAGCAATTTTCAAGTCCTGCCACAGATTCTCAGTTGGATTTAGGTCTGGACTTTGTCTGGGCCATTCTAACACATGAATATGCTTTGATCCAAACCATTCCATTGTAGCTCTGGCTGTATGTTTAGGGTCGTTATCCTGCTGGAAGGTGAACCTCCGCCCCAGTCTCTCTGCAGACTCTAACAGTTTTTCTTCTAAGATTGCCTTGTATTTGGCTCCATCCATCTTCCCATCACCTATGACCAGCTTCCCTGTCCCTGCTGAAGAAAAGCTTCCCCACAACATGATGCTGCCACCACCATGTTTCACGGTGGGGATGGTGTGTTACGCGTGATGTGCAGTGTTAGTTTTCTGACACACATAGCATTTTGCTTTTAGGTCGAAAAGGTGACTTTTGGTCTCATCTGACCAGAGCACCTTGTTCCACGTTTGCTGTGTCCCCCACATGGCTTCTCACAAACTGCAAATGGGACTCCTTATGGCTTTCTTTCAACAATGGCTTTCTTCTTGACACTCTTCCATAAAGGCCAGATTTGTGGAGTGCGCGACTAATAGTTGTCCTCAGATTCTCCCACCTGAGCTGTGGATCTCTGCAGCTCCTCTAGAGTTACCATGGGCCTCTTGGCTGCTTCTCTGATTATTGATCTCCTTGCCCAGCCTTTCAGTTTAGGTGGACGGCCATGTCTTGGTAGGTTTGCAGTTGTATGCCATACTTTTTCCATTTTCGGATGATGGATTGAACAGTGCTACGTGAGATGTTCAAAGCTTGAGATATTTTTTTATAACCTAACCCTGCTTTAAACGTCTCCACAACTTTATCCCTGACCTGTCTGGTGTGTTCCTTGGCCTTCATGATGCTGTTTGTTCACTAAGGTTCTCTAACAAACCTCTGAGAGCTTCACAGAACAGCTGTATTTAAACTGAGATTAAATTACACACTTTATTAGTGGACTTTATTTACTAATTGGGTGGCTTCTGAAAGCAATTGGTTCCACATCACTATACACTGGCCTGTAATGAAGGGGTACAGAATATACAGGCTAGGAACAAAGTGATTAGGTACTTTTTAAATTCAGTAAATGTTGGAATAATATCTCTTACTATACATATTCATGTCAAAATGGGAACAACCTACAAATAGCCACCTCGTGTCTTGCCTAATCACATTTTTATATCACATACTCAAGGAAACTCATTGCAATCTCTTCTGTCAGCCTAGCAACAATGTAAACATGAAGAATGGGTGTATGACTCATCGGATTAGGAAACCTCAATGAGACGGCAGAGAACACGCATCGCCTTCTGTGCCATGGGGCATTTTAGCGACGTGTGATGTCTTTCCTGAGAATAACAAAATTATCTTTTTTTACAGTTATAGTACTAAAGTTTAATGTATTTCATCAGAAGCATATGTGTATAGGAGAAATCAGCACATTACAGTCAAAGTGTGATTTCAGAAAAGTCCTCCATGACTTACATCTTCACCATTCTATAGCAGTATACACCTGCCTCTCCTGTGCTGCTACCCTGAATTTCTAGGAAGGGGCTGGTAAATGGGTCATGGCTCAATCTCCTTTCTCTGTCTCAAAGGTGGAACATCAGGGGACTGTTTAGACCCCTGATATCTCACCAAAGCCCCCCAATGGGCCTCCTAAAAAAAATGTACTAAAAAAAAAAATAATACTAGTAATATAATAAAAACTATTTTGAAAATGGTAAAAAAAATAAGATAATAAAATAACAAATATACAAAAAACTACCAACACCAGTGGCAGAACTACCAGGGTCACAAAAGTCGCACTTGCAACCAGGCCCTGGTGTTCCGCCACTGGGCATGGAGAGAAGGGCAAGCATTGTGGGGTCGGGGGGGGCCTTCATGGTTTCTTGCACTGAGGCCATGAAAATTTTAGTTAGCCACTGCATACTGTATGACCATTGATGATAGAAGCCAATCAAAGGAGCATACTTTGTCTGTTTCTAATTTTAAAGAGTAACTCCACTGTTGTTGAGAAAACGCATTCCCCTCTGGGTGATGTATGTACATTGCAGGGATGCAAATTCCTACATTTTGTTATTCTGAAGAGATAGCTGTTTGTTTGTCTGTGTCCATGTGCAAAGTGATCTATGTGGAGGGATTATATAATTATCAATCAGCTGCTGTATTTAAAGGGCTCTAATAAGGAAAGTGGCAGGGTCTGCATCCTCTTAGACATAATTTCCATTTGGGGGGAATCTCCCCAAAAATGACATTGCTGTTGCAGTGGGTGCCCAAAATCTGACTTGTATTGGGGAAAATCAGTGAGCCAATTACACAAGCAGGAAATGACATATCTGGGGGTTGTTCTGTATACCATCTATGTAAAGAACACCTCTAGGTTGCCATATTGCATTGCATATTACAGAAAATTACAGAGTTGCCCACTGAAATACAAAAGTAATTAATTATTTAATATCATTTGATTACAATAAGACCTGTGCAGAAATTGCATATGCTGTATTATTATTATTATTATTATTATTATATTCTTGTTTGCTATATACCAGTTGCTATTTTTTCCCATGACAGTGGAGTTACCCTTTAAGCCTACAAAATAGAATACAGACATGGATGATGGCAAGAATGCCGCTAGGGTCCTAATAGGCCATGAACATCTAATAACTTGAGGAATGCAGTGCCTATAAATTTGTACAAAGTTGAAGACTACAGACAAAATACAAAAAGGTCCAAGGGCAAACAGAATTTGACTACTGGTTATATGATAAATGAAGAGAAAAACAAATAAGTGTTACTGTTTTGACAGTACAGTTTATTCTTCCACTGGTGAAAATTTAACAATCTGCTGTGTTCAAAACCGGCTCCTTATGCATCACCCTACTTCAATGTTTTCCTTACACCTTGATTGAAATATTGGGGTGAAAATTGGGCGAGGTGGTTTCTTGTCCCTCATTTAATTGGTTCTTTCTCTCCTCTGGACTTTTTTAGGCTTCGTTCACATGAGTGGCATTTTTTACTGCCCCTATAAAAAGGAAAACCATGGTGGATCACTTCTCAGAGGGTGGTAGAGTAAGGCATTCAAGAGGTGATTCAGTTGAAACTACTAGCCATGGTTGCACCACGGCCCCATTCACTTGCATGGGTCGTGTTTGTCGGCAGTACTGTGATTGCCAAACATGACAAGCTGTATCTATTTTACTGCGCTGCAAAGTATGTACTACCTCCCTCCTCCACCTGCCATTGCACATTTTAGGTGGGTGGTCAGGGTGCTTTGACAATGCACTTTAGCAACCTTTGTTTACCACCCCAGCTGCCCATGGAAACAAGGCCTTAGGGCCAGTTAACACCAGAAGACGGTGCGGGAAATGCGTGTTCCATGTGCGTTTCCCACACCACGTTCAAAATGCACTGCACTTGCGATCTGCAGCAAATGTCGACATCCCAAACGCAATATGGTTTCGCTGCGTTTTGTAAAGTAGTGCATGCACTATATATGGTGCGGTTTGGCGTGATTTCATCCCATTCAATTGAACCCGGATCCCATGCTAAAACGCATTCCTGTGCGATTCTTGGTGTGAACCAGCCCTTACCTGTCTTCTTTTTTTATCTGTTTATCCTTTCCTGCTAAACTTCCTAGTCTTGTAAATGTATCCATTTCCTTGATATACAATTATGAGGATACTTACCATAACATACAGTACTTGTGATCTCTGGCTTGTTTATGCAAAAGTTACAAAGGGTGCCTTTGTACGATGTTCTAGGCACAGTAATTTCCATAGCATGTTTACTTAAAGCGGAGTACCACCCAAAAGTGGAACTTCCACTGGTAGGATTCTTCCCCCCCTCAGGTGTCACATTTGGCACCTTTTGGGGGGAGGGGGAAGAGGACACCTGTCTTTAGACAAGTGTCCTTTTCCACACTTCCGGGAGCTCTGGCCGGCAGCCGCGGCCGCTGACGTCAGCAGCCTGGCTCCCTCCTCCCTGCTCGCTCTGCTTCTGGCCGCCTGGCCAGTAGCAGCGCGCGGCAGAGCCTCGCGCATGCGCAGTAAGGTGCCCGGCGTGAAGCTGTACTGCTTACACGTCCGGGTTCCCTTAACCGCGATGGAGGCAGCTGCACCCGTCCCCCGATCCGAAGATCGGCGGCGGGTGCCGACATCGCTGGACTACAGGACAGGTAAGTGCCCTATTATTAAAAGTCAGCAGCTACTGTATGTGTAGCTGCTGACGTTTAATTTTTTTTTCCTACCTCGGACCTCCGCTTTAACATCACTGACACATTTCATTTCATTTAGGTGACAGACAATAGTATTGTGCTGTTTTTATTGAGATACCTCCTGTCATTGTATTGGTTTTCCTGTTTGGTAATGAAGTGTTGTGATCTTTGGTTTTTGTATGTGAGATATTATCTCGTCACTGGATATAGATAATGTATGCAAATATATACATTATATTGTCAAAAGTATTGGGATGCCTGCCTTTACACGCACATGAACTTTAATGGCATCCCAGTTTTAGTCCTTAGGCCTCATGCACGCGGACGTTTTTTGACGCCACATTTTTTGGCGTTTTTTTGCAGCTCTCCATGTTATTCAATGGCCCCATAAAAACGCTGACGTTTTTGAGCTGTAGAGGGTGTCTGCGTTAGTGAGCTGAAAGTAGAACCCATGGCCAGCGCATTCCAGGGCTGTAACGTTTTGGGGTTATTGACACCGATGCCACAAAATGCTCACTAACGCCATGCCGAAGTTAACCGGCGTTTTTGATGCCAACGTTTTTAGGTTGAAAAATAGCAGAGGAATGTTTCTTTTTTTTAAAAACGCCTATTGAAGCCGACGCTTACTAACGCACATTAACGCCCATTAACGCCGATGCAAAACACAGAAAAAAACGCTGGTTTTTCCCTGACGTCGGGCCCGCTGCTTTGCTTATTTTTTTACATACGCCCATGTGCATGAGACCGTAGGGTTCAGTATTGAGTTGGTCCACCCTTTGCAGCTATAACAACTTCAGCTTTTCTGGGAAGGCTCTCCACAAGGTTTAGGAGTGTGTCTATGGGAATGTTTGACCATTCTTCCAGAAGCACATTTGTGAGGTCAGGTACTGATGTGGAGGAGAAGGCCTGACTCACAGTCTCCACTCTAATTCACCCCAAAGGTGTTCTATCGGGTTGAGGTCAAGACTCTCTGCAGGCCAGTCAAGTTCCTCCACCCCAAACTCACTCATCCATGTCTTTATGGGCCTTGCTTTGTGCACTGGTGAGAAGTCATGTTGGGACAGGAAGGGGCCATCCCCAAACTGTTCCCACAAAGTTGGGAACATGAAATTGTCTAAAATGTCTTGGTATGCTGATGCCTTAAGAGTTTCCTTCACTGGAACTAAGGGTCCAAACCCAACCCCTGAAAAACAACCCCACACCATAATCCCCCTCCACCAAATGATTTGGACCAGTGCACAAATTTAGGTCCGTAAAGACAAGGATGAGAGAGTTTGAGATGGAGGAACTTAACTGGCCTGCACAGAGTCCTGACCTCAAGCCCATAGAACACCTTTGGGCTGAATTTGAGCGGAGACTGCGAGCCAGACCTTCTCATCCAACATCAGTGCCTGACCTCACATTTGCACTTCTGTCAAACATTCCCATAGACACTCCTAAATCTTGTGGAGAGCCTTCCGAGAAGAGTTGAAGCTGTTATAGCTGCAAAGGGTGGACCAACACAATATTGAGCCCTATGGACTAAGATTGCAATGCCATCAAAGTTCATGTGCGTGTAAAGGCAGGTGTCCCAATACTTTTGACAGTAAAGTGTATATACCCCTAGATTTTTTCTGATTTTTATATTTATGACTTTTTATTTTTATATTTATGACTTTTTTGCATCTGTTTTGTAGCCCTGATGAAGGAGGAGTCTGCTTGGCCTCCGTAGCGCTTTGGATTTTTTCTGCTGTGAACCAATTTTATATTAAAAATCTGTGGACTTTCGGATGTTTGTTTTGCGCTCTCATTGGACTCTCTATTCTCAGGCCATAGAAGTAGAGTACTCAAAAGCACATTCCAAACTAACTATCAGCTTTACAGCTTCATTATACTTTAAGCTTCATGCACACAGGACGTTAAAAAAACGTCCTAAAAATGTCAGTAGCTTATCAGTGATTTTTTTCAGCTTTTTTTTAGCGTGTTTGCTGTGGCGTTATTGAGCGTTAATAAGCGCTATTGAGCGTTAATAAGCGTTATTGAGCGTTAATGAGTGTTATTGAGCGTTAATGAGCGTTTTTGAGCGCTGGCGTTATTGAGCGTTTATTTTTTCCAATGGATACAAAACGTCCAAAAACTTTGGCGAGCAGCGTTATTGAGCGTTAGTGAGCGTTTTTGGGTGCCTCTCAGAACCCTCTGGTCTTAGTTTTTTTTTACAAAATAAGCAAAACGTCGGGCCCGATGTCAGGGAAAAAATGGATTTTATTAAAACTTACCGTAAAATCCTTTTCTCCGAGTTCACTGACAGACAGGGGAGGGCTGGCAACCTTAGGCCTGGGGGGCAAGTCCAGTCAAGTGGCCCATTGAACCACTGACCCACAGGCCAGCTCCCATCAGGATCCACGGGTCCGTGGGCCAGCTCCCAGCAGGACCCAAAGGTCAGCAGGAGCCACAGCCCTGGAAATAATTTCATGCCAGCCCCATAGCATTTTTATACCAGCCCAACCACGTAACGTCATTATTTTTGTCCACAAAAGGGAAAATCATGCATGTTAAAGCACATTTGAAGAGTGTATTATAAAATGGCCGTTTTCAGTACAAACATCAATATTTAAGCTATAAACATGTAGCTAAAGCTATTAGAAATGTGTTTAGGGTAAACAAACGTCAAACACCATATTCCTCCATTTACATGAAGGTCAGGTTAAAATAACCCAGCCAGCACAGAGTTCCACCATATATCAGAGTCTGCAGTCCCCCTTACAGTGCAAGGGAACTCTGACATAAAGGGGAACATTGAATATCATAATCTAAGGGGGGACTCTGATATAAGGGGGGGGGGTTCTGGTGACCAGAGATTCCCCTTATATCAGAATCCACTGCATTCCCCTTTACATCAGAGTTCCCACTTACATCAGGCTCTGCAGCATTGCCCTTTACATCAGACTTTGCAGAGTTCCCCCTGCACTGCAAGGGGGAATCCTGCAGACTCTGATGTAAAGGGGAACTCTGGGAATGTGCGGAGGACTCTGGGGACCAGAGAACACCTTCCGCAGAAAGAAAACACTTAGGTAAGGGGGGTTACTGATATAAGGGGGAAACCTTTATATCATTGCCCCCTTACATTATTGTATTCACTCCTCCCTTACATTAGTGACCCCCCCCCCCCCTCAGACTGGCCTGCCAGCGCTGTCACTGACCTCCTCTCAGGTGCACCATGCAGGTCTCAGTCTGATGGCTCCAGCTTGGTGGCTCTGGTTTTATCCTAGAGTCTCCTCTCCACGGTCCTCACATGTCTGACTTCTCTCATGACCCCCATCCTAGCAGAACTCCCACTCTTGGCTCCTCTCCAGACTTCCCCCTGAGAGGCTGCAGACATGATAAAATACAAGAGATGGATAGAGGTTGTGGACATGATACAGGAGGTGGTCATAGGCTGTGGATGGTACAGGAAAGGTTAGAGGCTGGGGGATGGGGCAGGAGAGGTCACAGGCTGGGGGGTGAGACAGGAGAGGTCACAGGCTGGGGGGTGAGACAGGAGAGGT
>BLSH010045883.1:414444-424705 GCA_018402905.1 Glandirana rugosa | reverse complement strand
CCCCCCCACATACTCATTCCTCCCCCATTTACCCCGAACTGCCCCATTTACCCCCTCCTTACTCATACACCCCCCCTCTTCCCATTACCTTTGTATGAGTGCCCCATCAACCCACTCCTTACCCAAACCCTGCCACTCTCCTATATACCTGCCCCATTAACCCCCTTATTACCCATACCCCTGTACTACCTCTGTACTAGTGCCCATCTAACTCCTCCTTAATCATATCCCCCAATATCTCTGTAGAACTGCCCCATTAACTAGGGTGACCAGATGTCTCCGGGTTCCGGGGACAGTCCCCAGGTTGATGAGAATGTCCCTGGAGGAGGTCTGTCCCAGTTTTTGTCCCCGGATTGCCGGACCAAGTGCACCCCGAGCTGGGACATACCATGGGTCCCACTGGGCTTTCTCTGACTTGGTGGGCATAGAAAAGGTTGCTGGGCACTGAACAGGCTGCGTTGGTGGGAACTGAACAGGCTGCATTGGTGGGCACATAACAGCCTGCTTTGGTGGGCACTGAACAGGCTGCATTGGTGGGCACTCTACAGACTGCATTGGTCAACAGTGAACAGGCTGCGTTGGTGGGCACTGAACAGGCTGCGTTGATGGGCACTGAACAGGCTGGGCTGCTGGGCACTAAACAGGCTGCATTGGTGGGCACGGAATAAGCTGTGTTGGTGGGCACTGAGCAGGCTGTGTTAGTGGGCACTGAATAGGCTGCGTTGGTGGGCACTGAGCAGGCTGCATTGGTGGGCACTGTACAGGCTGAGCTGCTGGCCACTAAACAGGCTCTGTTGGTTGGCACTGAACAGGTTGAGCTGATGGGCACTGAACAGGCTGCATTGAAGGGCACTGAACAGGCTTAGCTGCTGGGCTGTCACGCCCCTGGTGGTGGAGTCTGTCTTGTGCAAGAAGAAACCACTCTTACAGCCCTGGTTCGGGAACCCCTGGTAGAGCAGACAGAGGGTTTGGGAGCACAGGGGGGCATGAGGGTTGGACTGGTTCACTGGTGGTGGTGTGAGAGGTCAGGTAGAGGCTTGTACAATAGTAAAATAGTGATGCAGGCTGTAGTCGGCAACTGGCTGGCAAGGCGGTACAAAACGGGCAGGCAGAAGGATCGTCGTGTGCAGGCAGGGTCATCAACAGGTGTGCAGCAAGGTACAGAAGGATCAGGCAGAAGAGTTGCCGTGGGCAAGCTGGGGGTCGGTGCAGGCAGAGATCAATCAACGTCAGAGACAGGCCAGGTTGCAGGAACAGGAAATCAGGATACAGGTCACTCTAGAACACACACACGCTGTAGAATGGACAGCACTGGCTGCTGGATGTTGTCAGCTTACATAGGGCCGTTTGGCGTCATTGCCGGCGCTCAGGTACATGGATCCGGTTACAGGCACAGACCTTTTCCTAACATTGCCCCCCCCCCCAAGGGGCAGCCTCCAGTTGCCTCGCTGGGTACCAACTTCCTGGCAGTTTCTCTTGAAGGCTTGAATTAGTTCAGCTGCATGGATGTTTGCCTCTGGTTCCCAGGAACTTTCCTCAGGGCCATGCCCCTTCCATTTCACCAGGTACTGAGTGGAGCTGCCCCTCTTCCAGCAATCCAGGATGGCCTCAACCTCGAACTCCTCCTCTCCATTTACTAGAACCAGTTCTGGTGGACCCTTCTTCCGTCCTGGGAAGGGGTCTGGAGGGACTGGCTTTAGTAGAGACATATGGAAGACTGTGTGAACACGTAAAGATGAAGGTAGGACCAGTTCATATGTCACCCTATTAATCCTTCTCTTCACCGGGAAGGGACCAACAAATCTAGGGCCCAACTTCCTTGAGGGGCATGCCAGTCTCAGGTTCCTAGTGGCCAACCAGACCATATTACCCGGTTGCAGTTCTAGCTCTCCCCGCCTTCTCTTGTCGAAGGCTTCCTTACTAAGTTCCATGATTCTGGTGAGCGTATCCTGCAGAAGCTGATTGTTCTTTTCAAAGAAGTTTAAAGTTTCCTGCACTGCTGGTACTTTGCTTTCAGAGGTCAAGCCAGGTAGGAAAGTTGGGTGGAAGCCGTAGTTCGCCCAAAATGGAGACTGGTGGCCAAGTTAATGGTGTTGTTATAGGCGAACTCGGCCAGCGGCAGTAATGAGGCCCAATCGTCCTGAGAGAACAAGGAGAAACAACGAAGATATTGCTCCAGAGTCTGGTTCATTCTCTCAGTTTGGCCGTTGGTCTGGGGATGATAGGCCGAAGAAAAAGACAGTTCAATCTCTAATGCAGAACACAGAGGTGAACTGGACCCCCCGGTCCGACACAATGTTAAGTTGCACTCCATGGAGACGGATAATTTCTCGAACAAAGATTTCTGCTGTCTCTGCGGCAGTGGGTGTGCCCTTCATGGGCAGGAAGTGGGCCTTCTTGGTCATACGGTCTACGACCACGAAGATAGTGGTGCATCCTTTAGATGGAGGTAGTTCCACAATAAAAATCCATAGCTATTCGGGTCCAAGGGCGTTTGGGTACAGGGAGTGGATTCAAGAGGCCCCAAGCTTTGACCTTGTCGGTTTTATTTTGAGCACATGTGGAGCATGTGCTGATGTATTTCTTGCAGTCTTCCTCGGCTAATGGCCGCCAAAAAGAGTGCGAGAGCAGTTCGGTCATTTTACGAGCCCCAAAGTGTCCAGCTAGTTTATGATCATGGCACAGTCCTGGCCTGTAGGTTAAATGAAAGAAGAATCTTGAGAAAAAGAGCACCCAACGAGCCTGGCGGGGCTTTAGTCTCTTGGCAGTTCTCAAATACTCCAAGTTCTTGTGATCCATGTATATCAGAATAGGGTGTCTGGCCTCTTCAAGTAGGTACCGCCATTCTTCAAGAGCTGATTTAATTGCCAGGAGTTCTCTATCCCCCACATCATAGTTTTTCTCTGGTGCGGATAGTTTACAGGAGAAAAACGCAACGGGATGGAGCAAGGCCTTGGAACCTTGTCTCTGGGAGAGAACTGCCCCTACAGCGGTTTCCGAGGTGTCCACCTTTAGGACACATGGTAAGGCTGGGTCAGGGTGTTTCAAGATTGGCACTGTTGTGTACAGTCGTTTCAGAGCCTGAAAGGCCGTTTCAGCCGCGGCGGACCAATGGAAGCGGATGTTCTTCTTAGTGAGCTGCGTGATTGGGGTGATGATGGCAGAGAACCCCTTTATGAATTTCCTATAGAAATTAGCAAAACCCATGAAGTGCTGGACCTCTTTCCTGTCTGTGGATGCCGGCCAGTCTAAGATGGTAGAGACCTTCTGCGGATCCATCGTGATACCAGTCACTGACATAACTAGTCTGAGGAGCTGAATACTAGACTGTTCAAAAGCACATTTCTTGGCCTTGGCGTATAGCCCATGCTGCTGGAGGCGGCTCAAGACCCACGGTGTTCCTCAAGGGAGGAAGAAAAAATCCGAATATCATCCAGGTAGATGATTACGAACAAGTCTAAGTAGTCCCGGAATACATCTTTCACGAAGTGCTAGAAGGTTGCGGGGGGTTGCACAGGCCAAAGTGCATGACCAGGTACTCGTAGTGCCCAAAACGAGTACGGAAGGCGGTCTTCCATTCATCGACTTCCCAGATACGGACGAGGTTGTACGCCCCACGCAGGTCGAGCTTAGTGAAAATGTTGGCGGACCCCAGCCTTTGAAACAGTTCTGGAACCAAGGGTAAGGGGTAACGGTTTTTGACCGTAATCCGGTTGAGCTCCCGGTAGTCGATGCAGGGACGTAGGGAGTGATCTTTCTTCTCCACGAAGAATATGCCTGACCCTGCAGGGGACGTGGAAGGTCGGATGAACCCCTTTTCTAGATTGTCATCCAGATAGGCCTTGAGGGCTGCCAACTCGGGTTCTGACAGAGGGTAAATTCTCCCAAAAGGCACTTCTGCTCCTGGCAAGGGCTCAATGGGACAGTTGTATGGACGGTGAGGTGGTAGTTTCTCAGCCCCCTTTTTACTATAGATGTCCAAAAAACTGTGGTAGGCTGAGGGAACTGACAGACGGGTTTCGGGATCAGAGTCCAAATAGCCCAGGATAGGAGCAATTTCTCTGACCCGTTTTAGACAGTGCTGACGGCAGTACTGGGACCGGAATTTGATGGTCCCGGTGGTCCAATCAATACTGGGGCTGTGCGCCTGGACCCAGGGCAGGATCAGGATGATGGGAAACAGAGGGAATGCTATAGCATCAAGAAGAAGAAGCTTCTGGTGGCCGTCAGCCGTGGTAGCAGGTAGGGGAGCGGCCTCGTGGGTGACCATGCCAGATTTAATGGGTGATCCGTCTGCCAGGCGGATGATGATCTTGTGGGTCTTTGGCAGAAGGAGAATCTTATGGAAGGCTGCAAATGTTTCATCCACAAAGCAGCTGCATGCTCCGGAGTCAATTATTGCTGGAACCTGGGTAGTCCCTCCGGGTAGCTGCAGGAAGAGAGAAATCACAAGGTGAGAGACTTGGTTTGGTAAAATAGGCAAGTCACTAGTAGCAACTGGCGAACACTTACTACGCTTGGCGGGGCAGAATCTCACCACATGCCCGGGTTCCCCACAATACATGCACGGGTTTAGCGAAAACCTCCGTTGTCTCTCCTCAGGGGTGAGAGAGGGGCGTAAGAGCCCTATCTGCATTGGCTCAGATGTATCCGGAGGAGAGGAGGAGGAGGAGGAGGTTGCAGAAGCCAAGGGAGTCAGTCTTGGGTAGCTGGGGACCCGGGGCAGCATCTAGGTGGGACGCAGGGATCCTGGGGTTCTTTCGGCTTGACGCTATCTGAGGCGTCGGTCAATCTGGATTGCCAGATCAGTGAGTGCATCTAGAGTTGGAGGTACCACCACACAGGCCAGCTCATCCTTGAGGGATTCAGTCAGGCCCAAACGGAATTGGCGGCAGAGTGCTGCGTCGTTCCACGCCGTATCAGCACCCCACCGCCTAAACTCTGCCATGTAGTCCTTAGCGGAGCGGCAGCCCTGCCGGAGGGCGTGTAATGCAGCCTCCGCAGTGGCCGCCTGGTGGGGGTCTTCGTAGAGCCAGGCTAGGGTGGAGACTTCCAGGGTCCTCTGCTCCCACAATCGGTGTGCCCAGGCATGGGGCTCCTCCTGTAACAGGGAGATAACAAGTCCCACCTTCGTAGCTTCCAGCGAGAAGGTGCGGGGCTGGAGGCCAAAATAAAGTTCGCAAGCGTTATGGAAGGCCCAGAACGTGCGGAGGTCCCCAGAAAACTTATCCGGCAGGGGGACTTTGGGTTCAGATGGTAAGGCCACGATGGTGCGACCTGCAGCCTGGCTACTCCCTGGAGCTGCAGGTGCGTAGAGCTCCTGAACACGTTCTCCCAGCCGGGGGTAGCCTTCCTGCAGATTCTTGACTGTCTGTGTGAGGCCGGCAAGGTGGACACAGAGTTCATCCATAGCAGAGGGTGCTCCCTGCGCAGACTCAGACATGGCTGTCTGTTGCTGTTACGACCCTGGTGGTGGAGTCTGTCTTGTGCAGGAAGCAACCACTCTTACGGCCCTGGTTCAGGAACCCCTGGTAGAGCAGACAGAGGGTTCGAGAGCACAGGGGGACATGAGGGTTGGACTGGTTCACTGGTGGTGGTGTGAGAGGTCCGGTAGAGGCTCGTGCAATAGTAGAATAGTGATGCAGGCTGGAGTCTGCAACTGGCTGGCAAGGCGGTACAAAATGGGCAGGCAGAAGAATCATCAGGTCCAGGCAGGGTCGTCAACAGGCGGGCAGCAAGGTACAGAAGGATCAGGCAGAAGAGTTGTCCTGGGCAAGCTGGGGGTCGGTGTAGGCAGAGATCAATCAACGTCAGAGACAGGCCGGGTCGCAGGAACAGGAAATCAGGATACAGGTCACTCTAGAACACACACACGCTGTAGAACTGACAGCACTGGCTGTTGGGTGTTGTCAGCTTAAATAGGGCCATTTGGCACAGGCGCGCACACAGGTACATGGATCCAGCTCCAGGCACAGACCTCTTCCTAACATGGGCACTGAACAGGCTGCGTTGGTGGGCACTGAACAGGCTGCATTGGTGGGCACTGAACAGGCTGAGCTGCTGGGCACTGAACAGGCTGAGCTGCTGTACACTGACTAGGCCGAACTGCTGGGTACTGAACAGGCTGAGCTGATGGGCACTGAACATGCTGCATTGATGGGCACTGAACAGGCTGCATTGATGGGCACTGAGCAGACTGAGCTGTTGGGCACTGAACAGGCTGCATTGATGGGCACTGAACAGGCTACATTGAATGACACTGGTGAGGCTGCATTGATGGGCACTGATCAGGCTGCATTTATGGACACTGGTGAGACTGCATTGATGGACACTAGTGAGGCTGCACTGATGAGGCTGAGATGACAGGCACTAATGAGACTGCATTGATGGGTACTGGTGAGGCTGAGCTGATGGGCACTGGTGAGGCTGCATTGATGGGCACTGAACAGGCTGCATTGATGGGAACTGATCAGGCTGCATTGATGGGCACTGGTGAGGCTGCATTGATAGACACTGGTGAGGCTGCATTGATGGGCACTGATGAAGCTGACCTGATGAGCACTGGTGAGGCTGCATTGGATGGGAACTGGTGAGGCTGCATTGATGGGCACTGATCAGGCTGCATTGATGGGCACTGGTGGGGCTGCATAGATGGGCACTGGCGAAGCTGCACTGATGAGGCTGAGCTGATGGGCACTGATGAGGCTGGATTGATAGGCACTGGTGAGGCTGCATTGATGGGCACTGATGAGGCTGAGCTGATGGGCACTGAGGCTGAGCTGATGGGCACTGGTGAGGTTGCAATGATGGGCACTGATCAGGCTGCATTGATGGGCACTGATCAGGTTGCATTGATGGAAACTGGTGAAGCTGAGCTGATGGGCACTGGTGAGGCTGCATTGATGAGCACTGGTGAGGCTGCACTGATGAGCAATGGTGAGTATAATACATTCTTCCAATGTGATTTAAAATGCATGGTTTTCCCTTTTATGAACAAGAAAATAATAATGTTATGCGGTTGGGCTGGTATAATAATGCTATGGGGCTGTTATGAAATGATTTCCAGGAATAACGTATATATCATACAATCATTACATAAATACATAAAATAGCTTACTATTTGCCAATAATATATACAGTCAGTTCCATATATATTGGGACATCGACACAATTCAAATCTTTTTGGCTCTATACATCACCACAATGGATTTGAAATGAAACAAACAAGATGTGCTTTAACTGCAGACTTTCAGCTTTAATTTGAGGGTATTTACATCCAAATCAGGGGAATGGTGTAGGAATTACAACAATTTGTATATGTGCCTCCCACTTTTTAAGGGACCAAAAGTAATGGGAAAATTGGCTGCTCAGCTGTTCCATGGCCAGGTGTGTGTTATTCCCTCATTATCACATTTACAAGGAGCAGATAAAAGGTCCAGAGTTCATTTTAAGTATGCTATCTGCATTTGGAATCTGTTGCTGTCAACTCTCAATATGAGATCCAAAGAGCTGTCACTATCAGTGAAGCAAGCCATCATTAGGCTGAAAAAAAAAAAAAAACCATCAGAGAGATATCAAAAACATTAGGTGTGGCCAAATCAACTGTTTGGAACATCCTTAAAAAGAAAGAACGCACCGGTGAGCTCAGCAACACCAAAAGACCACAGAAAACAACTGTGGTGGATGACCGAGGAATTCTTTCCCTGGTGAAGAAAACACCCTTCACAACAGTTGGCCAGATCAAGAACACTCTCCAGGAGGTAGGTGTATGTGTGTCAGTCAACAATCAAGAGAAGACTTCACCAGAGTGAATACAGAGGGTTCACCACAAGATGTAAACCATTGGTGAGCCTCAAAAACAGGAAGGCCAGATTAGAGTTTGCCAAACAACATCTAAAAAGCCTTCACAGTTCTGGAACAACATCCTATGGACAGATGAAACCAAGATCAACTTGTACCAAAGTGATGGGAAGAGAAGAGTATGAAGAAGGAAAGGAACTTCTCACGATCCAAAGCATACCACCTCATCAGTGAAGCATGGTGGTGGTAGTGTCATGGCGTGGGCATGTATGGCTGCCAATAGAACTGGTTCTCTTGTATTTATTGATGATGTGACTGCTGACAAATGCAGCAGGATAAATTCTGAAGTGTTTCGGGCAATATTAGCTGCTCATATTCAGTCAAATGCTTCAGAACTCATTGGAGGGCGCTTCACAGTGCAGATGGACAATGACCCATAGGATACTGCGAAAGCAACCAAAGAGTTTTTTAAGGGAAAGAAGTGGAATGTTATGCAATGGCCAAGTCAATCACCTGACCTGAATCAAATTGACCATGCATTTCACTTGCTGAAGACAAAACTGAAAGGAAAATGCCCCAAGAACAAGCAGGAACTGAAGACAGTTGCAGTAGAGGCTTGGCAGAGCATCACCAGGGATGAAACTCAGCGTCTGGTGATGTCTATGTGTTCCAGACTTCAGGCTGTAATTGACTGCAAAGGATTTGCAACCAAGTATTAAAAAGTGAAAGTTTGATTTATGATTGTTAATCTGTCCCATTACATTTGGTCCCTTAAAAAGTGGGAGGCACATATACAAACTATTGTAATTCCTACACCATTCACCTGATTTGGATGTAAATACCCTCAAATTAAAGCTGAAAGTCTGTAGTTAAAGCACATCTTGTTTGTTTCATTTCAAATCCACTGTGGTGGTGTATAGAGCCAAAAATATTAGAATTGTGTCAATGTCCCAATATTTATGGACCTGACTATATATATATATATATCCCCGTATTTCATTTTAAAAATCTGGTCACCTTACAATTAATCCCCCTTCCCATTACCTTTGTATGAGTGCCTAAGTAATCCCATCCTTTCCCCAGACCCCTTTATAATCTCTATATAACATCCTCATTCACTCTATTCTTTAGGCCCCATTCAATCTGAGCATTTCGTAGACGTGCACAAAATTCCATGTTTTTTATGCTTGTTTATGATATGTGTGGGGATTGGACAAGGCCCTCAGAATACTTCAGGCACATCCACCTCTCCTCTCCTCACCTCCTTTCTTTCCAGAAACTTCTAGCACATTCTGGAACAAGAGGGGAGGTCTTAGTGATGTTTTCTGTGAGTCACCCAGCCCTGCCTAGCTTCCTGCCAACCCAGAATAAAACACACAGGCTTGGCTGCCTGCCAAGCCTGCTTAAATTTTCCTACACTACAAAAAATCTAACTCTACACATCCTGGTACCACTAGAGGGTGCTACATATTTAGCAACTGTGTTTAGATCTACTTTAGTATATTTATGAATACTATACATTCACTCACATAAGGGACTCAGTAGGAGCATGGCTAATTTCCATGCTGTACTTCATGTTTCCCACAAATATCCGGATGCTTGCTTCATTTCATAGGGAGGATCATACTTAAATAATATGTGACATGCTTAATGTCATCCTTGCTAACTGATACCCGTATTGTATTTTACGACTTAGTATCAGTGTTTACCAAGGACAGACACACAGCTCAGGTATTCATGTAATCCTCTGCTGATGTAATATTAGGAGGAGTCATTTAATACCTTACTACCTGATGAAGAGCAACACACATCAAGAAAGCATGCATTAAGTACAATGTATTGAATGGTGGGTTGCTTGTGGCCCAAGGTCAATGCATGTTTGGTGTCCCCTGTTTAAATCTGCTGCTTTTCAGACTTTGAAGAGCAGCCTACACATATGTTAATCCATGATATTGCTTCTTAACCACTTACAGTCTGATATACAGTGGATTAAGCTGGAGAGTGTATAATTCTCTTGCAGCTCTGCATAGAAACCAATCAGCTTCCAGGTTTTACTGTCAAAGTTTAACCGGTTCCCTACCAGCTTGTGTACATTTACTGCTGTAGAGTGGTAGCACCCTGCAAATCGCCGTCTTTAAACGGCGGCATGCATGGCTAGCCGGCGGCGTGTTCTCGTGTCTGCCGTACTCTACAGGAGTGTGCCCGCAGCTTGGGCGGACCCGATGTCCTCCGGCGAGCCGCGATTGTTTAGGAGAGAAGAAACACGGGGACCCGCGGATGTAAACATGACTAGGGTCACTGTCCCTAGTCATCTAGAGACAGTACGACGGACTGTCGTGTCCCTTGGCTACACAAATGTAGGCGCCCAGGGGCACAAAGAAGAGAGGATTTGTTAGCGCCGAGCGGCCTCCTGTAGCCCAGGCGGGTTCGACGCCCGTGTGAGGACATCTCATGCCGTCTG
>BLSH010045883.1:382394-397582 GCA_018402905.1 Glandirana rugosa | reverse complement strand
CTGTCAGCGACCATAGCATTTATGCATTTACAGGGGCTAAAAGAATTTTCATTATCTAGACGGAATCCGGGTCATTGCACATTCAAGCAAGCAGCTTGCGCTACAGCGCAGCAAGGTAATAGGGATCCTGTCCAACTTTGGATGGCTGATATACAGTCAAAAGAGCAATCCCTCCTGCTCAATGGATGGAGTATTTAGGCATGGTATTTGACACAGGGCGGATTCTTCAGGCGACTCAGCTGAAAGGATGTGTCTACAGGGTGATGGAGGCTTAGACGTTATCGGCAAAAGACTGTATGGTGATGTTGGGGATATTCACCTGCTATAGCGGCGGTACCGTAGGCAAGGTTCCACATGAGAGCTCTTCAGATGTCCTTCCTGAGGCAATGGGATGGCTGGTCATTGGACCAGAAGATCTGGGTGCCAGCATGGGGGCGAGGGAGTCTGATCTGGCCAGATAGCAGACCAACTGAGCCAGAGGTTCCCAGCAATGGAGAATGGTTAGTCAATGGACACTATGTTCAGTCTTTGCCAGAGGGGGGATACCCAGCATAGACCTGATGGCGACATCAGGGAAATGCGCAGGTGCCAGAGTTCACAGCAAAGTTCAGATACAACGAGGCGATAGCCCAGGATGCCTTCTCAATCTTATGGCAGTTCCCCCTAGTGTACCTGTTTCCTCCAATCCCATTAATCATGAGGGCTTTGCTGAAGATTGCAGAGGAGGTGCATACCATCATAATTGGACCCTTCTGGCCCAGGAGACCAGGGTTTTCCTCTGCGCTTGCAGAGGGTGTCTGCCCCACCAGTACGCCTACCTCTAAGGAGGGATCTACTACAGCAAGGACAGTGGATTCACCCAAATCCAGGGAGACTGCAGCTGACGGCCTGGCTGTTAAATCAGCCAGAACGCATGCACAAGGCCTCTCAGAGAAAGTAGTCGCTCTATTACTGGGGGCAAGGAAGGCTACAACAAATGCCACATACTCCAGAATTTGGAGAAAGTTTGCAGACTTTGCATCGCAACAGTTTCTCCCCATTAACTCAAACTATTGCGAACATTTTGGAGTTTCTGAAAACAGCTCTGAAGGTTGACTTGGCATATAACTCTATTAAAGTGCAGGTGTCAGCCCTGTCTTCTTTCACTAGACATAGATGGGCTAATGAGCCTTTAATAAAGCAGTTCCTTAGAGCCGCAATACGGGTGTGCCCCCCAAGGAGGAGCCTCATCCCAACCTGGGACTTGGGCATGGTCCGAAAGGCACTGTTGCAGCCCCCATTTGGCCCGGCGAAATCATGTACACTTGGCTTTCTAACAATCAAACTGCTCTTCCTGAAGGCCATTACAACAGCCAGAAGAGTGTCGGAATTAGCAGCCTTTTCCTGTAAAGAAACATTCTGCATTGTGTATCCAGACAGAGTGATCTTGTGGCCTGCTTCAGCCTTAGCCTCTAAGGTGGTCTCAAAATGTCAGGTAAACTGAGAGTCAATGCTACCTTGTTTCAGGCAGCCTCCAGATCAAAGGAGCCAGTTAGATTTGGGACCTCTAGACTGGGCCGGTTTAATATTAACATATCTTCAGAGGGCACAACAGATACGCAAGTCGGGTAATCTGTTTATCTTCCTGTTGGGACCCAGTAAAGGGGAGGCAGCACCTTCAAGGATCTTATCCTCCTGGATTACGAGGACTATCTCCTAAGCTTACAAGCAGCAGGGCCTTGCCCCTCCGCAGACTATACAAGATCCTTCTACTAGAGGGATGGCAGCTTTGTGGGCATCCATGGCAAAGGTCCTGGTGGAGGACATATGCAGGACTGCTAGCTGGAGTTCCTGTGAGACTTTTGCTCGGCACTACATATTGAATGTAGTCGCCGCTAGTCCTTCGATGTTCTGAGCGGCGGTAGTGTCAGCTTCTTTGTTCAATTAAAGTATGGTGAAGCATGGAATTGGGCGAGTTGTCATTTCTTTTCCATCCTATATTGGCTTGGGTATATCCCATAGTGTGCTGACGACCAGGAAAACTGAAAATTGTTATCAATACTCACCGTAATTTTTCTTTCCTGGTCCATCCTCACGTCAGCACAACTTTTACTTACCTCCCTAAGTAGCCTGTCGCCGATAAACAAAAGAACACAAGGGGGAGGGGGGACAGGGATTTATTGTGCTGGAAAAAGGTGGTCCTGGGGGTTAATCAGGGAGAGTTAACCCATAGTGTGCTGACGTGAGGAAGGACTAGGAAAGGAAAATTACGGTATTGATAACAATTTTCCAGTTTTTTACACTTTTTAAAAAAACGTTTTCAATAAACCTTATTTTTCATCACATTGGGCACAAAAAGTTTTCTTTAACCCCTTCAATACTGGGTACATTTACTGCCTTCCTGCCCAGGCCAATTTTCAGCTGTCAGCGCTGTCACAGTTTGAATGAAAATTGCATGGTCATGCAACACTATACACATGAACTTTTTATACAACTTACGTTTGCTGGTATTTACTGTAGTCACAGCTGTTTTTTTATTTTTTGCAAAATAAACGAAAAAAGACCGAAAATTTGGAAAAAAAAACATGTTTTTCTTTATGTCTGTTATAAAATTTTGTAAATAAATAATCTTTCTTCATAAATTTAGGCAAAACTGTATTCTGCTACATTTTGTTGTATATTATTCAGTCTGTAGGAAAGTTTTATAGAGTCCACAAACTATGGTATATATATATATAAAAATTGATAAATCCTGATGTACTGACAGGCTATCTCTAAATAAGGCAGTCAAAGGTATTTACTAAGAGGCATGATGAGTTTTTTGAAGTGGTAATTTTTTGGAAAATTAAGACATTAAAAAAAAGTTTTTCATTTGCAGGAAGGGGAGATCAGCGAACGGATGGTCACTGATCTTACTCTCCTCTGCCCAGCAGCATCTGCCACTAATGAGCATGCAGCACCCTGGAAACAAGTCACTTTGGGGCATCTGGAAGCAATCAGGTGACTGACCAGGCATTGTATCTCTTCCTTCTGACAGGAAACAGTTGGCTTTTTAGATTTACACACTGCAAGTGGCTGTATATTTCAACCCCCCCCCCCCATTATTGCCCTATGGCATATGGTGGTGACAGTGGTAAAAAGGTTACACTGGAAGATTAGCAAAGCAGTGAAAGCTAGAAGAGCTCAAAGGATATGACAGCTGTCAGAATGTTCAGGACTCAGGAGAGGAGTGTGGAAGGCAGAACAGCAGGTAGTATGGTAGGGCATAACATACAGCAGTGGTTGCCAACTTGCAAGTGAAAGGAGACCTCAAATGCAGCCCCTAATGTCTCCAAGGGGCAGCATATAATATTTATTACATGTACGGCTACAGAAAACGGTCACAACTGAAGACTTAGTAGAAGGAAATGGGCAGAAATTATTTTACAAGAGTGGTTGGAGACTGTAGGCATGCTATAGGAGACCATCAGAACTAGGGACATGTTGCATGAGACCACTGGGCTTTACTACAATTAAGAGACCCTTTACAAATCAATGCTCCCTCTACTGACTGCTGGGGCCCAAGAGCCACATTTCAAACACCAAAGGGTCACATGTGGCCCTCGGGTCACAGGTTGGGCACCAGGGACATACCATATGGTGTAGAAGTGGACATTGTCGACTGCTGTCTGTACCAGGGATTGGTCACTACTTAGTAAACAATATGTGTTTTCAGGGGACCTTGTATTGCAGGGCAAAACTTTGAAAGGGATTGTAACTAAGAGGAGGTACATGTGTTTTCCCTTTACATTCATTTACAGAATCTTTCTGCAACGAAAGTGATAATTTTACATTATACCATAGAGAGGAAGAATAAAACTCACCTGTCCTGTGAACATTGTACGAGGCTGTGAAGCATGTGCTTTGAACAGGTGGTTAGGGCTGACCACTCAGATCTGGGCTCTGTACCTGTTGAATTGAGAACTAAAGCCCCCTTGTTACATCACCGCCTGACAGGCCAGTGACATCATAAGGGACGGGGCCTCCAGATGATGTCAGCTGGTGGCCCCACTCCATGTCAATATAAGTCAACGCAGAGCGCGGAGACAGCATTTGTGCAGGAGATTGCGTCGAGTCAACATGGGAAGAAGAAGAGAAGTAGAACAGAGGGAGAAGACAGCGGAGAAGACGCTGCAAAAGAGCAGAAGACGCCAGAGGGAGAAGAACCAGCAGAAGAAAGAAGACCCCTCAGAAGAAAGATGACTCCGAAAAAGAGCAGAAGAAAGAAGACGCCGGAGAGGGGAGAAGACGCCGAAGTTGATTTAATAAAATACTTTAAAAACCTGTGTAGTGTGTTTTTTTTTTTTTACACCTTTTTTTAGGTGAATGGGTAGGGGTACAATGTTCCCCATACTTATTCACATAGGGTGGGGGGCTGGGATCTGGGGGCCCCCTTGTTAAAGGGGGCTTCCAGATTCTGATAAGCCCTCCGCCCGCAGACCCCGACAACCACTGGCAAGGGTTGTCCGGAAGAGGCCCTTGTCCTCATCAACATGGGGACAAGATGCTTTGGGATGGGGGGCGCAGAGCCTCCCCCCCCCAAAGCACCCATACTCCCCATGTTGAGGGCATGTGGCCTGGTATGGTCCAGGAGGGTGGGTCACTCGCTCGTGCCCATCCCCTTTCCTGGCCTACCAGGCTGCGTGCTAGGATAAGGGTCTGGTATGGATTTTGGGGGGACGCCATGCCGGTTTTTCGGCGTGGGGGTTCCCCTTAAAATCCATACCAAAGCAAAGGATCTGGCATGGATTTTGGGGAGACCCCACACCGTTTTTTTGGCATGGGGGTTCCCCTTAAAATCCATACCTGACCGAAGGGCCTGGTATGCTCTTGGAGAGGGACCCCCATGCCGGTTTTATTTTTAAATTTGGTGGGGGTTCCCCTTCAAGATCCCTAGAGCACAAGGTGCCTGGTATTGTCAGGATCAAAGTCGGATCCCGTTCACAGAAGTCGGACCGATGTAGGACACAAGTCGCAGAGCACAATAGGATCAAAGTTGGACCGTTTTCATGTCGGATTGTGTGAACCTAGCCTAACAGGAAACTCTGGCAGATGATCAGCTTGTAAAAGCTGTGAAAAGGATATATGATGCAGAATAGAAGAGGATGATGATAAACACAAAAACATCAATATTAAATAAAGTACAACGAGTGCCTTATTAAGGCAGTCTTTTTATCGTAAGTGTTTGCATGCTAATGGTAAGTATATAGTTCCTTGAAAAAGTATTCATACCCCTTGAAATTTTCCACATTTTGTCACATTACAACCAAAAATGTAAATGTATTTTATTGGGATTTTATGTGATATTCCAACACAAAGTGCCACATACAACCCCAGGTTACAAACAAGATAAGGTCTGTAGGTTTGTTCTTAAGTTGTATTTGTTTGTAAGTGGGAACAGGTACATTTTTTAAGTGTAGCTTCAGCCAAAAAAACAATTTTTAAGCTTTTTGGATAGCATAGGGAAGGGGTAACACCCCTGTAATGTTTGTTTTGCTGTCTATGTTTCTGTTCAGAAGATTTCACCTCACTTCCTGTCACAATGATAATTGGATTATGAAAATTTTGGGTTGTTGTGGAAACAAACCTTGGTGATAAAGCTTCAGTGGAGACCCCTTTTTCCCATAATTCTTAGAGGAGTGAATTTCCCTTCCTAGGGGGAGATTTCCTCTCACTTCCTGTTGTCTCTCTCCGTTTGTAAGTAGGAGTCGTTCATAAGTCAGATCTTTGTAACTAGGGGACCGCCTGTAATTGTGAAGTGCAAGGAAAATGATAAATGGTTTTCAATTTTATTTTTACAAATAAATATATGAAATATGTGGTGTGCATTTGTATTCAGCCCCCCTGAGTCAATACTTTGTAGAACCGCCTTTCTCTGTGCAATTTTTGCCCATTCTTCATTGCAAAATAGCTCAAGCTCTGTCAGATTGGATGGAGAGCGTCTGTGAACAGTAATTCTCAAGTTATGCCACAGATTCTCAATTGGATTTAGGTCTGGACTTTGACTGGACCATTCTAACACAGGAATATGTTTTGATCTAAACCATTCCATTGTAGCTCTGGCTGTATGTTTAGGGTCGTTGTTCTGCTGGAAGGTGAACTTTTGCCCCAGTCTCAAATCTTTTGCAGACTCAAACAGGTTCTCTTCTAAGATTTTCCTGTATTTTGCTCCATCCATCTTCCCAACAACTCTAACCAGCTTCTCTGCTGAAGAAAAGCATACCCACAACATTGTGTGTTCAGGGTGATGTGCAGTATTAGTTTTCCGCCACACATAGCATTTTACTTTTAGGCCAAAAAGTTCAAATTTGATCTCATGTGACCAGAGTGCCTTCTTCCACATGTTTGCTGTGTTGCAGTGGCAGCCTGTGCATTGAAGGCGCACGGGTGCCGCCCCCCCTTTCCCTGCCTCCGCCCCCCTATCCATGCGCCTGGCCCTTTCAGGACTCCGGACGCATGGATTCCTATGGCTGGGGTGTGGCTGAGGCTCTAATAGGCTTCAAAAAGGATGGGCTCGGGGTGCAGAGAGTGCGCCCCGAACCCACCCAATTGTGTGACCATAGCAAATTAATTTTTGCTATTTTCACATTACAGTGCCTCCCCAACAATCAGGAGGCAGGTCAGTGAGACCTGTTTCCTGATTGGGCAAAGCACCAGGAGATCCTATTGGATGCATGGCGCTAAAGAAGAGGAGACATGCCGGAGCCACCACTGCCTGAATGCCTGCATCGGAGAAGAAGAGGAGAGCACACCACAGAAGCTCTGCAGAACCAGTAAGTGCCAGACCTTCCGCTTGGGGGGGCTAGCGGCTGTCAGTACCTTGAGCCCCCGGCCACCCCTGGTGCGGGGTGCGGAGGGCAGGGGGGTGGGGTTTGCATCCATGTCCACCAGTCACCACTGGTGGACACCACAGCCCTGTAAGTGCCGAACCTCCTGTGGGGGGACGCAGGTGGGGGGTGCCTTCATGCCGTAAGCCCGGGGGGGTATGCTGTCAGTCCTGATCCCTGCTGTCAGTTTGCTATTACCCTGATCTGTACTATATACCCTGATCTGGGAGGCTGTGCTATATACCCTAAACTGTGAGGCTGTGCTATATACCCTGATCTGTGATGCTGTGCTATATACCCTGATCTGTGATGCTGTGCTATATACCCTGATCTGTGATTCTGTGCTATATACCCTGATCTTTGATGCTGTGCTATATACCCTGATCTGTGATGCTGTGCTATACACCCTGATCTGTGAGGCTGTGCTATATACTCTGATCTGTAAGGCTGAGCTATAAACCCTGATCTGTGAGGCTGAGCTGTATACTCTGCCCTGTTATACTCCTGACACTGGGTGGAAGCAAGTGGAATACAGAGGATGATGTCTGTCCTTTCAGGGGGGCTCTGCGCCCCCCACCCCAAAGCACCTTGTCCCCATGTTGATGGGGACAAGAACCTCTTCCCCACAACCCTGGGCTATGGTTGTGAGGGTCTGCGGGCGGGGGGCTTATTGGAATCTGGAAGCCCCCTTTAATAACGTACCCCTACTAATTCACCAAAAAGTATCAAAAAAGAAAAAAACACAGGAGACAATTAGGGGCAAGTCCTTTATTAAAAAATAAAAATAAGTGTCCCCCGAAAAAAAAGCCACAACAGCTCCTTCTCCATGGGAGGGCTCCCGCTGAATGAGCTGGGTTTGTTGTGACAGTTTATTTATATGGCAGGGCGGGGCCACTCAATGACGTACAAGCGTGACCCGGCTCCTCTGACGTAGGATGACCAGATGTCCCCGGATTTCAGAGCGGGTGCAGAAAGGGGGGGTGGTCTGCCTCGGGTGCCACACACTGGGGGGGTGTCAGGCCAGTGCCGCCTGCTGTGTCAGCTTTAATTTTAATTGCCGGGTGCCACCCTAACCTAAAGTCCTGCCTTCTGGTATGGCTTCTTTGACAGACAGCACACGTGTTTAATGCCAGGACATATGCTGTCTATCATAGGTGGGAGCTGATCCAGGAGGCGGGACTTGCGTGACAGCAGCACTTGGCGATTCAAATTAAAGCTGACACAGTGGGAGACGCTGGCCTGTATGATGATCCGGCTGGCTCTCCTCTTCATCTCCTCTCTAATCCCCTGCAGAGGTGAGGCTGCATTCCTGGGCACAGGTGAGGTTGCATTCCTGGACACTGGTGAGGCTGCATTGCTGGGCACTGGTAAGGCTGTATTGCTGGGCACTGGTGAGGCTGCATTGCTGGGCACAAGTGAGGCTGTATTTCTGGGCACTGGTGAGACTGCATTGCTGGGCACTGGTGAGGCTGCATTGCTGGGCACTGGTCAGGCTGCATAGATGGCACTGGTGAGGCTGCATTGCTGGGCACTTGTGAGGCAGCATAGATGGGCACTGGTGAGGCTGCATAGATGGACACTGGTGAGGCTGCATAGATGGGCACTGGTGAAGCTGCATAGATAGGCACAGCTAAGTCCTGCATTCTTTATGTAGCACACTGCTGAGCCCTGCATTCTTTATGTAGCATACTGCTGAGTCCTGCATTATTTATGTAACGCACTCCTGAGCCCTGCATTATTTATGTAACGCACTCCTGAGCCCTGCATTCTTTATGTAGTGCACTGCTGCGTCCTGCATTATTTATGTAGCGCACTCCTGAGCACTGCATTCTTTATGTAGCGCACTCCTGAGCCCTGCATTCTTTATATAGCGCACTGCTGAGCCCTGCATTCTTTATGTAGTGCACTGCTGAGCCCTGCATTCTTTATGTAGCGCACTCCTGAGCCCTGCATTCTTTATGTATTGCACTCCTGAGCCCTGCATTCATTATGTGGTGCACTCATGAGCCCTGCATTCTTTATGTAGCGCATTGCTGAGCCCTGCATTCTTTATGTAGTGCACTCCTGAGCCCTGCATTCTTTATGTAGCGCGCTCCTTGGCCCTGCATTCTTTATGTAGCACACGCCTGAACTCTGTACTCTTTTTTTTCTCTATCATATCTTCGTAACATTTGGTAGTTATATCTCAGAACGTTATCCTTTTTTTTTTTCATCATTATTTATGGATGAAATGTGAGAAGTAACACATACCACATACACTGCATAGATGGGCACTGGTGAGGCTGCATAGATAGGCACAGCTAAGCCCTGCATTCTTTATGTAGCACACTGCTGAGCCCTGCATTCTTTATGTAGCATACTGCTGAGTCCTGCATTATTTATGTAACGCACTCCTGAGCCCTGCATTATTTATGTAACGCACTCCTGAGCCCTGCATTCTTTATGTAGTGCACTGCTGAGTCCTGCATTATTTATGTAGCGCACTCCTGAGCACTGCATTCTTTATGTAGCGCACTCCTGAGCCCTGCATTCTTTATATAGTGCACTGCTGAGCCCTGCATTCTTTATGTAGTGCACTGCTGAGCCCTGCATTCTTTATGTAGCCCACTCCTGAGCCCTGCATTCTTTATGTAGTGCACTCCTGAGCCCTGCATTCATTATGTGGTGCACTCATGAGCCCTGCATTCTTTATGTAGCGCATTGCTGAGCCCTGCATTCTTTATGTAGTGCACTCCTGAGCCCTGCATTCTTTATGTAGCGCGCTCCTTAGCCCTGCATTCTTTATGTAGCACACGCCTGAACTCTGTACTCTTTTTTTTCTCTATCATATCTTCGTAACATTTGGTAATCATATCTCAGAAAGTTATCCTTTTTTTTTTTTCATCATTATTTATGGATGAAATGTGAGAAGTAACACATACCACATACACTGCATATATCAATTGAGGAAAATATGCCTATAAAATAGTTTACTATTTGCCAATAAAAAAAAAAAAAATATTTCATTTAAAAATCTGGTCACCTTACTCTGATGTCACATGACGTCAGAAGGGACGGGGTCGCTTGCTTACGTCGCCGCGTGGCCCCGCCCTGCCATATAAATAAACTGTCAGAGCAAAAAGCGTGCAGACGGCGGGAGCCTTCCCAACAGGGAGGAGCTGTGCGCTCCGTCTGCGTGCATCATGGGGCGCTCTGCAGCAGTGAAGTCGCTGCGAAACGCCTCATAATGTTCTAAATTTTACGAACGGGCGAACGCCCGATGTTCGAGACGAACTTACGTTCGACTCGAACCATGGGCCCATCTTTATTTATTAGCGATCACATCAATACAGCAGAGAGCAATGTTTCAGAGCCACGCAGGACCCCTTCATCAGGCATGTGAAGCACCACGATTAGGGTGCCATTAAGAAGTAATGGCATCGCAAATGCGTCCCACGTTTTGCCATGTTTTGGAATCGCCTGGGTGTGAACAGAGCCTAAGGAAATGCTGCCTTCTTCTTGCCAATGACATCATTCTATGAGAATTCTCTCCTGAGCCTAGACACAGTCACTTGACTGGAAATGCTTTATATTGCTGTATATTAAAACGTCCGTTTTTTCTTGCAGACTTGCACAGTTATTCATAGGTCCCCTTTAGACTGATATTTCTACTCTACAAATCTCGAGCAAAGCTGACATGGGAAAAGGTCTCGCTAAAAACGGTGGATTCCAGCAAGCTGTGACAAGCAGCCTACATGAAAAGTCATTCTCATAGCGTTCTATAATACAACGTCATGTTTTGTAAAACCTCTCCAAGAAAAACATTGGAAGAGCAGCAACTTGAACGGCTGCCCTGTGAGAAAAAAAATGCTGGACATTGCTGATTGCTGGAATCAGCCAGCAGCAAGTCAAGATGACAATTAGAGCTGAGTTATAAAAAATATTCCTAATTTTGAACATTTCCAGAAGCACTGTTATTAAAAATATGGAAAGGATATGGCAAGAAGCAATGAGTCGAGCGCACCTGGGTCCGGTCTGAGCATGGGTCAGTGAACATTACGTTTTGTGTGCCAAATACAAACTCCACTGAAGTCAAAAGTTAAAAAAACACTCTGACCATTTTCTGAACTAATAGGAAAGGCATTGTCAAACAATTGGCATAGGGGAACTGGGCACTGCCCTGCCTGGCACATACCAAAGCAAAAAAAACATTTTTTAAGCTCTGTTTGGCAGGCAGCAGATATTTTACCAGTGCTTAAAGAGTAACTCCACTTTTGTTGAAAAAAAAAACATTTGCATGCAACAACTAGTACATTATGATAGACTTACTTTAGAATGAAGCTCTCCAGAGCCTCAATGTCACCGCTTAGATGGCTGATATCTTCCCCTGGGCTCCCTTCTGGGTTTGCTGCCTCCAGCTACATGAGTAGCCGGGGGTACAATGCACACGGAAGCCACCGTTTACGGCGCGCGCTCTGAAGGTCCGACACTACAAGCCGGACCTTCAGAGCGCATGCACTGGTGATGTCTTTGGCTGCATGCACTCTGAATATCTCCTAAACGGTGCAAGTTTTAACTGTGAATTTTTACTGTTTTTACTGTGCATATCTCACAGTATGTACTGTGAGATATTCACAGTACCTACAGGTAAGCCTCACTATAGGTTTACCTGTAGGTACAAGTGGTGTAACAGAGTTTACTAGCACTTTAAAAAAGCTAAAACTCCATTAAATAACCAAATAACCTGCCTGGGGGATGCCCTGACTCTGCCTGTGAAGTGGCACAACCTACCACCGCAACACTGACACTTACAAAGATAAAAGTGTGTTTAAATGGCCAGCAAAATGACAGCCCCAGGCCGCTTCGTTCAACAAACAGCCAGGGATTTTATTCATCTATACCAGATATATACCTTATCCTATTAATGGAGTACCCCACAAAAAAAAGCATGGATGTTTCCCCTTAATTCATACCGTACCCTTTAGGTCTGTGACATCCCTCCCAGAAATCCATACCAGACCCATATCTAAGCATTCAGCCTGGCATGTCAGAAAATGATGGGGGGGACAAGCTTGTGCCCCCCCCCATTGAACCATATCAGGCCACATGCCCTCAACATGGGGGATACCTTGCCGAGGGGGAGGGACCATGCCAGGACAAGGGCCTCTTATGGGAGTCTATGGGCAGGAGACTTAATGGAATCTGGAAGCCCCCTTTAACAATAAGGGGGTGGTACATAGTATCCCTACTAATTCACAAAAGAGAATGTAAAGTGTAAATAAAAACACAGTTTCTCACAAGACCTAATAAAAAAAAAAAAAACGCTAATAATGTACATTCATCATCAATCATGTTATCCAGCAATATAGATTCATGTCAATTACAATGGCCAATGATTGCCAGCACGGCGAGGGAAAAAAAAACAAGCCACCCGCTGACACATGCCTGCCCCTAATGAGTCATCACCTGCTACTGACGGGTTCAATGATTGACAGCTGATTTGGGGCTCAGGGGCACCCAGGTAAAGTCATTGACCATATTTGGCCGATGGCATCATGGGATCCCAGTAACGTCATGGGCCATATATAGCCATGTCCATATATGGCAATGACGCCACTTGTCAAATGTGCCACGTGGCAATATTTAGGCAATGATGTTTAGGAGATATTTACGATATAGGTTTGCGCCGACGTCTGTCAGGTACCTGGTGGGTGAGTCTGACAGTGCAGCGGGCAACCTCTCTTGCGGCCCTGGTTCGGGAACCCCTGATAGAGTAGACAGGAAGCTCCGGAGCACAGGGGGGCACGAGGGCTGAGATGAATGCAGAAGATGATGTACAGATCCCTCAGAGGCTCGTGCTAGGCAGAAGATTGGTCATACAGGCCGGGTCGGTAACTGGCGGACTAGTGCGGTACAGTAGGAGCAGGCAGGTGGATAGTCTGGTACAGGCAGGGTCTTCAACAAGTGGGCAGCAGAGGTACAAAGGATCAAGCAGAAGAAGGGTCGTAGGCAAGCTGAGGGTCAGTGCAGGCAGAGTTCATACAGAGTAGTGCAAGCCGGGTCACAGGTACAGGAAATCTCAGGAAAGTAGTCATGGAACACTTCAGGAAATGCTGTAGATCAGACAGCACTTGCTGTAGGGTGAGCTGGGTTGAAATAGAGCCGTTGGGCGCCGTTTCCGGTGCCGTCGCACGTGTGAACGGCAAATCGGCACAGAAAAGCCATCTTTAGCAGGATTTCTCCTAAAAACGTCATTGGCGCATGAGCACCGAAGAAACAGCCTTCTTCAGGGCCCGTGCCATGATTGGCGGCTCATGTGTGCATGCACGGGAGAGACGACATCGCGGCTTTGGCCAATCATAGCGCTGGAGCCCATGAACCCGGAAGAAAGATTTCAGCCGTGTCTGCAGTGCGTGTATGGAACCGCAGGGCTTCGTTCTGAGGTAAGTATTTCATAATTAGCTAGTATGTGATGCATACTAGCTTATTATGCCTTTGTCTTGGTTAGGCATACACTAGTTAGGCCTATGGTCTCTGAATAAACTGTTCTACTGCTGGGCAATGGTACAATTCAGTATACTCTGCAATATCTTAATTCACGTAGTAAAATCCTAGCCTGCGTTTTTTGTGTCTATTAACTTTGGGCCTAGCCTTGCTCATTAATATTGTCCAATTGTGGACCAATTTTACACTACTGTATCATCTGCTCTCTCCTAATTCCTGTAGTAAAACACCCGTTTGTATTTTTTTTTTCTCCAGTACATTTTGGCCTATTATCCCTAATTGTCCTGTTGCAGTTGCTTTGTCTCTAGTTTATTTGGATCCTGCCTTGCTATTTAAAATTTTCCAGCTGCTGGCCATATTTTTATTACTATGTCATCTGTGGTCTTCTATTTCTTGTAGAAAACAACTGCCTGTATTCTTTTTCTCTAGTACATTTTGGCCAGTTCTGCCTTATTAAAAATGTCATGTGGTAAGCCTATTTAACACTGCTGCATAGCTCCCAACTGTCCCTAATTTCGAAGGACTGTCCCTGATTTGGAACAAATTCCCTCTGTCCTCCTCATTTGTCCCTCATTTTGGTCTGATCCATATAGTTGTATATAAAAAGCATTTTTAATCTCTCAAAAATTGTTTCCCATTGCTAAACCTTTCATCCAATTTCTAAATTGCAGCATTTGTAAATTTCAAAAGCCAATATAAAGGAATAGTAGTGGTAAAAATAATCACTTGTAGGTTTAACTAATCATTTTTTTGTATAACTCTCCTTTAACCACTTCGGTACCGCCGGACGTCATATGACGTCCTTGGGTTTGAGTGGTGATATCTGAATGGTGCCTGCAGCTGCAGGCACCATTCAGATACCGTTTTTTTCTTCAGGCGATTCTGAACAAGATAAAAGTGGTCTTAGCGGCGGATTAAAGCGCTCCGTTCCACCGAGCTCGCGCGCAGAAGCGAATGCATACGTAAGTCCCGCCCACATATGAAAACGGTGTTTAAAACACACATGGGAGGTATCGGCGCGATCGTTAGAGTGAGAGCAATAATTCTAGCACTGAACTTCCTCTGTATGTCAAAACTGCTAACCTGTAGAATTTTTTAAGCAACGCCAATGGAGATTTTTAAGTTGCAAAGTTTGTCGCCATTCCGCGAGCTGGCGCAATTTTGAAGCATGACATGTTGGCCTAACTTTACTGTTTTCTTATTTTTTAACTAAAAAAAACTGAATTTATTAAAAAAAAAAAAGCATGCTTGGAAGACCGCTGCGCAAATACGGTGTGACATAAAGTTTTGCAATGACCGCCATTTTATTATCTTGGGTGTTAGAAAAAAATATATAATGTTTGGGGGTTCTAAGTAATTTTATAGCAAAAAAAACTGTTTTTAACTCGTAACCACCGAACCCAAAAAACAGGCTTGGTTTGGAAGTGGTTAGGGGGGTGTGGCAGGGGATATATCCTATGCCTACATACTTTTGGTTATAGGTGTCCCTCATTCCCATCTCAAAAGCTGGGAGGTATGCTGCTGTGTTATTTGTGGTCTCTTAATTCTTCATTAGAGCTTGATAGAAATTGACCAGCAGCAGGACAGTTTTGCATCAGCAAGAACAGGGATGGCTACAACACACTGCTGGACAATTTGTATCTGTCATTCAAAGCTGGCCTATTACCATTTGATAATAGTGCATGTGCATTGGTCTAAGAATACCTTTAGCCTTTTTTTCAAACTCAAATGAGTTTGGGATGCTGCTACTCAGGGGCGTTGCTAGGTCTACAAAAGATCTGGGGCTAGAGCCCATAGCAGCGAAGCCACCAATGCTCAATTTTTGTCAAAAAAAACGATATTTTAATGAATCTTGGGGGT
>BLSH010045883.1:332387-349982 GCA_018402905.1 Glandirana rugosa | reverse complement strand
TGTATTCACAGTCTTTGTACGGTCGTTAGGAATAGGGATACATCGTGGGTGGTCACACGATCCTCGTATCTATCGAAAAAGTAATCTCATACATTTACACACGTCCGAATCGACGGTCAGACACAAAAAGGACCCAACCCGTCTCTAGGTCCCTCTCGACGTACTGAGTGTCCGTCGTAGTGACTCTGGAGGGGGGATGAAAAGTTTGATCTCTCAGTGATGCTGCCTGTGAGTCATGCAGCTCTCCCTGGATCTCTGCCCAACCCAGGAAAAACACAGACTGGCAGCTAAGCCTGCACACATTTACATACTCTAATGAAAAAGCTATCTATGCTCCTAGCACACTGGTGGGTGCTACATAGGGATAAGGATTGCTGGCATGTTTCTGACACTTATGTAGCACTACTCCCAAAGGAGCTGCTGTAATATAACTGATTCTTTCCCAAGATTAGTGCAGAGGCAGTCGGACACACTGCAATAGTTCATTCATGGTTCAGTAGTCAGTCTAGGGGATGTCTTTTAGGATTTGTATTGCTGAAAAACTTGGATGGGGTGTAGGGTGATATGGGATACTCCAAATTTACTGAATAATAGCAGGGGGACACTCCAACTTTGCTAAGCCCCACTGAACAGTCTCTATGCAGGAACAAGTATGGATGGCAGAACTGTGTCCTTTTTAAAAGCTATCCCAGTCAGAACTGCCACTGGCTCTTCCACCCAAAGGCGACAGCACACAATCACTAGGAACCTGAGCTCAGGTCAGTACTCACAATGTAACAGGATCACCAGATGCCACCTTCCAGCATCCACCAGACACTCTTCAGTGAGGGAGAAATGAATGCCCACAATGTCACAGGACAGCCAAACCCCTTCCAACTTCCACCGGGCACTCTTTAGTGAGCTCTCCAGAACAGGTCCTTAGGTGAAAATCTCTTGATTAGTTTCAAAGAAGGATTTTAGAAGTAGGCCCCCCAGCTCTACCACAGCTGGGACCTCGATGAACATGTAGCGAACTCCAGCAGTCTGCCCAGAGGGGCGGAGCCCCTAAGACTGGGAACTCCTCCAGTAGGACATGGACCTGGCTGCTCCAAGCCTCTGACTATTTATGTGCTCTTCAGCCACCTACTGGGCACATTTCCTCAGGGATTGACTGCAGTCCCATAAATATTTAGACTGCTTATTTGACTTTCCAATGCACTATAAAGGGCGAAATAATCAAATTTGTAGACTGTGAAACACAGAACAGCCCAAAGCAATCAACCAAAAACAACTAAATTTGCCTAACATGTTAGCAACCTAACTAGGAGGATGTTACATTTATTTACAGCATTCTATTTCCAGGTCTGGGACTTAAAAGTGTTTGTAATGGCAACCCCCATACTTCTCTTAAGGCATAGTCAGCTTAAAAAAAACAAAGTAACTGTGTAGACAGCTTACAGAAACGAAAATAAACCTGGAAAGGGAGGGACAAGCAGATCAAAGGAAGTTCTTATTACACAGATCTATCCTAGTGTAGTGCCCCCATAGTGAATAGGTGCTTAGGTCATACATTTTTGCTAGGAGAGGCAAATTTAGTCAGGCCTGACTGTTGTGCAGGCCTGAATGTTTTGATTTGGGCAGAGGAGTGGCCCAGGAAGAGCTGGAGACTACAGGAAGAAACACCCCTTGGTTACCCCTCCCCTTTGTCTCTAGAGGGTTCTGGATAAGGGGATGGAAGAAGAGTTGGGACTTTCTGAGATATGTTAAGGAGCCCTGACCAATCCCCAACCTGGATTGGCAGGGGCAGGCCTCCTTAAATATTGTGGTCTGCCCAGCTAGGCGAGGAGAAGTTCGGGTGGAAGAGTGGAGATGTAGAAGAGGTTGTGGAGGCCTTACCTGGGACCGCCCAGTCGGGGAGGGGGGGTGACCTTGAGGCCTGGGAGCTCTGGTGCAGCCAGGAGGAGAGAGAGAGATCCTCGACTAGCACAAGGGAGCAGGAGAGCAACATAGAGGCTACAGGAAAGGCTCTTTAAAGGATCCACCAGTGTCGGAGAAGAGGACTGGAGCAGGCTGGGAAGATACAGTGGACAGTCTGTGGAGGTCAGAAGAGTCAGTCAGGGGAGCGGTGTCACTGGGCAGTGGAGTAGGCCAGAGAAGCCATGTGGGTGGGCTGAGGTGGCCTAGAAGAGGACGGGCTGGGAGTAGTAGTCCATCAAACCCTGCTAGCATATTTGTACTCAGCTACAATTTGAGGGCCCATGGCCCTTGCCTGTAATGGGTGGTCCGGAGGTCCTGTTATCAGGAATACATGCCTCACCATGTACTAGCTAGGGTGGAGGAAGAGGTAATGGAGGTCTGATAAATATCCTTTCTAGCCTCATCGTGAAGAAGCAAGTCTGTGCAGGAGAGAAGTGAAGGAGTGTAACATTCAGCAAGTGTCAGTGCTGGAGGAAGAAAGAGTGTATATATGGAGGTGTTTATAGACGGTCCTGTTCTTAATCTACTGGGCATCCCACAGTCGTTCCTACCCCATCCAAATTTATTCCCCTAATAAAAAAGAAAACAACAAAGTACCGGCCTGTTCCGTGACTCCGGATGAAAGGGAATGAGTGATTGAGGGCAAAGTGACAGGTGGACCACATCAACCAGCCACCCCTAAGGGGGCCATTGAAGAATTTGCTATATAACCACTTTCCCCCACCCCTCACCCTGCCCGCTGCAAAAGCTCACCTGTCAAGTGCCTGACGGAGGAGCCTGAAGAGTTGAGGGATGGCCTCTCTTACGCCTCGTGCTTTTGGGCCCCTGATACAGCAAACAGGTGACCTCAAGGGCACAGAGTGGCACAAGTGCCTCATAATACTGACTGGATGCTCATGTAAGACAATGGAAATCTCTGGTCCAATCAGGGATATGTAACCTGCCCTGAGGGGAGGATCGGCAGTGGACATCACATAGAAATGGCAAGCAGGAACACTGCAGCAGGGAGTGATAACCACAGGATTAGTGAACAGGTGTTAGACTTATGTGTTGGCTGTTGAGCTCAGGCAGATGTGTAGACTAGAGCACCAATTGAAAGTCTACAGGCTGGTGTTTAATTGTGCCATCAGAATTCAATACTAGCACATAGTCAGGCAAGCTGGGTCAGCATATGGTAGGCAGATCAGGTACAGTAATATCAGCAGAAAAGGGTCAAGGTTCAGGCCAGAGTTGGTACCGAATGAGCAGCCCAGGAACACAAGGAGCTGGTAGATGCTTAGTCCAGGTGCAGGCTAAGGTCAGTACAAGAGGAGCAGGTCAGGGCAAGCTGAGCTGTTGAAGTTTATTTACACTTTTTACACTGTGGAATAAAGAAGGTCATTGCTCTTACCTCCTTTTGGGTAGTCGGCCCATATGCCAGGTGATTGTCTGGTCCATCTTCCATTCTATATGCAATACTCATGTCATCCCACCACACAGAAGTTCTTTTATTATGCCACCAGACAGAAGACACAGACTACCTCTCTTGCCTGCAACTTCACTGAAACTATAAAAGAATATCATATTGATCCAAGGATCAGGCTTAAACTTTAATGTAGAATACACAAAATAACTTGGAGCACCATCAACAAAGTGTTCTGTCTGTGCAATTATACCAATAAAGCTTCTCCCACAAATATAATATCTCATTACTTACTCCAACCATCAACTGGCTACACCTGGGGGAACATGTCTCCGTTCTGTGTTTTGATCAATGGCTCATTATCTCACAACTTCAGAGAACAGGTCTTCTTTCTTTGAAAGCCTCTGTAGAACTCCGTGATGGGCCAAAATGGTATATGCAGTGCCTATGGCACATACGGTAAGGGAGTGCTGTTTCCTGGTCATATACTTCTATTAGTTAATGCCTACATCATTCATCAAAAAAAGGCAAGATGTCCCCTGGATGGCATCTGTGCCAAGCGAGTGAATTTTTCTGTTCATTGTGCAGAAGGCAACCACTTGGCCTGGGACCCGGAAGGTAGTGGAGATCATTAGGCACTGCTTTTAAGGTAAACCCACAAGTATGGTATACAGTATACATACTTACATTGGCCCAGACTGGACCAATGTAACTATGTAAAAAAAATATTCAGCTTTAAGTGGCGTATGTGTTAGCCACAACATTAGATTGGTCACCCCCACTACTCCACTAAATGAAATTAGATTTACTCCTCAAGTATAACTATATTGTGTTAGCACAGTGTTCCTGTTAACATCCAATCATATTAAAGGTGTAATTTTACTATTGAAACATATAAGGAAGACGATGAGTCAAGCTATTCTTTTTTTCCTGCTTCATTATGTATTCTCAGTGATTCTGTATCACACGCTCAGTAACAACTGCAGTTCAGCTCAAGTAGTTGACCCTGTTTTTCAGCTTCAAGCACTGACACTTTCTTCATCAGCACATAGTTTGTCTCCAGTCCAATGGGTGTCATCTGTGCAGCACACAGGCCCCAATGTATTTTATCTGGAGATGATCCAGTTCTCTGTTGGTAAAAGGAGCGGATGGCGTGACCAGGACATTTTTTTCCAGCAGAAGTTGTTTGTGCTTCAAGACAAATGTAATGTAGTTTTGGGAAAAGATTTCACATAAGAGAAAGGGGAGTTAAAGCACCTCTATGGTCAAACCACTCCAGGAGTCCACCATGGACCCTAAGCAGTGTTGCACTGGATGAGGACACTCTTGTGCAGGTTTTGGAATACATGATACTAATTCATGTTTTTTTGTTGCTAATACAAACATGCCTTCCAACTTTCTGAGATTGGAAATGGGACATGCTTAAGCGCCAGAATTTTTAAAGAGAAAGTTCACCTTAAATAAGCTTCCAACTGTCCCTCATTTGGATGGCTTCTTATGAAAAGTAAACCTGAGCTCAAAAAAGTTTACATTTGTTGCTATATGGAACATAGACAAAAGGTAAAAGGTTTTGTAAAAATTTTGGACAGAGTAGGGAACGGTGAGACCTGGCTTTCTCAAACGGTTTAAATTTGGAATAATTTATCAGGGGTCAGTGGGAAGAATGCCTCTTGCAGTACTGGTCAGTGGGAAGTATGCCCGCTCCAATCTTACCCTTTCCTTACAGTGGTAGTCAGAATGCCACCCTTATGGAGATCTAAAAAAAATCAATGGTCATGCCATTGGAAATATGCAGACCCATCTGAAGGGAGGTCAATCAGCCATGGCTCAAGGAACCCCAAGCAATCTCTGAAGGAACCCTAGGGATTTATAGATCTCTGGTAGAGACTTTGTGGGTTAGACCTTCTACCAATTTTTCTTGCAGTCTGTGTCTCCACCGGGTGATTCACACTCTATTTGTTCTGTTGACAATTATCACTGATATAGAAAGTAAGTGATATGCCTAAATTTTAGAGTTGTCACAAGAGCAAGGTGTAATTGGATATTTTCCAGGGTAGACTATTATTCTGGTAACTACAGTCTAAATTGGGAATTTCATTCACTTTGGGTAGATTTTCTCTCAGTTCCTGTTGGGTCTCTTAAGACAATAAGTGAAGGTAAATCTCCTGAGCAGAACAAAGAAAAATAACCCAATAGCGGGTTAAATACTTCCCTACTCTGTCCGAACACTATCTTAAAAAAGAACATTTTGGCTATACAAACACTTTAAATGTGCCTAAGTAATGTCCTTTTGTCTTAAATTCCTCCTGAAATATAGCAGTGCATTTCCTGTGCCTTGAGGCTCATAGCAGCATGTAAGCAGGTTGAAATGCTGGTTAACGAGACAGCTACATATATGCAGCACTGATAGGCGGCACTGATAAGCAGCACTGATGGGCACTGATAGGTGGCACTTATAAGCGGCACTGATGGGCACTCATAGGCGGCACTGATGGGCACTATGGGCACTGATGGGCACTCAGGCGGCACTGATAGGTGGCACTGGGCACTGATAGGTGGCACTAATGGGCACTGATAGGTGGCACTGATAGGTGGGCACTGATAGGCGGCAATGATAGATGGCACTCCTGGGTGGTGATCCTAGGGGGCTGCACTGATAAACATTCAGTGCAGACCCCCCCTGTCAGGAGAGCCGCCGATCGGCTCTCCTCTACTTTCGTCTGCAGACATGAGTAGAGGAAAAGCCAATAAACGGCTCTTCCTGTTTACACTGTGACCACGGCTGATCACGTGGTAAAGAGTTTGTGATGGAAGCTCTTTACCAAGATCGGTAATGCGGTGTGTCAGACTGACACACCACACCACCGATCGTCACGATGCGCGCCCCTCCAGGCGCGCAATCATTGGTTATCCTGAATCACATCATATGACGTCCGGTCAGGGTAACGAAACCACTTCCTGTCCGGCATATGCCAAAATGACGGCCGGGCGGGAAGTGGTTAAAGAGGTGTTTGGTGGTAATGCCATATGAATTAACAAGACCTTTAATACACACACATGGGGTGAAGTGTGACATGCCATTGCTAGGGGTAAAAAGTACAAGAGAAGGATGATATGACATGAGAGACAGCGGGAGAGTGTACCAGCAGGAGTGACAGGTTTCATGCATTGTGGAAGAAGCAGTCGGTGTCCCAGCAAACGAGACCAGAGTCGTATGGTGGAGACCTTAGGGATCTAGTTGTAATGGTACGGAAAAGAGGTAATTGTGCATGTGCATGGGTTTCACAAATCGGTGCGTGGCGGGACCCAGTTCTGTCACTGGAAGATGGGTGGCAGAGTCAAGCTGGACTGGTGGAATGGAATACTGATCTGTGGTGTCTCCTTCAAAATGCTGCATCCTGAGTAGGTGTATATACTGTGGAGACCGCTTGGCACCTGTATGACAACTTCAGGTTATAATACAGAGATACCTGGGTGTATGGCTCGCTTCTAGGTTGGGGTGCCACCATAATCTTGATGCAACATGAACACGGCCCCGCCTGGTCCTGGACATTAGGAGCGAGTACATTGAAGGGTCCGGAGGAAGAAGACTGAGAGAGAGCAAAAAGGCCCCGTGTGCACCAGGTGAGTCTGACCTGCCCCCAAGTACCTAAGGTACCTCTGCCTCTAACTGTTAAGCTGGGTACACATGGGCCGAAAATCTTCCGAAAATGGCCGGTTCGACAGGAACTGGCCATGTGTACAGCTATCTGTTCTATAGAACCAGTCTTACAACCAGCTTCTGTCAAATGGGCATGCTTGAAAACTGGCAATCCAATGGCTGCCAGGGCTGATCAGTGTGAGTTTCTGCTCTAATCATTCTGCGGATTTGCACTTTCTACTCCACTCCTGTAGCTTCTTGCTCATAACTCCACCAGTCATCAGGGGGGCAGTTCAGACATGAGGAAGCAAAGCCCTGCCTTTTCCAAGATGGCCACCTCCATATAAAGACACAGTGTAGAACAAGGCCGGGTAAGTCAGCGATTGGTAAAAGATGAGTTGCATAGAGACCATAGACAAAACCGATGACTTGACCTTTGTCTTCTGCTTGTCTTTTTTGGGCACAGCTTCCTTAGTTCAATTCCTCTTTCAAGAGAACCTGTCACCAATAGATAGCTGTAATAATCTAAATCTCTGCCTAACACAATCTTCACATCCCTTAAAGGGTAACCCCACTTTTGTGGAAAAAAATAGCAAATAAATAAAAAATAATATAGCACATATAATTGCAACACAAGTCATATTGTAATTGAATGTTATTAAAAATGACCTTTCCTTTTCAATCTGCAGCCCCTGTTATGTTCTGAAAATGCAGTGCAATATGACCTGGAGTAGTTCTGTACAGAGAGTGTGTAATGATAACTTCCCAGAAACATAATTTCCTGCTTGTGTGATTGGCTCACCAATTTTCCCAGAAGTCTGCCTAAGATACAAGTCAGATTTCAGGCATCCCCTGCAACAAAAATGTCATTTTTGGAGAGATACTTTCAATAAGAACATGTCTAAAGGGATGCAGGCCCAGCAGCTTTCATCATTAGTGCCCAGCAGGTGCCACAGCTGATAGATAATTATGAAAACACATTAGACCCACTCAGCACAGAGGCACAGAGAAATACACATGGATTTCTTTGGAATAACAAAAGGTAGGAATCTGCAACAAAGTTTGTTATAATCCTTGCAATGTACATAGATCACCCAGATGGGAATGTTTTTTTCTCAACAAAAGCGGAGTTACGCTTTAAGTTCATTCAAGCCCTACTCACTATAGACCACCCCATAGAAGTCTATAGGGATCAAGACTGAGATTTTGGCTGTTGAATGTGAAGACTGAAGTAGGCTGTTGCTGTGTGATTCATGTACATTTGCATCTGAGACAGAGAAGGGGAGGTTGTATGAAAATACAGTCTTCTTGGAGGGCGCTAGTGAGCAGCGGAGGAAAATACCACCAACTGACTTTGCTCCCCACCTTCTTGGCACTAGGGATGGGCCAGATGTTCGAGTCGAACGTAAGTTCGACTCGAACATCGCCCGTTCGCACAATCTAGAACTTTATGGGACATTTGCTGCAAATTCGAGTGCCCCCATAATGCAGTGCGAGACTGCAGGGAATGACACCCACTGATTGGCCAAAGCATGCACATGACCTGCATGCTTTGGCCAATCACAGCGAGCTCTGCTGTAAGAGCCATGATTGGTCAAAGGCAGGGTGCTTTTGGCCAATCATGGCTCGGGAGTCTCCATCCATGCCCCACATTATATAAGGCGGCTTGAACAGCAGCTGTATGTAGTGTTTGAAAGTGGAGAGACGACTGAGACTGGAGCATTGAGCTAGTTTAGCTAGGTTAGTTAGTGTCGTGTAGGCAGTGTAATATATAGATACTGTGTATATACAGTTAGTGCAGGCAGTGTAGTATATAGATACAGTGTAGCCTATATACAGTCAGAGCAGGCAGTATAGTATATAGATCTAGTGTAGCCTATATACAGTCAGTGCAGGCAGTATAGTATAATATATATATATATATATATATATATATATATATATATACTGCATTCAGTGTAGACTATATATACAGCTCATTCAGTGTATAGTATATACAGTGAGTGCAGGCAGTGTAAGAAAAAAAAAATATATATATATATATATATATACAGTATAATATATATACGCTGCATTCAGTGTAGACCAGCCTTTCTCAACCTTTTCAACACAGAGAAACCCTTAAAATAGTTCTCCGGTCTCTGGGAACTCCTACTAAAATTTAGTAATCTACAACTCATGATATTTCAGTGCGATGGTCAGTGGGAAGAATGCTCCATACACTTGTGGTCCCTGGGAAGTATTACTGCCTTAGCGATAGCTAAAAAGATCAATCGTGTCAGTGGGAACTTATCTGAGATGCAGAAATTGCCTAATGCTCAAGGAACCCCTAGCAACCTCTGGAGGAACCCTAGGGTTCCACGGAACCCTGGTTGAGAAACCCTGATGTAGACTATATATACAGCTCATTCAGTGAACAGTATATACAGTCAGTGCAGGCAGTGTAAGAATATTTATGGTCGTGGCCCTCTGACCGAAGATAGATGTGGATCACATAAACACGCAACAAGACTTACAACATAAATAGACCTGAGGTGTGCCTTGGTCATCTGGTCGGTATGCCAAGAGAAGGGGGCATACCCTATATAAGTAATGGGTAATAATGGAGAAGAATGTGCTGAGAAAAGCCCTGAAAAAGGGGGATGGGAGGGAGGGTATCGTGCACTGGAACCGACAGAGCATGGAGAGTAAGGGTGCTTAAATACCCTCCGGGCTTCTCCCATAAATTCAGGCCTGCCCACTGGCCTTCCTACTTATGGTCGTGGCACTCTGACCGAAGATAGATGTGGATCACATAAACACGCAACAAGACTTACAACATAAATAGACCTGAGGTGTGCCTTGGTCATCTGGTCGGTATGCCAAGAGAAGGGAGCAAAAATATGCAGTTTAGGGAAGTAGTCCTTAATTGGTACAATGATCGATGAGCAAGCTTGGCGAAGGCTTGTGCCATCTCCAACTGAGGCTTTGGAATGTATCTAGCCAATCAGCCGGACTACAATCTGCCTAATAAATTGATCACATGGTCTGATACTGCATGCTGAGATGCTGCTGAAGCTGTTTGTGATCTGGAAGGAATGACCGGAGTACCGGCAGGGGTCGAGGCCAAAGTTGGACAGTGATTCTGACGTGCCTGATGAATTGGTTGCCACTTGATGGGCTGATAGGGAAAGGCAATAACGGGCTAGGAGTTGGAGAGACTGGGTAGGGGAGTATGTAGCTAGTCAAGCACCGCAACTGGGCACCAGGAGTTTATAGAAGAGGTTGATGTCGACCCTGGGTCTGATCTGATAATACATAATAGTTTGGAAACTAGTTAAGTGGCGTTTGTATCATACCTGGCTGCTAGCGCCGCTGACGGTGAATTTGTTAGGCCGCAAAAAGAAACATAGTAGTATAGGTAGATGGCCGCTTGAATAACTAGACTGGGCTGAACCCCGAACACGGATTGTATGAGGACTTTAGACATGTCTCTAAAGATAGTGCTCGTAATGGGCAAGCATTTGCCCTTAGCCGTTTCAATCCATGGTTAGGTCAGCTCCAGGATACTACTGAAAAATGAGCCAAAATTGAAATGTGATCACACATCCGCAGCGGTTTGCTTTGCCTTGGATATGATTACGGGTATATTGAATGGTGGTTCGAATGGGGAGCGACTTGGCTACCTTTGTTTACATTTTTGGCCATAGCCTGGTTGTTACTAGTGAAGACCATGGTTTGTTCTGACCAAGTGTGGCCCCAGACCTGAACAGCTGCCACGACTGGGTACAGCTCGAAAAGTCAGGATGACAGAAAAACCTGGAATTAACAAGATTTCTGGCGGCCAAGGACCTGCGAACCAGTGATGGGCAGAAAATAGCAGCAAAGCCTGTAGAAGCTGCAGCATCTGACTACCTGTGGTGATGCAGCATCTGACTACCTGTGGTGACGCGCCTCCGGCGGCGCGCGCGCGCTCACTGTGCGCGATCTGGCGGCCGCCGTCGTATGACGGCGGTTTGCCTTACAGAGCCACTTTGCCGCCGTCAGATGCCGATCGGCGGTCGGCAAGTGGTTAAGGTCCTGGTATGGATCGAACCTGTGGTAGGAGTGACATGAGTGAAAAAGTTCTCTCTCTTTTATTTCCCTACACGGGCTGTCCCACCCTTGTTATGCAGGTGGCCCTGATGAAGAAGCGATCCCTACATTGGGAGGGGTTTTTTTTTTTTTTTCGGGGAAAACGTCCAATCTGATGCAGGATGCGACCTGAACTTGACTGACCTAAGGAGACAGAGAAAACGATGAGTGGCCCGTATGTTAATGCCACTGGAGACGAGTGGCCGATTAAGTGCCACTAAAATGGTGTGTGGCTGATTGTGTGCCACTGAGAATGTGCTTGTAATGGGGTGGTGTTTGTCCTTGCTCGAAGCAATTGCGCGGGATTGGGGATGATGCGTGCTCGCATCGGTTGCGAGGAGTTTATGTAAATGTGTGCTTGCAGTGATTGAGAGGTATGTTGATGCGTGTCCGCAGTAATTGCGAGGAATATACGTAAATAGACGCATGCAGCGATTGTAAGGAGTTTGACAGTGAGTGTTCGCAGTGATTGCGAGGGGTTTGCGATGATGCGTGCTCGCAGTGATTGCAAGGAGTTACAAAAATAATATGCAGCGATTGCAAGAAGTTCAAGTTTGAAATGCATGCTTGCAGCGTTGTGGGGAGTGTCAAACGTGCTGGCAGCGATTTGCAAGGAGTTTAGTTAAGCATACTTGCAGCATTTGTAAGAAGTTTGTGTTTGTACATGCTGACAGAGATCGCAAGGAGTTTGTATAGTTACGTGATCGCAGCGTTTGCTAGGGGCTTAAATGACAAAACGTGCTTGCAGCGATCGCAATGCCTGCTTGCTGTAATGTATGGAGTAACACGTACCTCTGCTTCCAGCGATTTGCAAGACGTGGTCCTCGAATGCATGCTTTCAAGAACCTGTACTGATAAATTGCTGTGATTGCAAAATTGACCTATAGATAGGTGAAGGATGAAGATAGTAAATAGCAAGGGGGGTGTATTGTGGCCATACTAACCGTAACTGTGCTTGGCGTGGAACTTGAACCGATGCCATGGATCGATACGAATCGGTAGTAAGGAAAAAACACGAACCGATACGAAACGGTAGTGGACTTTAGCAAAAGGAGGGTCAACTTAAATTACATGTGAACTGATTTGCTTCGATGCAAATCCGTGGTAGGAAATAACATGAGCCGATGCAAATCGATAGATAAATTGAGGATAATTAGCAGCATGACACAAACCGATTAGAATTGGCAGAACACTAACATAATTAATGCAAATTGGTAGTAGGAACTGATATGAACCGGTGCGACTCGGCAGTAGGAACAGTCATGAACCGATGCAAATTGGTAGTAGGAACTGATATGAACCAATGCGAATCGGTAGAAGGAACGGTCATGAACCGATGCAACTCGGTAGCGGGGACTGACATGAACCAATGCGACTCGGTAGCGGGGACTGACATGAATCAATGCGACTTGGTCGCGGGGACTGACATGAATCAATGCGACTCGGTCGCGGGGACTGACATGAACCAATGCGACTCGGTCGCGGGGACTGACATGAACCAATGCGACTCGGTAGCGGGGACTGACATGAACCAATGCGACTCGGTAGCGGGGACTGACATGAACCAATGCGACTCGGTAGCGGGGACTGACATGAACCAATGCGACTCGGTAGTGGAATGACATGAACCAACATGAGTAATAGAAAATGACATGAATCGGTAGTAGGAAGTGGCGTGAACCGATGCTAATCGGTAGTAGAAAACAACACGAAGCGCTGAGAATCGGTAGTGGAATAACATGAACTGACATGCGTCAGCAATAGGAACTGACATGAGTATGCAATGGATTCGGTACAAATCGATTGTGAGGTGAATGGTATGATCGATACGAATTGGTTGTAGCATGCATGAAATTAATCTCATACAAGTTTGAAATGGCTTCAACTGAACACCAACCACCCAACCCCCGAGGCTAACTGAGTGCAGCCAAGGCCCAGGTGGGTCCAATTACCACCTCAATCAGCCACAGAAGCTGTGCAAACAATACATGCTAACCACCCAATGGATGCAATGGCAACCACCATAGACAGTAAATGCTGTGAGCAACAAAGCCTGTATCGAGTGATATTGGATAAGGGCCGACAGTGGCTCGAGGCTTGGCTCTGCGCATGAATCATAAAATAGGCAGAGGGAAACTTTCAAATCTACCATGCCTGTGCTGTATGATGTCGGGCCACGAATGACAACAACTTGGAGGCAGCCAAGTACAAAAAGAGATGCAGGATAGGAAACATAACGAATTGTCACATAGCGTATGAAATGAAAGGATTTGAATCCTACCTGCAACAGCGAGCGAGCTGGTAATCGAACGCACAGACTCACAAACATGAAGTGAGCTGGGGAGAGCCGGCCCAGTAACATGTGCTATCGTGCACTGGAACCAACAGAGCATGGAGAGTGAGGGTGCTTAAATACCCTCCGGGCTCCTCCCATAAATTCAGGCCTGCCCACTGGCCTTCCTACATATATATATACAGTATAGTGTGTGTATATATATATATATATATATATATAGATAGATATATATATATATATATATATATATACGCTGCATTCAGTGTAGACTATATATACAGCTCATTCTGTGTACAGTATACACAGTCAGTGCAGGCAGTGTAAGAATAAATATATTGTTGCCAGCGGCTTAGACTTTAATGGCTGTGTGTTGAGTTATTTTGAGGGGACAGCACATTTACACTGTTATACAAGCTGTACACTCACTACTTTACATTGTAGCAAAGTGTCATTTCTTCAGTGTTGTCACATGAAATGGTACAATAAAATATTTACAAAAATGTGAGGGGTGTACTCACGTTTGTGAGATACTGTATATACACTGCATTCAGTGTAGACTATATATACAATGCATTTGGGGGTGTACAGTATATAGTACACTTCAATGTACAGTATATACAGTCAGTGCAGGCAGTGTAAGAATATATATATATACAGTGCATTGAGTGTAGACTCATACTAGTTTGCCTTCCAAAGCAGCTGCCAATACGGCCTATTCCACCGGATCCTTGTCCACAGTTGCTCCTTCCGTAGCCCCACCATCATGCATGGAGGAGTCACCAGAATTATTCAATCATAGTGTTGGTTACATGTTATTGAAGAATGCGCAGCAATTTGAAGGCTCCGATGTTGGTTCCCAGGTTGAGGAAGGGAGAACCGTGAGCTTAGAGAGAGGGGGAGCCACAGAAGGACAAGAAACTAGCAGTCATTTTCCCCCAGCTGCAGCATACTGCCAAGTTTGCTCCAGTGACGGGGAGGAAGGGGATGATGAGGACACAGACTGTACTTGCGTGCCTGAGAGAATGGAGGAGAAAAGTGAGGAGGCACAACTCCAACGAGACAGGATGTCCTCCAGGGGCCAGCTTAAGGGCAGCCACCCTATTGCATCACACCACAGAGCTCCACAGGTGCAGGGCGCTGAGGACTCCCCGCTGACTTCCAAAACTTCATTGGTGTGGGCTTTTTTTAACACTTGTGCAGTAGATTGCATCGTTGCTGTTTGCAATCTATGTCTGAAGCGGATCAAGTGAGGCCAGAACAGCAGCCACTTGAGCACCCCATGCTAGACAAGACATATGACGATCTGCCATGTAGTCCGTTGGAAACCGCACCTCAAAGACCCACATCATAAAACAAGGTGGACTTCTCCTTGCTCCTCATCTGTGACCTCAGCCCCTACTATACCTCCAGTCCTCTCAAAAGCCTGCACTGAGAGGAATGAAGGTGTAGCAATGGGTACCACAAGTACTTGCAGCCAATCTCCTAGCAGTACACCACCAGTTGATTTCAGCAGGCAAATTTCCCAACCCCAGGGGCTGAACCGTAAAAAAAATACTGTCCCAGCCATCCACATGCTCAGCGTCAAAATGCTAGCTTGGCCAAAATGCTAGCACTACAACTGCTTCCTTTTCAGCAGGTAGACTTTGCCCCCTTTCATGAATATGTGGAATGTGCTGTACCACAGTGGCAGGTTCCAAAAATAAATTTATTTTCACGTAAGGCCATTCCAGCTCTCTACTGTCATGTGGAAAGCAATGTTTTGGCCTCCTTGGATGAGGCGGTCAGCAACAAGGTTCATATTACTACCAACTTGTGGTCCAGCAGGCATGGTCAGGGCCGTTATCTTTCCTTCATGGCGCACTGGGTAACTCTGCTGGCAAGGATGCAGGACAGGGCTCAGTGTTGGAGCTAGTTCCGCCACCATGCCTCCAAAAAATGTTGCCACATCTTCCTCCACTCCCTCCTCTTCTTCTTCCTCTGTGGTCTCTTCTGCAGAAGTGTCCTTTGAACCACAGTGCTCACTAAGCATTCAGGGGGCTGCACAAGCAGTCAGGCTAAAAGATGTCATGCAGTGCTTCAGTTGGTCTGCCTAGGTGACAGGAGCCACACAGGGGCAGAGATTTTGTCAGCTCTGGGGGGGCAGGCTCAGAGGTGGTTGACGTCATGGCAGCTTGAGCCAGGAATGGTCGTATGCGATAATGACACCAACATTCTCTCTGCCTTCTGACAGAGACACTTGACATATGTTCCATGTTTGGCACACATCCTAAATTTGATAGTGCAGCATTTCTTGACCAGGTACCCAGGCTTACCAGATATTATGAGACAGGCCAGAAAAGTCTGTGGTCATTTCCACCGGTCACACAATGCCAGTGCTCGGCTGGCTGACATTCAGCGGGAATTCAACCTGCCCACCAACCGCCTCATTTGTGACATGCCCACTGGGTGGAACTCAACATTGGCAATGCTGCAGCAGCTGCATGCACAGCAGAGGGCCATCAATGAGTACCTGTGTGAGTATGGCACCAGGATAGGCTCAGGTGAGCTTGGCTTCTTTTCGCCACAACAATGGCTACTGATCAAGGATACATGCACTGTCCTGTCACCATTTGTGGAGGCCACAAAGATGATGAGCAGTGACAATGCATGCATCAGTGACCCTGTCCCTCTAGTCTTCCTGCAGGAGCACACGGCAACGTGGAATCATGGACAGGGCACTTGAGGCAGAACAGCGGGAGGAAGAGGAGGACTTCCTTTCTTCTCAAGGCCCCCTTTATGCAGATAGCATTCCTGCAGAGCCGCCAAACACACAGGAAGAAGAGGAGGAGGAGGATTGTGTCAGCATGGATGTAGAGGATAACATGCAGCAGTCTTCAAGGGATGGTTTTCAGTCCCCGGAAACCCAAGGAGTTGTACGTGGCTGGAAGGAGGTAGTTCCTGACAATGTCATCCTTAGTGACCCAGAGAACTCTCATGCCTACTCAAACTGCATGGCCTCCCTGATTCTGCAAAGCCTGCGAAAAGACCAAAGGGTTTGTGGTATCATGGAGAGGGATCGTTACTGGCTGGCAACCCTTCTTGATCCACGTTACAAGGGTAAAGTTTCAGAGCTCATCCTGCCTCCTTCGCAGAGGGAGCAGAGGAAGAAACATCTTCAGGATACCTTGAAGAAAAGTTTGTGCAACACCTTTCCAGACCCTGGGAAGTTACCATTTCCTGTTGCTGGACAACATGTTTCTGAGGCTTCCTTCGGTCAGAGGAAGAGCAGTGGAGAAGGTGGCCGGCTGACCGATGCCTTTAAACAATTCTTCAGTCCTCAACGCCCGCCCAGGGCTGATAGTCTCAAGCAACCATTGGAGGATGGACCACTGGCCAGAACTTGCTCAATATGCAATCAAGCTACTGGCCTGTCCTGCATCCAGCGTGCTTTCTGAACGGACCTTCAGTGCTGCTGGAGGATTCGTAATGGATCAAAGAGTGTGCCTATCCACAGACTCCATTGATAGGTTCACATTTATAAAAATGAATCAGTCCTGGATCAGCAGCTAACAAGCCCCTGATGCTGATGTAACTGATTGAATTTGCTAGGGATCTGGGATCCCTTGAAGACTGCCTATGCCGCCTATCGTATTCCTCCTGAATCCTGATGATGCTAGCTTCAAACAATATTTTCTGTTTAGGGCACCACCAACACCCAAGGCCCAATTTTCTGCACCTGTTTAACAGGGGCATGTCATTACAATTTTTTAAATAATATTTAACAGCAGGGCCTGTTCCTGCGCCCAACAAGAGTAACTGTGAGGGGTTACAGTGTTCTGCCACCACCAACACCCAAGGCCCAATTTATCTGCATCTGTTTGACTGGGGTGTGACATTGGGGAGTGTCAATGAGAACAACCCGCGTCCTTGTCCGGGACGACAATTTATAATAAATTTTTTAACATTACTGTACGGGGACAATTTGTCCACGTCTTTTAACCCGGAACCCACAACCACCACGGGATTTGTCTTTTATAACAAACTTCGATCGTAGTAGTCCTAAGTCCTCCTTATGCTATCCGCCGTATCCGTCAGAAGTTCCCTAGGGTCTAGGGATCGTTTAAGTTAGTCAATGTAGTCGTAGTCCCCGAACAATCGACGACTAGGTCCTGACTAAGTAAAAATATTTACACTTGGATAGTTACCTCA
>BLSH010045883.1:303012-316896 GCA_018402905.1 Glandirana rugosa | reverse complement strand
CTACAAAATTGGAATGATATCATGTACAAAGCAGTGTCATCAGATCCTAAACTCACCACACACACATTACAATCTGGTTATACAATCTCCTTTAGATCTACCAACAATATGTAGTGCAAGGGTCAGCGAAATTAGATTCAAATTGATTGGATAGATTAGGTAGGTCTTTATATTACATTGTTTTGGTAGATCTAAAGTGACAGAGATTGTATGGTCAGATTGCAAGGTGTGTGGTGACCCTTAAAGTGGTTGTAAATCCTTACATATAACCAGTGAAGTGACCTGCCTCATGTCATACACAGAGATGAAACATATCCTCCTACATATGTTGTACTTGTTTATCTGCGGTCTTTTCTTCTCTACATCCGTTCAAAATGCTGAATTATAAAGCTTGTCTGAGAGTTTGAAAAAAGGGGGTGGAGACCTGAAGTCACACTCTGCAGATCTCAGTGAGGCTAGTTCTGAAAGCTGATTGGAGGAACCCCCCCCCCCCCTTCACATAGCACACAAGAACAGAGCTGAGGCTGTCAATCAGCTGGAGATCTCTCGCGTCACCTTTTTTCTCTTGGTGTCAGGAAAACTTGTCAGAAGTGATCCCTCCTGATAGCAGAAGAACGAAGCGGTAGAGGGAAATGACAAATAGTGCTTCTAATTGAGATGAGTACACACTATAGAGGGATGTGCTTTGTTCATACTTCATGTCTGAGGTTTACAACCACTTCAAGGATTATGGCTGTTTTTATATCTTTGATGCTGTTTTATGAAGACTGGAGAAAAGCAGAGTTGCTAACTGCAGCAAACAATTCAATTTTATGATTTATTTTTCCAGTTCAGCTGAAGGAACAAACACTTACAGTTAGGCCCTGTTTGCACTATATGTACACTTTCCTGCAACATTATAGTAATCTTATATTCAATACCATGTGGCTATTCATGGCAGTTTTCTTTACTGCTGATAAGGGTTGTCTGTAAATGTAAAGATGATTAGATTCTGCTGCTTGTCACATCAGCTTAGTCCCTTAGCATTCACAATAAAGGCAAATCCACCCAAAACTGATGTTTTTCTTTTGGGTGGTTACTGGGATGCCAAATTGTAGGCTTGTATCATATCTTACTCATCTACCAGAGTTTTCAGCTTCAAAACCAAGGGATGGATTCTCCGTAATGTAGAATAAGCAAGTATTTGTAGTTCAGACAGTGACACTTTGCTATGGCTGTCCAAAGAGTTGATCTTTCAAGGACCTCCCCTAGTCTATTTGCCCCCTCTGAGTTTAGAACCATCTTGCATGCTCCTGCACTGCCACTGCTTTTTGCCTCTTAGAAGCCCCTACCCTACCACTGTCTTGCCCCTGGCCTGAGCATTGGTTGCTGGGCCCTGTACTGGCAATAATGCCTCCTCTACTTACATTGGGCGATGGCAGCGATTACCTCTTGCTGTGTCTTAGTTGGCGTCATCTGCCTAACCACCTCTGCTATATTGGCGTCGCTGTGGCACTCTATTTAAACATCACCAACCTAGGGCCCTGGGTTTGTGTTAGCTCTGTACTACACTGACATTGCACTCTATTCTGATACTCTTAGTTCTGATCTTGCCGACCTGTCTCTGGTTTACCCTATTGTCTGCAGCCTGCCCTGACATTTTGCTCATTACTGGGTTACACTTACTGTCTTCCACTTGCCCTCACCTATGCGTGTTCTTGGATTATGCTTATTGTCTGCCACCGACCTTGGCCTCTGCCTGTCCCTGGATTATGCTTACTGTCTCCCACCTGCCCTGACCTCTGCTTGTCCCTGGATTATGCTTACTGTCTGCTAACTGCCTTGACCTCTGCCTGTCCCTGGATTATGCTTACTGTCTCCCACCTGCCCTGACCTCTGCCTGTCCCTGGAATATGCTTACTGTCTGCTAACTGCCTTGACCTCTGCCTGTCCCTGGATTATGCTCACTGTCTCCCACCTACCCTGACCTCTGCCTGTCCCTGGATTATGCTTACTGTCTCCCACCTACCCTGACCTCTGCCTGTCCCTGGATTATGCTTACTGTCTCCCACCTACCCTGGCCTCTGCCTGTCCCTGGATTATGCTTACTGTCTGCTAACTGCCTTGACCTCTGCCTGTCCCTGGATTATGCTTACTGTCTCCCACCTGCCCTGACGTCTGCCTGTCCCTGGATTATGCTTACTGTCTCCCCCCTGTCCTGACCCTTGCCTGTCACTGGATTATGATTATTGTCTGCCACCTGCCTTGGCCTCTGCCTGTCCCTGGATTATGCTTACTGTCTCCAGTCCCACCTGCCCTGACCTCTGCCGTCCCTGGATTATGCTTACTGTCTGCTTACTGCCTTGACCTCTGCCTGACCCTGGATTATGATTATTGTCTGCCACCTGCCTTGGCCTCCACCTGTCCCTGGATTATGCTTTCTGTCTGCTACCTGCCCTGACCTCTACCTGTCCCTGGATTACATTTACTTTCTCCCACCTGCCCTGACCTCTGCTTGTCCCTGGATTATGCTTACTGTCTGTTAACTGGCTTGACCTCTGCCTGTCCCTGGATTATGCTTACTGTCTGTTAACTGGCTTGACCTCTGCCTGTCCCTGGATTATGCTTACTGTCTGTTAACTGGCTTGACCTCTGCCTGTCCCTGAATTATGCTTACTGTCTGTTAACTGCCTTGGCCTCCGCCTGTCCCTGGATTATGCTTTCTGTCTGCCACCTGCCTTGACCTCTGCCTGTCCCTGGATTATGCTTACTGTCTGCCACCTGCCTTGGCCTCCACCTGTCCCTGGATTATGCTTTCTGCCTGCCACCTGCCTTGACCTCTGCCTGTCTCTGCATTTTGCTTACTGTCTGCCACCTGCCTTGATCTCCGCCTGTCCCTGGATTATGCTTTCTGTCTGCCGCCTGCCCTGACCTCTACCTGTCCCTGGATTACAAATACTGTCTGTCACTTGCCCTGAGCTCTTCTTGACCCTGGATTATGCTTACTGTCTTCCAGTTGCCCTGACTTCTGCCTGTCCCAGGATTATACTCAGGGGGAGATTTCGCCCAGCTTCCAGATTTAATTGTCAAATCTTAGTTGAACAAGATAAAGTCAGAAGCTGACTGGCTACCATTCACAGCTGCACCAGATTATGAGTGTTCCGGTTTTAGTAAATCTCCCCATTGCTGTCTGCAGCCTGCCCTGACCTTTGCCTGTCCCTGGATTATGCTTATTCTCTGCCACATGCCCTGACCTCTGCCTGTCCCTGGATTATGCTTACTGTCTGCTGCCTGCCCTGACCTCTGTCTGTCCCTGGATTACATGTACTGTCTGCCACCCACCCTGACATCTGCCTGTCTGTGGGTTACATTTACTGTCTGCTGCTTGCCCTGACCCCTGCCTGTTTCTGGATTACATTTACTGTCTGCCGCCTGCCCTGACATCTGCCCATGGATTAAGTTTACTGTCGACCTGCTTTGACCTTTGCCTGTTTCTAGATTATGCTTACTATCTCCCAACTGTCTAGACTTTTTTCTTGGATTACATTACTGACTGCCATCAGCCCTGACCACTGCCTGCCTCTGGATTTTGCTACTTCATTCTCACCTACTGAAGCATCATTCCACTCCTGACACTTCCACAGACCACAGGTATTCCTTTGTATAACCAGTTGCCGTGCGGACCCCAATACGTATATATATATATTTATATATATATATATATATATATATATATATATATATAAAACCAGCCATAACTCCAATAGACAAGGCAATCAGCGCAGCTGAACTCAGATAAAGAAAAAATAAACTGCTGGCTGAACAACAAAGGCGATCAACCCCAAAATAAATGCAAAATAAACAGGGGGCAGCGCAGTAAAACTTAAATAATATCCTAAAAGTTTATAATATATAAGATCGTCCATATGTCTTATATAACAATCCACCGGTGCTCAGACAGTCAGAATGGACAGTGAAACAAATCCTCCACCAATTTCCACTGTGCTCACCTCACAGTTTGACCCCAGTTTTACTAGAGGGCCAAACTCATGGTATAACAAATTCACAAGGAGAGGTCTTCAGGGATCATTTCCTCAATATCTGAATGGCTCGTTCCCGAATCAGACAGCTGGTTATGGTGTATATATATGAAGAAAAAGATGTACTAAGTGCAGGCTGTCTTTATGGTTAAAAGGTACTTTATTCAATGCAGTCTACTTACAAACATCCGATAAAAGCATGCATGTACAGCCAGTCTAATCCGCTAGGTATTCTCCTCACTGCGATCCTGGCAGATCCTTGCAGACAGCTCAAACTTCGCTCCTCTCAGCAGCGGCGGGTGACGTCAGAGCAGGTCCGTTCCCCCGTACGCGTTACGGCAAATGGCGTGCCTTCCTCGGTGGGGTGGAACCTGTCTCGTCATCCCGCTCTGCTGCTATGTACTCTAATGCTGCGTAGGCAACCAAGGAAGCCAATCCCAGGACGCCGCCTTTCGATCGGCTCACAATACACATGGACTCAGAGAAGATTGGAATCGCTTCCAAGTTCAACACGATCGTCCAAGGTGGAATTAAATTTAATCTCCTACTATGTGAATATTAACATTAAGGTTATTATCAAATGATACAAACCCCCTTAAAAGGGATATATAAAATATATTTAAAAACTTTTAAAAAACATTTAAAAACCTCTCCCGCTACTGTCTGAGAGGAGCGTACATAAAACATCATTCGTCTGGCTGTGTCCATATTTATAAATAAAGATAACATAAACTGCAACATCCGACGTATAATGCAGTCAAAAAATATTTCGTCTTTTATTTATTAGATATGAAGCATTTCACACTGTCACAAAATCTCGCGCATGCGCATTGAGGCCATTAACCAAGCCTCAGTTTCGTTTATGGCTACTAAGGCAACCTTTAAACAGCGAATAAGAATCGTTGTTTATGTGGGAAGTGAATGTCTCGCGTGAGTTCAGGGGCTGCTGCAGAATATCGCGAGACTTCAGTGAAAACGCGATATTAGCCAGCCCTGGCCTCTCCTCTGAATTTGTCCGGCAGCCCGAAGCTTGCCGGCAAATTGACGTGAAAAGCGCATGCGCGGGTGATCCAAGCTGAAGAAAAATACCTTTTAAAACCCGAAGGAAGCAGAGAAAGGGTTAGAAAGGGTTTACTACCACTTTAAGCGGTCGGCTAGCTTTCTCATGAAATTATTTAGCAGCTGCATCGCTTTCAGAAGCAGCGGAAGGAGACTCCCCCCCACATCCCCCCCGATCACTGGTGTTTTTCGGGCTTACTGTTTTTACCGGTATGCCAGAGAAATGATCCAACAGTGCGGGCGGCTGGTCACAGGGGCTGACAGAAGTCAGATCAACTCTGATCGACTATATGGTCTTGGAGAACCAGAGCAACGTCACTTCTGGTCTAGGATGGAAGTAAACACAATTTTTTTTTAACCACTTGGCGCTGTAAGATGGCTACTGTGCGGGCTTAAAATGCTGTTCTCGTGCTGCCTACACGCCCCAGGGGCAACGAGGCTGGCGCGCTCTGTGATCTCCAAGTCCTTGGGACTCGTCTGATCACTGGTCGAGGTAAAGGGCCAATCACAGCAGGCCTTTTACCACGTGATCAGCTGTCAGCCAATGACAGCTAATCGCGGAAGTAAACAGAAGCCGGTTAACACCTTTTTTTTTCTTGTTCACACTGTCAGTGTGAGGAAAAGAATAAAGCCGTTAACCAGCTTCTGTTAGAGGGACATCAGTCCCCTTAGTGCTCACCAGCGCTGCTAATCAGTGCCCTCCAGTGCTGCTAATCAGTGCCCAGCAGTACCATATATCAGTGCCCATCAGTACTGCTAGTCAGTGCCTATCAGTGCTGCCAATCGGTGTCCATCATTGCCTCATCATCAGTGTTACTTATCAATGCGGTCTACCAGTGCCCATCAGTGCTACCTATCAGTGCCTCCTGATCAGTACCCACCAGTGCCGCCTCATCAGTGCCAACCACCTATCAATACCCATCAGTGCCACCTCATCAGAGCCCATCAGTGCCACCTCATCAGTGCCCATCAGTGAAGGAGAAAAATTACCTGTTTGCAGAATTTATAACAAAATATATTTTGTTCTTTTTTTGTTTGTTTAGCAAAAATGTAAAAAACCCAGTGGTGATTAAAGTGGTTGTCAACCCGTAACAACCAATTTAACCGACAGGTAAGCCTATAATGAGGCTTACCTGTAGGTGCCCAGCATATCTCCCAAACCTGCGCGGTTTAGGAGATATACAGCGTACTTGCATTGCCGTCTTCTCCGTGCCGTTTCTTCACTGTGATCGCACTGTGACTGGTGATGTCAGGTGCTGAAGATGGACGCGACCTGCACAGACGACATCGCTGGACGTCGCAGGCTTCATTTGCAGGTAAGTGACACATTAAGGGCTACTATGCGATGCATAGTAGCCCATTATGCTTCTACTTTGTAAGGGACTGTAGAGGAGGCAAACCCTATCAGGGTTTACTTCCTCTTTAAATATCACATCAAAGTGTGACAGCGCTTGAAAGCTGAAAATTTGCCTCGGCAGGAAGGGGGTATAAGTGCCCAGTAAGTAAGTGGTTAAAGCAAAAGATCATTTTTTTTTTTTTTAATCTTTTGCTTTTAAAGGTAAAGGAGAGATATGGGGTCTTTTTGACCCCAGATCTCTCCATTCTTATATGAAATAATAGGATAATATTAATGGGAATAAAAGTGATCTCACATTACATTACAGCGAGAGCAATAATTCTAGCACTAGCCCTCCTCTGTAACTCTAAACAGGCAACCTGTAAAAGTATATTTAGGGGATTATAAGTAATCTAGCAAAAAATACTGATTTAAACTTGTAAACAAAAAGTGCCAAAAAAGGCCTGGTCTTCAAGTGCATAACTTATCTCTGCCTATTGTACCACTCGGCCAGGCATTGTGAATTAGGTTTTGGAGGCAATTAAGTATCAGTAGGCCCGTGTGCCTTAAGGCTCCATTCACATCTAAGCGATGCGAGTTGCGGGCGGAATCGGCTTGATTCTGCCCGCGACTCGCAATAGCAGGAGCAGGATATCGTGGGACGCCCGGGCGTTCCTGGAGCATTGCCCATTGATTCAAACAGCACCCCATACGCGGCACGCTTTTCCCGTGATTCATCGGGCAACAACTGCGGTAACAACGCCCGACCAGAATCGTGGGATGCCTATCTCCCAAAAGAAGCTCATGTACTTTTTTTGGGGCGTCCCACGATTCTGGTCGGGCGTTTTTTTTTTTTTGCTTGGTCCGGTGTTTTTACTGCGACTGTCACCCAATGGAACGCGGGAAAAGCGCGCCTCCTATGGGGTGAATCAATGGGCAATGCTCCGGCAACGCCCGGGCGCCCAGCGATTTCCTGTGATTGCGAGTTGAGGGCAGAATCAAGCCGATTCTGCCCGCAACTCGCATTGCTCAGATGTGGACGGAGCCTAAGGGTTTGGGAGCTGTTATGGGTGAAGCTACACCAGCCAGCTACACCAACTGCTGACCATCTGATTCCCAGAACAGAAGAACACCCCCTCGCCAGCTAAGCCACAACATTAGAACCCATTCATTTTCTGATACGAGGTCAGTATATACTACATGGTGGGGAAGTGTAGGGCGAGGGCGACAGTCAGTGTACTTATCCTACTGCAGCCATAAATCTCTATGTCTGGTGTATTATTTACAAATCTGAGTATTTTTAGCAAAAAGATTTTAGTGACGCACAGGCTGCCAGGCGTGATTGTAATTACAGCAAGCAACCACTAGAGGGTGACTTTTCATTTTATGAAAACTGCTTTAGATCGGCAGTTAGAAAAAGTTGTGTTCTCAAAAGGAGCAGTATAGAATTTAGTACTTAAAGAAGTCTGGTTGTGTCAGATTAATAAAAAACATCATAAATAGCTGCACTGCACAAGCAAAGAGCATTGCTGACAGCTCCTAAGACTATGCAGATTTCTCGTAAAGAGTGGGAGATCGAGGGAACATTCACACTAAGCAATACATTTGCTGTGCGCTAATGCACAAGTAATAATGTGCGTTATGACATGCGTTAACATGCGTTGCTTTAAGACAGCGCATTCAAGGGCTGCCAATACACCGCAATGGATAATAAAAAAGTGCATAACCTTTTTTTTTAAATTCGGCGCATGGTATATACGTTGTGGTGCGCCGCAGTTCATCATGCAACACATGCAAGTGTACAGTGCACTGGGGTGCCATTCACAACCAATGGAACTGCAATGCACTGCACAGGATGCGTTGCCATGCACTGTCATTATGTGCATTACTGCATTGCGTTGTCACAGCATAGACGTGTGAATGGCCCTACAGTGTATTGATTGGGCAATTTCACCGAAAAATGATATGAAGCAGGTAATATAGGTGATCCATAGTGGATCGCTTTTCAGAGATCCTGCCAGCTCCTGGATTCCTGTTTTTTGTTTTTTTGCCTTTTCTCTTACAAACAGCAGTTTAAAATGGAGATAATATGCCGAAAGTGTTAGCCAGATATTCTCAGATTAATATAGGAACCCCCTCAAGATCCTAGGGTGTCTTATTAGTGGTTAGCACATCTGTCTTGCAGCACTGGGGTCCTTGGACAAACCCCAACAAGGATGCTATCTACATGGAGTTTGCACGTCCTCCCTGTGCTGCATGGGTTTCCTCCTACAAAGGATGAGTGTGGGCGCCCTCCGAACCCATCTGTAGCCCAACTTTTTTTTAATCCAATTAGCTGTGGGCCGGGTTGTTCCCTACAAAGTGGTGGGATGTTGATGACATCAGTGGCCTTAGATGGTGGCATGATATTGATTGAAACTCTCACTAACCACTTCAGTTCTGGAAGTTTTACCCCCCTTTACGACCAGGCCATTTTCTGCGTTACTTTAACTGAAAATTGCGCGGTCGTGCAACGCTGTACCCAAATAAAATGGATCTCCTTTTTTTCCCCACAAATAGAGCTCTCTTTTAGTGGCATTTGATCACCTCTGCGGTTTTGTTTTTTTGTGCTAGAAACAAAAAAAGACCGAAAATTTTTAAATACAAAACAATATTTTTTTTACTTTCTGCTATTAAAGATATCCATTAAAATTTTTTTTTAAAAAATAAATTTACACCAATATGTATTCTGCTACATATTTTTGATAAAAATCCCAATAAGTGTATATTGATTGGTTTGCGCAAAAGTTATAGCGTCTACAAACTATGGGATTTTTTTAATTGAATTTTTTTTGTTTATTTTTTACTAGTAATAGCGGCCATCTGTGATTTTTAGCGGGACTACAACTTTGCGGCGGACAAATCTGACACTAATGACACTTTTTGGGGACCAGTGATACTAATACAGTGATCAGTACTAAAAAATGCACTGTCACTGTACTGATGACGCTGGCAGGAAAGGGGTTAACATCAGACAATCAAAGGGTTAAATGTGCTCCAAGGGAATGATTTCTAACTGTGGGGGAGGTGCTTTTACTGGGGGAAGACAGAGATCTGTGCTCCTGGTTAGCAGAAACACAAGATCTCCATCTTTCCCTCTCACAGAATGGTGGCCTGCCTTGTTTACATAGGCAGACAGCCATTCTGCCTCTCCTGAGAACAATGTCCCGGTGGGCATTGCGCGCCCCAGACCCAGTGCATGAAATTATGTACAGGTACGTGATTTTGCACAGAAGGGCCTCCCTGCTGCCATATTTCTGCGTGGGGGGGTCCAAAACAGGCTAAACCCAGGACCCTGCATTCACTATATCTGGTCTCCTACAGTACGTAGAACATGGAAATGCAATTATTTTAGTAAATATGAATTGCTAAATACTTTTTCTCGTCAGTATATGTGACTTCTATCAGTGTCTGGTTAAAGTTTGTAGGAGGAGTTTTCACTCACCCCTGATTGTCCTATCAGGATGCAGGACCCCTGACCTTCTGTCTAGACAGTGCTGATTGGCCCTGTGCTGATCACATGCACTCTCCCAATAAAAAAAAAACTCTCTTGAAATACACACCAAACAGAGCATGGTCAGAGTGACCCCAAGGCTCTGTACTACCAAGAGATGGATTGGGGACAGTGGAAGAAAGAGAGGATCAGAATAGACAGGATCAAACAGCCTTTTTTTAGCAAATGCTGAGTATTAACCCCTTAGATTCCCCAGTGAATATAACAAGCATGCTTTAATGAATTTACAGACTGATTTTACTGTTGTGCGTTTAGTAACACTTTAAACAGCCCATAATTTTATTTTTTTTTATTCAACAAGAGGGTCGAATGAAAAAACAAATGGCCTGAATCCTTCCTGCTGAGACATTGTGGGGAGCCTTCCCCCACCTTCAGAGTACACTGATCAGAACTGCTGGCTCTAACCGGTGGCACTGATCAACTAGAGCATGGGTAGGCAACCTGCGGCCCTCCAGCTGTTGCAGAACTACAACTCCCATCATGCCTCTGGGAGTAATTGTAACTGCCAGCCTTGCAATGCCTCATGGGAAATGTAGTTCCACAACAGCTGGAGGACCGAAGGTTGCCTACCCCTGAACTAGAGGATCGGCTTCTATACAATCAGCCTGCCCATACCTGGACTGAACTCTGGCTGAACCTGCTGAATTTTGGTCCATGTATGGCTGCCTTAATGTGTGGTTGTAAACCGCTAGGTGCCTTTTTCTTTGTGATCTGCAAGGTAAAGCTATAACGTGCTAGTATGCATCGTACCTACCTGCATCACATACTAGCACATTATGTGAAACTTACCTGAAAATGAAGCCTTCCAGTGATGCGATGTCACTGCTGGAGGCCGTTTCCATCTTCACCTGTCTTCCTTCCAGGTCCGTGGACTCCGGCTGTGTGACTGGACCGAGCCGCGATGATGTCATTCCCGCGCATGTGTGGGGGAGCCGCCGCTTATGGTACAGGATTTCTGAAGACACGGCCTGGGTGGCCGTTCCTTATGAGCGAATGCGTCGATGATGTCATCAGCTGCATGTATAGTATTTATCTTCTAAATGGTGCATGTTTAGGAGATATTTGCAGTACCTATAGCAGTGACGGCTGGTGCTCAATATTTTGGGGAGGGCATAGAACCCTCCCCCCCCCCACCTTACTTGCACTGGTGGGCCCACTATTTTTTTAAGCCAATTAGAGCCTCAGGCATGTGCTTCCAACAAAAAAAAAAAAATCCCATTGAGATCCACGTGCCTGGCACCCTGCATGTAGATTAAGGGCCAGTGCATGGATTAGGGGGATGGCACCTGTGTGCCCCTTATGGACGGGCTGCCATTGACCTATAGGTGATCCTTATTATAGGCCTACCTGTAGGTACAAATCAGAGATTGAAGTTTACAACCACTTTAAATATTTGCATATGTCCAGGTGTGAGCACAGGATGTGCCAGGTGTGCCTGGGCACACCCTAATCACCCTGTGTGGTGCAGATTCCCCCTGTTTAGACCCCTGATATTTAACCAAAGCCCTCTAACGGGGCTCCTAAAAGAATTGTAAAAAATAAAATAATACAAATAAGAACTACTGACTTGTCCACTGCCCTACTGATCAGTATACAATATCTCACAAAAGTGAGTACACCCCTCACATTTTTGTAAATATTTTATTATATCTTTTCATGCGACAACACTGAAGAAATTACACTTTGCTACAATGTAAAGTAGTGAGTGTACAGCTTGTATAACAGTGTATATTTACTGTCCCCTCAAAATAACTCAACACACAGCCATTAATGTCTAAACCGCTGGCAACAAAAGTGAGTACACCCCTAAGTGAAAATGTCCATATTGGGCCCAATTAGCCATTTTCCCTCCCCGGTGTCATGTGACTCGTTAGCGTTACAAGGTCTCAGGTGTGTATGGGGGGCAGGTGTGTTAAATTTGGTGTTATCGCTCTCACTCTCTCATACTGGTCACTGGAAGTTCAACATGGCACCTCATGGCAAAGAACTCTCTGAGGATCTGAAAAAAAGAATTGTTGCTCTACATAAAGATGGCCTAGGCTATGAGAAGATTGCCAAGACCCTGAAACTGAGCTGCAGCAAGGTAGCCAAGACCATACAGCGGTTTAACAGGACAGTTTCCCCTCAGAACAGGCCTCTCCATGGTCGACCAAAGAAGTTGAGTGCAGGTGCTCAGCGTCATATCCAGAGGTTGTCTTTGGGAAATAGATGTATGAGTGCTGCCAGCATTGCTGCAGAGGTTGAAGGGGGCGGTGGGGGGTCAGCCTGTCAGTGCTCAGACCATACGCCACACACTGCATCAAATTGGTCTGCACGGCTGTTGTCCCAGAAGGAAGCCTCTAAAGATGATGCACAAGAAAACCCACAAACAGTTTGCTGAAGACAAGCAGACTAAGGACATGGATTACTGGAACCATGTCCTGTGGGCTGATGAGACCAAGATAAACTTATTTGGTTCAGACGGTGTCAAGTGTGTGTGGTGGCAACCAGGTGAGGAGTACAAAGACAAGTGTGTCTTGCCTACAGTCAAGCAGGGTGGTGGGAGTGTCATGGTCTGGGGCTGCATGGGTGCTGCTGGCACTGGGGAGCTACAGTTCATTGAGGGAACCATGAATGCCAACATGTACTGTGACATACTGAAGCAGAGCATGATCCCCTCCCTTCAGAGCCTGGGTCGCAGGGCAGTATTCCAACATAACGACCCCAAACACACCTCCAAGATGACCACTGCCTTGCTAAAGAAGGTGAGGGTAAAGGTGATGAACTTGCCAAGCATGTCTCCAGACCTAAACCCTATTGAGCATCTGTGGGGCATCCTCAAATGGAAGGTGGAGGAACACAAGTTCTCTAACATTCACCAGCTCTGTGATGTCATCATGGAGGAGTAGAAGAGGACTTCAGTGGCAACCTGTGAAGCTCTGGTGAACTCCGTGCCCAAGAGGGTTAAGGCAGTGCTGGAAAATAATGGTGACCACACAAAATATTGCTACTTTGGGCCCAAATTGGACATCCCCCCACCCTGAAAAATTTCTAGCAGGTTATTTAGGTTCTGCCCAAAAACAATCATCCCTGGTATAAGTATTCATGTGAGATTGGGACCTTAGATTGTAAGCTCCTTGGGGGAGGGACTGATGGGATGAAGACTATGTAAAGATCTGTGTAAAGTTTCCCCTCCACATGTAAAATAACAATAATAGTGACTCTGGGGGGGTCAGATCCTGCACCTTCCTATTGGCCACCAAATAAAATTGGGGATCTCACTGACCAATAGGAGTCCTTTGTCTGGAGGAGACAGGCCAGATGCCTGATCTATACATAGCGATCGCTCGGTGTGTGGCCCCTGTGATCGGAGCCTCCAGGTCACCTTCCCCGGGGAGAGCAATGAGAAGATGCGAAGTATTCCGGAGAGGGGGCGGAGCGGGGGCGGGGCCCGGGGAGGAGGGAGAGAGGGAGACGGCTGGGTGTGTCACATCCACCGAGAGAAGCCGTCCGACACTCACCGGGATCGCACGAGGTATGTCCGGGACACATCGGGGCTGTGTGTGGATGGAGGGGAGAGATCGGGGAACATGGACAGAGACCGGGAGAAGAGGAGAGGCACATGGATAGGGGCTCTATGGGCAGAGACAGGAGAGAGGACTGGGACAAGACAGAGAAGGGAGGCTGTAGACAGGACAGAGACAGAAGACGGAGAATGTGGACATTGCAGGGATGGAGGGCAGGGCAGAGGCTGAGGACGGGGCAGAGGCTGGGGACGGGGCAGAGGCTGGGGACGGGGCAGAGGCTGGGGACTGGGCAGAGGCTGGGGACGGGGCAGAGGCTGGGGACTGGGCAGAGGCTGGGGACTGGGCAGAGGCTGGGGACTGGGCAGAGGCTGGGGACGGGGCAGGGGTCGGAGACGGGGCAGGGGTCGGAGA
>BLSH010045883.1:287001-299440 GCA_018402905.1 Glandirana rugosa | reverse complement strand
ACGGGTCAGGTGTCGGAGGGCAGGGGACGGGTCAGGTGTCGGAGGGCAGGGGGAGGCTGTGGACTGGGCAGGGGACGGGAGGCTGTGGACTGGGCAGTGGACGGGAGGCTGTGGACTGGGCAGTGGACGGGAGGCTGCGGACTGGGCAGTGGACGGGAGGCTGCGGACTGGGCAGTGGACGGGAGGCTGCGGACTGGGCAGTGGACGGGAGGCTGCGGACTGGGCAGTGGACGGGAGGCTGCGGACTGGGCAGGGGACGGGAGGCTGCGGACTGGGCAGGGGACGGGAGGCTGCGGACTGGGCAGGGGACGGGAGGCTGCGGACTGGGCAGGGGACGGGAGGCTGCGGACTGGGCAGGAATAGTGGGTGACTGTAAGCAGGGCAGAGAAGGAAGCAGTCAATGAATGAGACATGCAGGGTGTGGAGGTCAGACACATTCTGCTCTTTAGTTTGTCTCTCTGGGAAGCAGCCAGAGCAGCCCCTCCCCCTCACAGAAATGCATTACTCAGTCCAAGTCTTGCTGGCTGACTTTAACCCTGTACATTATACATCTTCTCTTCAGATTTCTTCTCTTTCTCTGGCACTGCCCTGGGTTTTGATGGTTTCTGTCCACAAGTGTATTTAGAGCGGGGTCAGGGTTACCAAAATAAAATCCCCCTTCTGCATTTCTAAATTCCCAACGCAGTGATGGGCTGAGCTTTCAAAGCGTGAAGCAGCGGAGAGGAAAGAGGTTGAAGTGATGTGAAGGTCTGGGGTGTTTGCAGAGGGACTGTTCTCTGTCAGTCTGCGGTCCCCACTAGTTGGGTTCTTCTCTTACAAAGTGTGGCCATCTTACATTAGCGCTGACTCTGGACCACAGACTCGGGAGCTATACTGTCGGCGTGCCACTTCAATGGTTATGTCATTCATGACGGGTGCTAGGCCAGAGCGGGCAACCATGGAAGATGGTCATGTTTTGCAGAGGGAAGATACCCCTCCATTTGGGGGTCCCGGGGTTTTCAACAGTTTTGAGGTTTTTTTTTTTTTTTGCCACAGGTTCACTTTACATTAATTGTGACCTAGAAAATGTAATGGCAGTCCTATGTTTAGTTACAAACCATAGCACTAACCTTATACGTTATTGGCACCATATGATGTGGGCATATCCCTGCCACTGACTTTGGCAAGAGTGCCCAATTCCTCAAGCAGCTTCCAGATTACCACTCAACACCATATCCACTATTGCAATGGGGGTGTCTCATAAGACTTTGGAGTAGAAAAGCTCAAAAACAAGAATTGAGGGTGCACTAGCCTGGCGCGTTACCTTTTTAGCGATCCTTTTATTGAAGTGATAAAATAGATGTATGCTCACAAACTGCAGACAATCTCAAGCCCATCAATATCCACATTGTCCCGCATAACCTGGTTCACTGCGCAAATCCCAACCACGGGAAAGAGCTCAAAATGGCTGACGTTTTTCGGTGGGGGTCTCCCTCTTCCTCCGAGTCAAGTTTTAGCTGATGTTTTTTCCAGTTGTGCCAGTGTTCATGGTTGGTTTGGTTGGTGCCACCATTTACGCTGGCACAACTAATCACTGGTTACTGACTGTTGCTACTGGTGGAGGTTTTACCTTTACAAACGAATGTAGCCAAGTCTATCCTTGAGTCCAGCTAAAGTTCTCACTAAACCAGAAGCCCTAATGAAGGGGGAATTTTTTTTTTTAACCAGAAAGGGTTTTATTGAAGGTAAAATATAGAAAGTTACAATACATCAGGTATGCAAACCGTTTTCACCAATCTTACACAGTCAAAGTATAGACAAATGCATCATACAGACCATTGAAGAGTACATGAAATATTTCTCTACATCCTATGCCACCCCATATCTTATGTTACAACAACAGTCTATCTAGGACCAAGTCTACGGGGCTAAGTCCCGGAGTGTTCAACCACGGATCCCAGAGCTTGCTAAACTTGCCATAGCACTTTCTGTGTTGGAATATAACCTTCTCCATTCGGATAGTATCTCCCATTTGGGATATCCATTCTCTTACGTGGGGGGATCCCCCCTTTTCCAGTGTATCAATATAAGCCTGCGGGCCTGGAAGAGTGCTCTAATAATGGCCTGCCTGGGGATTTCCTCAACAGGAAGGTGGTCTGTAATACTAAGGATACAGATTTTTGGTTCTAGTGGTATGTCTGTTTGGAACACCGTTCCAACAGTGCGGACTACCCCACTCCAGTAGCGGTGTAGCTTGGGACACCGCCACAGTAGATGGATCAAGTCCCCCTCGTCAGAAGCGCAACGTGGACACTTCGAGTCTACCCTCACCCCCATTCGGAATAAACGGGCCGGTGTATAGTGAGCACGTAATATAATGTACAATTGGGACAGGTGATGTGCCACATTGAGAGAACTCTTACATATAGCCTGCAACGCCTCCTCCCACTCCTCATCCTCAAATCGCCCCACATCCTCTTCCCATTTACTCACTATCTTCTGTGGGAAGCTGGCCTGTGATGCCGTCTGTAACATTGAATAGCATTGGGAGATGAAGCCTTTCAGGGTAGAAACCTCTTCCATGTACTGGAATATGGGGGTCGGTGAAAGCTCCCACGCGGCCACACCCCCCTGCGCCCTTACAGCGTGTGCTAATTGCATATAGTAAAAATACATAGAAGCCGGAGCGTGAAACTGCTCCCTCAGCTCCGAAAAGGGGCGCAGGCTGCCCCCAGCGAAAAGGTGCCGCAGGAGCGTGACCCCCTGCCTCTTCCACCGAGCCCCACAGGTTAATGACGCCAGTTGAAGGGGGAATTTTTAAGCTCATAAAACATATTGAATGCATCATTGTGAACCAAGAAAGTGATTTGAACTCCGATTTTGGGTGGGCACTCCTTCTGCTGGCTTTGAGTTGCTTTTGAAGTTGGTCATAGTGCTTCAGGATGGTGCCTACTAACAATGTCTAAGGTTAGTTTTGTGTGTTGTTTCCATGCATAGGTAAACTTTTAGCCCGCTTTTTTTGCAGCTCTCCATGTTATTCAATGGGCCTCTAAAAACGCCGGCGTTTGTTAGCAGTAGAGGGCGTCGGCGTTAGTGAGCTGTTTCTAGAACGCAGGACCAGTGCATTCTGAGGCTGTAGCGTTTTGGCGTTTTTTGACGCCAATCGGCAAAATGCTTGCTAACTCCGTACTGGCATTAACCGGCGGTTTTTGACGCTGACGTTTTTAGGTTGAAAAATAGCAGAGGACTGATTTTTTTAAAAAACGGCTATTGACGCTCACTAACGCCGATGTAAAACGTTGGTAAAAACGCAGATTTTTTCCAAAACGTCAGACCCCATGTTTTGCCTATTTTTTCACAGGCGCCCGTGTGTATGAGGCCTTTGTGAAAAACTATTTATAGTCTATGTTATAAAAGGATATGCAGCTTCCCGGTATTCTAAGATTCAGAGTGATGAGTTTAAAAAGCTCATCAAGCCCATGGAAATTTTAAAGCCACCATGACCTGTTGGCTCCTTGCCAGTCCTGAAAGTGATCCTCCCACATGGTGGTCATCGTCCATGCACATATCTTTGAGCCGATCTTTCCGATTGTATTGATATCTTTGAGCGTTTAGTACATCCATACTCAGGTTATTGCCCATAGTATTGTGGACCATATCTAGTCCTCTGCCATGCTTAGGTGTGGATTTCTAGCTTGACTAAGGGCCAGACAGGGCCAGCTCTACCAATAGGCGGAGTAGGCGGCCGCCTAGGGCGCACTGCCGCCTAGGGGCGCCTGGCCACTGTAGATCTGTCCCTGGCTGCTCTGCATTGATTCATGTAAAAACTGACACTGTCTGACTGAGATAATGAGATTGTATTATCACATGACATTTGCAAATGTATATAGAAATAGTTACTGATCTGCCAAATACCCCCCCCCCTCTGCCCCCACCCCCAAGTGAGGCTGTATTTGATGGGCACAGGCGAGGCTTTATTGATTCGTGCTGGTGAAGCTGTATATGATGGGCACAGGTGAGACTGTATTGATTGGCGCTGGTGAAGCTGTATTTGATGGGCACAGGTGAGGCTGTATTACTTGGCGCTGGTGAAGCTGTATTTGATGGGCACAGGTGAGGCTGTATTGATTGGCGCTGGCGAAGCTGTATTGATTGGTGCTGGTGAGGCTGCATTTGATTGGCGCTGATCAGGCTGGGCAGGGAAAAGGGGGTGGAATCGGGGGAGGAGCCAAGGGGCGGAAAAATGAGGTTTCGCCTAGGGTGTCAAAAATCCTTGCACCAGCCCTGGGGCCAGATATAGTATGAAATTTTGCCATGTGACATATTGGAACATAGCTGTTTTGTACCACCATTCTTATGCTACAAAGGCGCTATTAATACAAGCAATGACCTATGTGCGGATGTACTACTATTTTTGAATGCTTGAAGTTCCTCCAAATTGCTGAAGGAGGTTTCCTTTTGGTACCACGGAGTGGATTAGGTGTGCCCCCAAAGTCCTTTTGCTATACTTTAGACTTTGCAGCCTTTTAGGTTGTTATGGGAAAGTGATGTTAATAGGGGGGCATGCTGGGACTTGTAGTTTATCCACAGCCAGAGAGTTTGAGGTTGCGGAAGGAGAGCACTGCAGGCCGTTGGCTAACAATTTACATTTGAAAAGAGTTTTGGTTTTTGTTGTGCACACAAAGTTTGTACTGTTGTTGCATATGCTGTAAACCATGGCGCCGACCTTATCTCTATGAAAACAATAGAGAACAATTGAGGAATTGACTTGATGTTTCCAACCTGGCCCAACAATTTGTTTTTCAATTTGACAAATTTTAGTCATCTCTACGCTTTGGGTGGGTTCACACCAAATGGGGGTATAACACTGGATTGGAATAGGAAATGGTTTCAGCGGTGCCTGTTCAGATAATTGCTAAAAAATGAACTCTGCAAATGAAGACTCTTAGGCCTCATACACACGGACGTTTTTTGACGCTGGCGGTTTCTGGCATTTTTTGCAGCTCTCCATGTTAGTCAATGGCCCCATAAAAACATCAGCGTTTTTGAGCTGTAGATGGCGTCGGCGTTAGTGAGCTGAAAGTAGAACCCACAGCCATCGCGTTCTGAGGCTGTAACGTTTTGGTGTTTTTCGACGCCGCAAAACGCCAAGAAACGCCAACTAATATTGTACCAACGTTAAGCGGTGTTTTTTGATGCCGACGTTTTTAGGTTGAAAAATAGCAGAGGGATGATTTTTTTAAAAAACCGCCTATTGACGCCGACGCTCACTAACGCCGATTCATAATGTCAAAAAACACAGATTTTTTTTTTCCTTGATGTCGGGCCCGACGTTTTGTTTATTTTTTAAGAAACGTCCGTGTGTATGAGGCCTTAGGCCTCATACACACGGGCATATCTTTAAAAATAAACAAAACGTCGGAAAAAAATCGGCGTTATGCATCGGCGTAAGTGAGCGTCGGCGTCAATAGGCGTTTTTTAAAAAAAAAATCATCCCTCTGCTATTTTTCAACCTAAAAACGTCGGCGTCAAAAAACGCCGGTACAATATTAGGTGGCGTTTTGCGGCGTCGGCATCAAAAAATGCCAAAACGTTACAGCCTCAGAACGCGATGGCCTTGGGTTCTACTTTCAGCTCACTAACGCCGACGCCATCTACAGCTCAAAAACGCCAACGTTTTATGGAGCCATTTACTAACTTGGAGAGCTGCAGAAAACGCCGGCGCCAAAAAACGTCCGTGTGTATGAGGCCTTAAAGTGGGAGGTCACCCTAGAATCAGTTTAGAAACATTAAACAGCCATATAATACATGTATTTTTGACTGCCATCTGTTCTCCAGATTTCCGGCAATCAGCATGGGAAACTGCTGGCCATGACAACTTGTGACTCTTGGTGTCGCTCAGCTCCCCTGGTGCCACCTGCGTCTTGTACTTGCAAAGCCTGACTGGGAAACCTTTCCTTTGTGCTTTGATTTTAAAGACTTAGATAGCACAAAGACGGCTGAGCGACACCAAGAGTTGCATGGTTTCATTTGTAAATGGCAAGCAGTGTTTGATGGACAACCTGATCATGGACGGAAGTCAAACATAGCACGGCTGCCTGAATGAATTGCTTCTGCTGGACAGTGACCTGCATCGGTGATGCTCTCACTACTCAGCCAATAATTTTCCACCTAGCTTGACAAACGTCGCTTTACAGATGGGCTGAATCGGGTTGAGAATTTTGCTTCTTGGGCCAAGATCCAAGCCATCTATGGGGGCCTTTATCAGTTCCTTGTTACTAGGTATCTTTTTGTAGACTATAGAACACCTCTCCTTTGTGCTATGGAGAAGGGGAGAGGGGAGGTGTTGTGTAGTCCTGGGATTGAAGTTCATTGATGCAGGTGGTGCCTACATGGCCACCCGCAGCTTGAATGTTGGGATAATTCAGCAGGAATGGGCCAAAATTCATGCGGTCTATGGGGGACGTCATCAGTTATTTGTTCCCAGGTCTCTTTGTGGACTACAAAACACCTCTCTTCTATGCTATGGAGAAGGGGAAAGGGGATATGCTCTGTAGTCCTATCCCCCAGGGTGATACCACTGTGGGTTCTAGGCAATCCTGCTGCCTCCGGAATGTCTGTTTTTATGGAAGTAACATGCCACAATTGCAGGTCAGGTGTTTAATTTATGGTTGCAATGCAGCCCCATTGACTTGAATAGGAAAGTTTGCCTGGCAGTGCCACCTGTCAACTTGAAAAGCAGCGTTAAATTGGCCGTGGCATGTGTACAGCCTCTTTCAACATCCCCATTTGACAAACGTTGATTGTTAGGTCGACTGCTGTTAAATGGGAATGGCCATAGGTGGATGAAAATTTGGCCAGGCCCTTCTGAACGTTGTTCCATCTCTGGGCAGCATAACAGAAGGGAACAAGCTACAGGGCTCTTAAATCCACTTGAAATGTTCAGCCAGACCTCTTCTATTTCCTATCCATCCCTTTGTTGGAAGCCAATGCTGGTACATTTTTGTGGTTTGCTGGTTAATGCCTTATTTCTAACGATAACGTCCACCCATATTACTGTAAGTTGCCGGTACTCCAACTGGACCTGTGCTATTTCCTGTTGGCATGCCCTCCTGCCAGCTGTTTTTCCTATCAGGGACTTCCTGACTCTTTCTTCTCTCGAATGCCTCTCGTTCTGTTCACATGCCATCTTTTTGTCTTCAGTACCATGACAACTCGCTCTCTTCTCTTCTTCACACCCCTTCTCACCGCAGTCCCTGACTGATCCCTCCTCCTCTTCTCACACCCTGTGATCTGTGTCCCGGTGCTGCCTCTAAATCTCAGCCTTCTCTTCTCCTTGTAGGACCTGCTGCGCTCTCTGCACGGCCATGGGGGACGTTCTATCGAGTCATCTGGATGAAAGCAGACGCCAGAACATCGCAGGTAAGATCCCAGGACTCTGGAGCATTGTTTGGTATTATTGGCTGCTTCTGCAGAGTATCTGTTAGATGGTTTCTGCAGAGCATTTTTCCCTGTTTGTGCGGTTTCTTCCATCAAACAACATATGTTGGTGTGTGTGGGTGATGGTGCGTTGTAGAACATCTTTCCAGAGGGAAGGAGTGGGTGCTGGCTGATTTCATGCAGCGCTTGGCAGCCTTGTGCTGCATAACAGGTGCCTACATGCACAGGGGCTGTATTCTCCATTCAGGGTGCCACAGCCTCGGCTTACTCAAGGAATTCAGATAGTCGTATGAAAAAGTTTTGGGCGCACCTGGTGAAATTACACGTTTTGTTGATTTTATATGGGAAAGGTAAATGCACCCTGAACGTGGCATGTCATTTCAGATTTTATTATGCGTGTACTAGTTATTGGTTGTGTTTAATTATCCGTTTTGGGGAATCCGTAGGCAGATGTCGAATGTGTGCTGTATGTGCAGGCTGACCTTGGGATATTTCGGAACTGGAAGGGAGCAAGTAATAGGGTCGGTGCACTCGGGACGAGGATATTGTACACTAATTACATGTTCACTTATCCTTTTTCTATATGTTTAGTATATGATATACTTATCTATCAGGTTGCACAATAAATACCTTGGGAAGGTGGTGTTGTAGGTAAGTCTGTTGTATGATGAGGGCAAGATGCTTCAGCCACTTATCTACCAGCGCCATTTATAAACGGCCGGTAGCAAGGACTTTTAACCCCTTTTATGATGGCTGGAGCTAGTTGGTGAGGTTCCTGATGTTGCCAAACTGCGATTGGCTGCACAGCGCCGACCAACTTCACTGCAAGCTGCACCTACGGTCTTGCAATTGTCAGTAGTTGACCAGGGTGACCGCTTGGTTACGGTTCTGTGGGTGCCAGTGAAATGTGCCCCAGAACAAGATAGCAACGCATATATATAGCATCTGGACATTAAGGCCTGCTTCCTTCTGCCGCATATATGCATAACACTGCCATAAAGGGATTAAACACCATGTGCTTACTACGGTCAAGACGACTGTTCGCTTCCTAGTGGAGGTGCTTTGGGCAGCTGTAAAGACCCCCAATTACTTACACCCCCCCCCCCCCCCCAAAAAAGGCCATCATTCATGGTTGATGCTAAACTGATATCCTGCTAAGGCTTTTAAAGAGTTGCTATTCTTTTTTTTTTTTGGGTACTGAAGTTCACTGCCATTTTATGGGCACACACCGTGTTGAGGCTTGGAATGTTTGGAATTTATTTACATGATGTAACCCAATATTTGACATTCTACCAAATAATTGGTTAATACATTGTGTTTGTGTGCAATAAATATACTGAATTACTGAAAGTATGGGTTTGATAAAGGTGGGTTAATATCCCGTGTCTTAAAAAAAAAAAATACAGCTACCGCCATTTTATTCTCCATGGTCTACTTCCAGAAATATATAATGTTGAGGCCTAAAAGGTGCATTTAACGTGTGCATAAAAATGGCTCCGGTAGACAAGTGTTTAATTCCATCACTAATTCCTTAAGGCTCCATTCACACTTGTAGGAGTCGCATGATTTTGAAGTGCAGCTTTGATGCAACTTTGGAAGGGCGCGACTTGGATGTCCCTCTGCAAAGTTGGACCCACTGTTGCATGTAAAACATTCAGGTATGACTTTCATGCAACTTGAGGATTAACATTGAAGTCTATGGCCCTCAAGTTACATGAAAGTTGGCCCAAAGAAGTGCATGAACTACTTTGAAGTTGTTACGACTTTAAGTCACACATCTATGAATGGTTATCATTAGAAAACATGGGGTACGACTTGACATGCAATGTTGATGTCCAAAGTAGCATGACGAGTCGCACAAGTATGTGCGTCTAACCCCCTACCTAGCTTCATGTCCTACTACCCCAAGCAGACCCCTCCCATTTCCAGGTGATGACTTGCCTCCCTCTGACTGTGGCAGACCCCCGTGCTTACATCTCAGGCCAGTAAAAATCCAGTGCCGGGCGGCCTGCATACTAGCCTCCCAATTAGGTAAATGGGATATCTGTCTTGGCATGCAAGGTTCGCTATGGGGTCTTGGACCATAAAAAATGAAAGGCTAACTTCACTTACTGTGTTACTTGTTACACCTATATGAAGGTGTAACCTGGTGCCAAATACAACAAGCCTTCTGTAAGTTCCCAAACTAACAAAGTTGTGGTAATGTGCACTGCTTTATGCATGCTGCAAATCCCATAGGCCATCTCGGGAGCAAGCAAGAGAAGGTGGCTATCTTCTTACATAGAGTGGCACCATGGAGAACGGACATAGCCACCCTCTAACAGGAAGTCAGATCACAGCAGACATCTGGAGATGTGCAGGAGGCCAAGAGCAATAGAAGATGGTGGTGTATTGCTCTGCACCTTGTTGGGTATGTCTGGTAGTTACCATTCACCAGTTTCAGAGGAATGACTCTTTTGACTTTGTCCGGTTTAAAGAAAAAAATAATACAAAAGCTCATAACCGAATGTTCATTTTCTTTTCTTATATTTTGGTTGCCTAATTATTAATGAGCTGTCTATGAGTGAACGGGGTCTTTGAGGTGGATCTTCTCAAAGGGGATGTAGAAGGTGACAAAAGTTCTAGAGCAAGAACGTGATGGAGCTTCAATGAGGTCATAGAGGGTCATGTAACTATGTGTTTGGTCTATGCCTGTTATTTTCTAACCAGCTAAATGATGCCTTACAGAGCGGAGTGGAATAATAACTAGGTTGGCTGCTTATGAGGGAACATGACTTGTCCTGAAGCTTTTCTGTGGAGGTTTTTAAAGCTGGAAAGGAATTGGGACGGGAATTAAGAACTGCTTATTTATCTAATACTATATCCTTTACATGACTTTGTAATGAGATGTCCACTCAGAGGTGATCATTTCTAGGCTTGTATAGTTCTTGTGAGCTACTAATAATATCCAGCAAACACTGCTACTGCGCTGAAGTCAGAAATATTCAAATGTAACTTGATTTACCTCTATCTGCTTTCTTTATAACCATCCACAGCTAAAATCAGCTAGAGAGCACCACATGGGATTGTACCACCCGACGTCTGTGCCATGTAGGTTCCATCCTAATTGGCTTCCTGTTTTGTAGTATACAGTATATACACCTTGCTGTGCATTATGTAGGCCGCACTGTCTTATGATGTACCTTCTATACTTATGTAGGCCACACTGTCTTATGATACCTTATATACTTATGTAGGCCGCACTGTCTTATGATGTACCTTCTATACTGATGTAGGCCGCACTGTCTTATGATGTACCTTCTATACTTATGTAGGCCGCACTGTCTTATGATGTACCTTATATACTTATGTAGGCCGCACTGTCTTATGATGTACCTTATATACTTATGTAGGCCGCACTGTCTTATGATGTACCTTATATACGTCATACCGCTGCAATGTATACACTATACCATACCCTATACCTCACACTGCTCCACTCTGGACGCTGTGATAGACATTTCTTACTGCATATTACTCCATTCTGTAAAATGTGCTATACCTTCTATACTCCACACCAATCAATTCTGTATACTGTGCTTTACATTGTATGCCCCGCACTGCTCAATTCTGTACACCATTCCTCATATTATATACAGTATCGCACAAAAGTAAGTACACCGCTCACATTTTTGTAAATATTTTATTCTATCTTTTCATGTGACAACACTGAAGAAATGACACTTTGCTACAATGTGAAGTAGTGAGTGTACAGCTTGTATAAGGCTGCATTCACATCTGAGCGTTTTGTAGCGTGACGCCTCAAGCTACAAAGCGCTGTAGGGGGGAAAAAAAATCAATGATTCTCTATGGAGATGGTTCATATCTCCACTCAAAATCGCGGTAAAATCGCGTGACTTTCTGCCTGAAAACGACACGCTCAGGTGTGAATGCAGTCTGACAGTGTAAATTTGCTGTCCCCTCAAAATAACTAAACACACATCCATTAATGTTTAAACCGCTGGCAACAAAAGTGAGTACACCCCCAAGGGAAAATGTCCAAATTGGGCCCAAAGTGTCAATATTTCGTGTGGCCACCATTATTTTCCAGCACTGCCTTAACCCTCTTGGGCATGGAGTTCACCAGAGCTTCACAGGTTGCCACTGGAGTCCTCTTCAACTCTTTCATGACGACACCTTCCATTTGAGGATGCCCCACAGATGCTCAATAGGGTTTAGGTCTGGAGACATGCTTGGCCAGTCCATCACCTTACCTTCAGCTCCTTTAGCAAGGCAGTGGTTGTCTAGGAGGTGTGTTTGGGCCCGTTATCATGTTGGAATACTGTCCTGCGGCCCAGTCTTTGAAGGGAGGGGATCATGCTCTGCTTCAGTATGTCACAGTACATGTTGTCATTCATGGTTCCCTCAATGAGCTGTAGCTCCCCAGTGCTGGCAGCACTCATGCAGCCCCAGACCATGACACTCCCACCACCATGCTTGACTGTAGGCAGGACACACTTGTCTTTGTACTCCTCACCTAGTTATTGCCACACACGCTTGACACCATCTGAACCAAATAAGTTTATGTTGGTCTCATCAGACCACAGGACATGGTCCCAGTAATCCATGTCCTTAGTCTGCTTGTCTTCAGCAAACTGTTGGTGGGCTTTCTTGTGCATCATCTTTAGAAGAGGCTTCCTTCTGGGACGACAGCCATGCAGACCAATGAGAAGATTTCTACTACGTGTTCTTTCGGGTGGTTGTCAAACGACTTCTGTTCGTCTGATTCCTGTACCTAATGACCCTGGTACAGGACACCAGACTACTCTGGTTGTATTTGAATAAACCAAGTCTACCACAGTTCGCACACACCGTTATTGATCCACTCCTCATGTTTCTGTTCACACAGGACGGATGTCAGTTCGTACCACCACCCTCACAGTACCAGACCCCGACGTACTCACGACGGTCGTGACCCCTCGATGTCGAGTAACTCCCTTGGTACTTACTGTTGTACATGACACTGTATGACTTCGTCTCG
>BLSH010045883.1:261757-273059 GCA_018402905.1 Glandirana rugosa | reverse complement strand
CGAGGGGTGACTGGTGGTTACCTTCCGCGCTTAGTACGGGAGGGCCACCTGTACCCCTTTATCAGTGGGCCTGGTGGGGAGAGTGCGCCTTCCATTGGTGGTCAGTGGGGAGCGTGCGCCTTCCATTGGTGGTCAGTGGGGAGCGTGCGCCTTCCATTGGTGGTCAGTGGGGAGCGTGCGCCTTCCATTGGTGGTCAGTGGGGAGAGTGCACCTTCCATTGGTGGTCAGTGGGAAGAATGCCACCGTGACGTCTTGCCTCTGGTCCCTGGATCACTGTGTTTGTGAGGCCAGTAAAGGCAGATGAATTGCTGCTCAGACAGGCTCTCATTGCTGACTATGCAGATTAACTGTTCATGATCCCAGTATGTTGGTGTCGTGTTTAAGATGCTGCAGATTAGAGGGATGATCTGCACATGTAGGTGTTATGTTTGAATGATTAGTAAAGAGGAAGGCGTTGTTCTTAACTACGTCTGAACCTTTCAGGTCATATAGGTGTAAATCGACCACTTAAAGTGAGGGCATGCTTTGATACCTGCAGGTCCACCTGGTATGGGATAATTCACCTCTTCTTGGGATTAGTCAGCCTAAGATCTGATCACTTTCAAGTCAAAGTATCTTGTAGGTTCTGCTACCCTTTGTTTTAGAAAGTTTGGAGACCCCTGCACTAGAAGAATTTTGTTCAAAAGTTTTGTTTTTGGAACGCTCATTTTGATTTATTTATTTTTTTAATGGTTAGTTGGGTCAAATCAAATGTTTCCGGCCAAATTGAGGACAACAGTTTGAAGCAGCAGGGTGAAAAAAATGTCTCAAACCAAATTCTAGCTATGGATGTATTTTGCATTTTAAGGGCTTTCAAATGAAATTAGTTTACTTAGTAATAGCAAGATCAAATGCTCTGACAAACAAATGGTAGAACAAAACTCTACTGGAGCATGACTAGCTTTTTGCAGATATCGGGTCTCTGGTTGAATTTGGATCTGGTTTTGGTGTGGAGATGACCCGTAATCAGGTGACTATTACCAGCATGCAGAGTCACGACCTTGTCCTTCAGGTCACTATGGATAGCTGCTTGCCATCGAAGCTACGCAACCAGTAAACCACACATTGGGTCTGAGAATTTAGCTCAATCTCTGAATTATTATTTTTTTTTTTTTACATTGATTTGTTCTTAATTGCATGTACACCAGATATAGTCACCTTTCTATAGAGAATGTGTAGGTTCACTGTATATGGACCCACACCCTTACCTCGTAGAACTGTAGGCTATTGATCAGACATATACATGGACATTCATGCCTTATACAGACACTGCTATATGTCAGCTTCAGCCAGTGAAAAGGTTAAACCGTGGAGCCGGTGTTTGGTGTAAACGGGTTATGTTTGTTTTGTAAGTCCTTCAGATATTTGGAGGAGGTGACGTCTTGGGTCCTGCCTGCCCGTCACGTGTTCCCTTGTAGGAACGTCACAATGACAGCTCTGTTACATACAGGAGCTCGGTTTGTGTATGTTTGGGGTAGGAGAAGGATGAGGACGTTTAAGGGAGTGGTGGATAGACTTCGTAATAAAAGCAACTTTTACCTGGAGCCAGAGGTGGAGGTATAAAAAGGTAGAGCGGGCATTCAGAGCTAGTGATCTGAGAAAGTAAAGAATAAAAATAGACCTACAATGTACAGTAAACTAAATTCCCAAGTAAGTGATGACTTTTACATTATTTGATCTCAAGCTGGCCATTGGCTAGGAGAGTAATTGAAAAGGTGTATGTACACATTTAAGCCAGCCACAGATGTTTCGTATTTTGGCTGGCACAGATTCAATCCATCCATGGGCATGCTGATTGTACCCAGGTCTATTCATCATACAACAGCATGTCGGATTTTTTTGACATGCGACTATTGCCAGTTGCTATAGCCGTTAGCAATAGAGTTGAGCGAACACCTGGATGTTTGGGTTCGGTGGGTTCGACCGAACTTCGGGAGAAAGTCTGGGTTCAGTACCGAACTTTACCCCGAACCCCATTGAAGTCAATGGGGACCCAAACTTTTCGGCACAAAAATGACTGTAAAAAAGTCCTGGAAAATGCTAGAGGGCTGCAAAAGGAAGTAAAATGATTTTAGAACAATAATTTGTCCCTTACAGCAACAGCAGGAACCTGACCCTATTGGAGTAGGCGATGATTTTAGAACAATAATCTGTCCCTTACAGCAACAGCAGGAACCTGACCCTATAGGAGTAGGTGATGATTTTAGAACAATAATCTGTCCCTTACAGCAACAGCAGGAACCTCACCCTATAGGAGTAGGTGATGATTTTAGAACAATAATCTGTCCCTTACAGCAACAGCAGGAACCTCACCCTATAGGAGTAGAAGATGATTTTAGAACAATCTGTCCCTTATAGCAACAGCAGGAACCTGACCCTATAGGAGTAGAAGATTTTAGAACAATAATCTGTCCCTTACAGCAACAGCAGGAACCTGACCCTATAGGAGTAGAAGATTTTAGAACAATAATCTGTCCCTTACAGCAACAGCAGGAACCTGGCCCTATAGGAGTAGGCGATGATTTTAGAACAATCTGTCCCTTACAGCAACAGCGGGAACCTGACCCTATAGGAGTAGGCAATGATTTTAGAACAATAATCTGTCCCTTACAGCAACAGCAGGAACCTGACCCTATAGGAGTAGAAGATGATTTTAGAACAATAATCTGTCCCTTACAGCAACAGCAGGAACCTGACCCTATAGGAGTAGAAGATGATTTTAGAACAATAATCTGTCCCTAAAAGCAGTCGTAGTAGTAATCTCTATCTAGTCCACAATCAGATTGTTCTGTAATGCAGGATGAGATGTTATATCTGCAATCTGTCCCTCACAGCGCCGGCAGCAACTACCCAGAGAGCATGTGACATGCAGCACTAAGTGACTCCAGCTTTTAAAGAGGCTGGGCACATGATGCACTGGCCAATCACAGCCATGCAATTAGTAGGCATGGCTGTGATGGCTTCTAAGGGCAAACCAGTGAAACGCTTGTTGATTGGCCGCCCTGCAGCTATTCAACATGCGTGATCAAATACCCGAACCCAAACTTTTTTTTCAAATGTTCGGGTCCGGGTCACGGACACCCCAAAGTTTGGTATGGACCCGAACTTTACAGTTCGGGTTTGTTCAACTCTAGTTAGCAATAATCGCTGTATTCTCCCGGCAGGCAGCCACAATAACACAATAGCTCTGCTGGAGGGATTCCCCCATCAACACAGTCAGTGTTGTGGAGCAATTTCTTTGGTTGCAGGAAAGAAAATCGCACCATCTATGGCCTTCCTTAGACAATAGACACTGTGTGGTAAGGAGACCTGTCATGAGAGGAAACCATGGATGGACTGACTTCCTGAAAGATCTACTTGCCTGGCTCTTTCCTGAATGACGAATGTTGGCCATAAACCTATAGATGTCTCTTGGTCAACCAACAGGCTAAAAAAAAAAAATCCAATAGGACTAATCTGCTGCGGATATTATATTGTGACAGCCATCGCCACCGACTGTCAGAATACCCAAATTTCCCTACGGACCTTTCTCAGCCCAGGATCTGCAATTTTTCATCTAAAGCATGTTGGGTGGAGTGGTGCCAAAAAGGCCACCCGCTGATTGAATTTCTGCTAGGGTTGCACTGATACCGCTCTTTTACCAGCGAGTATGTGTATCAATACTTTTGGTCAAGTACTCACAGATACCGAGTACCAATACGTTTGCTGTGCGATTTGAGCCCATACAAAATGAATGGGCTCACATCGCACTGCAAAGAATCACATGTAATTTGAACAGGAATGTGGTGCGATTCCTGGCCAAAGCGCATGCGGTTTCCCGCATCGCTCCTGTGTGAACCCAGGCTGAAGTCACTATAACAAACGGGAGCGGTGCAGAAAGTGAATGTGATTTGGACAGGATTTGCATCACATTCCTGTGCAGATTGTATATGATTCTTTGCCGTATGAATGGAACCCATTCATTTTGTATGGGCTCAAATCGCATTGCAAAGGTATCGGTTTCTGGTATTGAGTGCTTGTGCAAATGCTCAGTATCCGCATCGGTATCAGTGCAAACCTACTATTTACCAATTTATTAGGAACTGGACATGAGTCACTCCCTTTATGACCAGGGTAACCATACATAGATTCCCCCCTGACCTAAACCTTGGAGGGAATCTCCACTTGCTGGCGGCTTTCATAATACCCAATGACTGCATCTGATTGGCTAGAATCATTATTCAACTGAGAATGTTCCTCCTAGCTGCTTTGATTGTCAGATTGAAGTTTGTCTAGCAAGTGTTGATGGGGGCCACCTATGGCTAGATTTTTGGTTGATTCAGCAGGAATTGGACACGATTTGAGCCACGTGTGGCTAGTATAACCAGCTAGTAAGGGGGGGGGGGGTGAAGTCAGAAATCGGCTTGCTTGCAGTGTGAGTGGCTCAAAGTAGTGGAAGGAATGCTCAGTTTCACTTTAAAGTTTATGTAAAGCAACCCGTTCAGTTTAAAAAAGAAATGAAAGGCAAAATATTTGTGTATAGATATAAAAAAAAAATGATAAATACACCCACCTTTTTCCCTTTTTTTTTATTTTTTATAAATGATCACATACCCTTTGTTCTCAGCTGCATAAGAGCTGGGGTAAGAACATCAGCAGCACACTGAGCTTCCCAGTGAAAGGCTTGGGGGGGGGGGGGGGGGGCTGTCAGGGCAAATCTGATCATTGGAGGAGAGTAGGCTGAGTTTCCAGCACAGCTAGAGAACTGACCATGGTGTGCTCTCCTGTTTAGTGTGGTCAGTTTTTGATAGGAAAGCAGAGAGACTGACAGGAACACCAGGGATTTCATACAAATGAAGCAATATTCACATAGGGTGGGGGCGGGATCTGGGGGCCCCCTTATTAAAGGGGGCTTCCAAATTCCGATAAGCCCCCGCCCGCAGACCCCTACAACCAACGGCCAGGGTTGTTGGGAAGAGGCCCTTGTCCTCAACATGGAGACAAGGTGCTTTGTGGTGGGGGATGCAGGCCCCCCCCCTGGCCCAAAGATCCCACCCCCCGTGTTGAGGGCATGCAACCTGGTATGGTCCAGGAGGGGGGTGCTCACTCGTCCCCACCCCCTTTCCAAAGCGCTGATAAAATTGCATTTTTAACGTGGCTTTTTTCCTGGTGTCGGTACTAGCTTTACAGCTCGTTTTTTAAAATGCCCATGTGTATGAGGCCTTAAAGTTAGCCATCATCCAAACCGATACAGAAGGGTTACTTTTGCACCAGGTAGCACCGAGTAACCTTGCAAACGAAATATTCAGTTTTGAAATTTTGCAAGTCTACAGCTGCACCATATGACTTGTCACCAGCGTTTGTACACTCCCCAGTTGCCATTCACTTACAGTGTCAGGCGGCAAGGGCAACCATGTTCCAATCTACAAACAAATGGCAGGCTTACATAGAATGCTCTCCAACCCTAGGCAGACCTCATCCAGGTTGGGACATGCTTGTGGCTACGCCCACAAGCCATCAATTAACGCCTACACTAACCAATGACTTTTATTGATATTGGAGCCTTTTCCCATGGCGTGCCAATTCCCAAGTGTGAATTCTGATTGGAGGGTATTACTGGACTAGTGCTGTCCTGTTGTACTTCATTCTGTGTGAGCTGGAAGGAAGGGTGAAGAAACCACTAGATCAGTAGTCGCCAACCTTTCAGACCTCACAGACCACTAAACTTACAATTTTAAATCCCGTGAGCCACTAACATTAATTTTACATGTCTTCTAATATACACACAATGCTCCGCATCACACTGCTGCCTTACACATACTCATCATTGGATCTCATCTCCTTATCCAGCCATGTGCTCGAGCTCCGTGCTCCCTCCCGCAGTCTGTGATCAACACTGCCCCATTGGAAGTGCCCTCCTCCTCCACCTCCTGCTCTCTGCACTACTCCTGGCGCCTCCCTCTGAATTCACAGGAGCCAGAACTACAGAGCAGGAATCATGTAGAACAACACTGTAAACAACATTGGGTGGTATACATGCGCCACAATGTTGATTTGCAGCAGAACCCCTGGGGACCCCTAAAATTTTCTCATGGACCATTGGTTGGCGACCGCTGAACTAGATCTAGAACTAGGTCATTGGGCAGTTATGTGATCTTTTCCCCACCCCTTTAATAGCTGGCTCACCACTCCCCTTTGCTGAGGTCACTTCTGCCCCTGTGTTCCACAGTGGGTTCAGGAAGTGCGGCAGCCATCTTGCTCCTCCAGACCTCCGGGTTCTGCACCTGATGGCCGGCACAGTGACCAGGAATACAATCTCAGAAGGACTTCATACATTGATGAGCCTGTTTACTCTGTAATCCTATAAGTGTCGTTGCCTTTTCAGAAAATTGCTGACATACTGCACGTAGCAGCACCTTTTTCTGCATATCTTTGTCTATCCAGAGCCTGCTTCTCTCCTGTAAGTGCTGCTTTGAGTGCCTATCAGCTTGCTATCCTGCTACCTTAGATGACCCTCAATATATATAGCACCTCGAGGAACCTTCTAGCACAGTGGTTCTCAACTCCGGTCCTCAGGATCCACGAACAGGCCAGATTTTATGTATTACCTTGGGGAGATGCAGAATAGAATACTGCAATCACGGAGCAGCAAATGATATCACCTGTGATGTATTATAGTTATCCTGCAAACCTGGCCTGTTAGTGGGTCCCGAGGACAGGAGTTGAGAACCACTGTTCTAGCAGAAGCGCTCCTACTTACCATTCTCCATAGGAGGGTATAACAATCAATGAGGTAGGGAGTAGAGATCAGGACTGGCTACCATTGTGGAAGAGGGGTTATGGAGCCGAGAATAGGATGACAGCTGCCACTGAGGCAGTGGGAGGATGGCCACCACTGAAGGTGGAAGGTGGGAACAGAAGATTGGCCCCACTAAGGTAGGGCCTTTAAAGGAAGGTGGAGATGCAGGTAGGACATGCAGGAGAAGAACTTACCTTTCCATAATAAAGAAATTACCAATCCCAGGAGGCCAAATGAAAGAGAAGTGACCCCTGAGCAAATAGGACTAAGAGAGTTTAAGCGTGGAGTACAACCAACACCTGGCCCATCAGTACTAGAGATATCAATATGCTCTGGTATAGGACTGACATAGTGCTGAATGAGGAGGAACAAGTTCTGGGGTAGCTATCAGGGCGGTTAGGTGATATGTCTTAAAATGCTCAGCATACCTTTTAGCATACATGAGTCAAGACTTGAGACCTTGCTAGTTGTTTAAGAAAATATGCAGGCTGCCATTGCAGAACTTAACATTTAAATAAAATGCTAGTCGTCTGGCTGTTCTGCTAATCCAAAGTCACTGGCCCAAAACAAACCCAGTTCCAACTTTATTAGCTGCTTGCTCCCAGTATGACCAAGTATATAGGTCAAATACAGCAAGATATCTTTAAAAGAAGGTCAACCATTGCATTCTCTTTCTCTCAGTATGAGTTTCCTTAAGACATCTCTGATAAGTATTTTTATCAAAAGGAAGGCATTCATGATCTTTCTTCCTCTGTGCACGCTTCAGGTTGTTCCCATAGCTGAGCTGAAATAGCTTATTTATACAAGACAACTTGTGGTTTATGGCCCCTTAACAAATCAGGCTGGTTGTAGCCTGACCATGAAACAAAGGCTGAAATGTTAAACTGGCCATGCGGTGGTCACATGACCATCATTTTATGGCTCCTGAGAACACTCCATACCTGTCATATTTTGGATTCTGGCAGGCAGGCTGTACATAAATCCAGTTTTATTCCCTGTAAAAAAATGCCTCTGTGAGAGCAAAGTTCTTACAAATAGATACAGTTGCTTTTAATAGGGAAAGAAGGCCCAACGGTTGTTTGGATTTGACGTACACTTCCTGTCCATGTGACTCGGTTGGTGTCACAGGGAACAGAATGTGATGGCCGTACTTCTTTTGGAGGAGACAGGCACAATAAAAACCCTGACAGATGTTCTAACCCTTCTCTTGGATCGCAGGTGCAGTTCACCGACTCCTGCAGGCTCTTTTCCACGTCCTTGCTTTATACCAAGGGCTCATTCACATAAGCAATCCGATCAGGTTCGTCTGTCTGTTTTTCAGGAGGACCTGATCAAGAGGTCCATGCATTCCTATGGACCAGCGGGTGTAAATGGACACAAGTCCATTGGAATGCATGGGTCCATCAGGCCTGCTAAAAAATAGGAGGAAGACGGCGTCCTTTTTCATTTGGGGAAACAGATCCGAGGCAGCTGGGTGTAAATGGACAGTGGAGTCGTCCCTTTACACTCTCATGATGCAGTACATCAGAATACATTTATTAGGAATACAAAATTGCACTCACATCAAAGCAGTAAAAGTGTGGCACGTCTATAATCCTGGGAACTTCCAGCGTTCCCCACCACTAAAATTGCCGCCGCGTCTCCATCCAGACTCCTGCGTCCCGTCCTAGGCTCCTTCCAATACGCAACGCGTTTTGTCATACGGTGACGTCTTCAGGGGCTTGGCCACTGACTACGTCATCATATAACGAAACGTGCTGGGAGGAGCCTAGGACGGGACGCAGGAGTCTGGACAGAGACACAGCGGCCATTTTAGAGGTGGGGAACGCTGGAAGTTCCCAGGATTATAGACGTGCCACACTTTTACTGCTTTGTTGTGAGTGCAATTTTTTATTCCTAATAAATGTATTCTGATGTGCTGCACCATGAGCGTGTTTCTTTATCTTGCATGATGATGGGGCTAAGGATGGATTGACCCCGGCTTTACAAGTGTGAGGAACACTGTGGCAGCTTAGCATCTTCACTGAAATATACTCCTTCATCTAATCTGGTTCCTGGTGAAAGCCTGGTGGTGATCTGGAAGGCTCATTGGACCTCTGTTATGGGGGTCGTGAGGAGTCGGTAAGAGACAGTGTGTGAGGGTGCTGGTGACGGATCCTTCATCTTTTTGGCTTATGCTGTTTAAAGGAGCTCATTGTCTCTGGACTGCTTCAATCTATTTTTATAAGCGCTGCACCATCTTTTAATTTTTTGCTTTTATTGTGGACGTTCAACAATATTGTGCTGGCTGCTGTTATTTATATGTATCCACATCCAGCGCAGCAATCATTTTCTATATTGATTTACCTGCCTGCCTGGAGTTCAGATTTAAAGGTCCTGCGTTCTCACATTCTCCAATGATGGGGAAGATGTTGGTGCTTAATAATTGTAAAGGTCTAAAGTTCTGTAGAAGTTGGACGTTCTCAATACTACCTCGAAGGAGACTATAAATAGCAAACAAAACTTAAATGAAAAGCCAGGTAACGTGAAGTTGGAGTAATGGGAAGGGCCTAATAATAACAGGAAATGATCTAAGGAGTGGCTGTGGGAAGGCACACCGTTCCAGTTTTTGGGATTATCGGTGGTAATGATCCAGCCATACAAGGGAGAGCAGCCATATGGGAAGGGATCTAGGAAGCGATTATGGTAAAGATGATGCACTCTCAGCCAAGAGAACATTTTTTTTTTTTAAGCTGAGATTTCGGAAGAGCATCTCATTTTTTCTCCCCAGGGTTGGGCGTTGCGTATTAATTGAGGGCTGTCGTCATTTTAATGAGCGGGCGTGTGGTTGATTATTGGCACAGAGCGTGCGTTTCATCTCTCCTTGACAGGATTCAGGGTGGAGAGCTTATCTTGGCTCAATGTGTATTTGCTTTCTTCATGGTCTGGTTGGGTAAGATTCCTTATCTGCTTGTATTAATCGGGCAGCTGTGATAGGGGGAATTCCCTCGTGCCAATGGCCGGCTCCGTGGACAGTATACTGAACCGCATTTATGAAAATACTGCAAAGGGAAGTGGAGCAATAGGCCTCCCTATCCATTGGGATTCAACATCCACCAGTCTATGACTACACGTCTGATTGCTATATTTGATGTTTGAAAAGTACTCCAGTCAAAACATATATAGATAAACATTTCAGTATACCCTTAAGGCCTACACAAGTCTTACCCAGAACTAGGAGCCAGCTTTAAAAACCTAGAAGCCGGTACTACACATCCTTTATCTGGCTTTCATGCACGTGTTTCTCCACTGTACCCCCATGCATATCTGGTCCACCACTGTACCACCCTGCACATGCGTTTCACCACTGTACCACCCTGCACATGTTCCACCACTGTGCCCCCATGCATATTTGTTCCACCACTGTACCACCCTGCACATGTTCCACCACTGTGCCCCCATGCATATTTGTTCCACCACTGTACCACCCTACACATGTTCCGCCACTGTACTCCCGTGCATATCTGTTCCACCATTGTACCACCCTGCTCATGTGTTTCACCGCTGTACCACCCTGCATATGTTCCCCCACTGTACCCCCATGCATACCTATCTGTTCCACCATTGTACCACCCTGCACATGTGTTCCACCACTGTTCCCTTGTGCCAGTGTTGCCACCCTCTGCATTTTTTACTGAAAAACATGGAAAATGTACTGAGAATACCCATAACAAGTAATTTGCATGGCTAAGGGCTCTTTCACACATGCAGAATCTGTTTTGACAGACTCCGCTGCTCAGCAGGGATCGATCCGTTCATCCCTGCTCAGCCGGCGGATGACAGGTCAGTCCATAGACAGTCCATAGAGGAGAATGGAGTGTCCGCTAAGGTTCGCTTGAAAAACTGACAGGCAGAGCTGAATGGTCCCTACGTGAGAAAGGACCCTTACACTTTAAAGGTCAACACAGCATGACAACCTATCCCCTGATATTTACAGACAGTTGTAAAAATCACAGATTTTTACAAACTGCCAGTAAATTTACTGACAGTTGGCAACCCTGCCACATCCATATCTATTCCACCATTGTACCACTGCACATCTGTTCCACCACTGTAACCCCCCACGCCCCCCCCATGCACATCTGTTGCACCACTGTGTTCCCCCGTGCACATCCGTTCCACCACTGTGCCCCCCCCCCATTCCCCCATGCACATTTGTTCCACCATAGTGTCCCCCCTCCCTCCTTGCACGTCTGTTCCACCACTCCCCCCCCCCCCCCCATGCATGCCCCCTCCCCCCAAATGTACGACTGTTACACCACTGTCACCCCCTATACACATCTGTTCTACCACCGTGCTCCCCATGCACATCTGTTCCATCACTGTGTCCCCCCCATATGCACATCTGTTCCACCACTATGTCTCCCCCACAATGAACATCTGTTCCACCACTGTCCCCTTGTGTCACCACGTTGTCTACACGTACCCCCCCCCGCACCCCCCAA
>BLSH010045883.1:225141-257443 GCA_018402905.1 Glandirana rugosa | reverse complement strand
GTTCAAATTTATATTTTGTCTCGGACACCCCATATGGGTCCGAGTCAGGTGTAGATGCCCTAAAAAATTCCACATGGTTTGGGACATTTGGGTAGAGGATCTGTCTAATACTGACCCCGAATCTCCTAATTAGTAGATTACCTTACAAACGACCAGGTGGGCATGTATATGTAGTTGAACCCACATGTCTAATAATTGTGACTTCCATCTTATTAAATGTGGCTTAATACTACCCCTGAGTGGCTAATACCTACAATATTCTAACAGTCTCAGAAGTTACTGGAGCGTGTAGTCTTGTTCTAGTGCCAATAGCGGCTCTACTGTTAAGATTTTATTTTTATACTGTTTTGTTTTACTGTGATGTATGTGGACTGAGCCTGGGTATACCCCACAGGCTCTGTTTTATATTTAAACTTGAAACCCAATAAAAAGAATTTTCAAAAAACACGGTTTATACCCAGTCATCTGCCTGGCTGTCCTTTGTGACAGAGGTGTATAAATCTCAGGACTGGATGAAGAGAAATGCAAATCCTTTGCCAGGTTGCATAGCTTCCATATATGACCATCTGTGTATTTGGCTGTTTGCCTGGCCTGGAGTCTTAACTGACAGTGTAATATTTTCTAGTTTCAACTGATAGTAATCAGTGTTTGGAAACCAGGTGTTCCCATGTTTTTTTTTTTACCTGAGGAATTGGATTTAAGGGCCATTTACATCTTTGTGTGTTTTATGCATGATCCGAAACAAGTTAACGTGCCTTGCGTTAAGCAGCCCCTTCAAAATGAATGGGTGGCCAATGCACCATAACATGGTTAAACCGTGCATTGTGGCAGACCTACCACCCATGTTGCTTGCATTTCTGCGCATTGTGTTAATGCGTTATCGCAGTGGGAAGTGGGAATGGTCCTTTAGAGTAGAGAAGCCTTTGGATCATATGTTAGGGTTTTTTATCCCTGAGACAAGAAATTAGGGGAACGAGGGTCATGACTCGCATAGCAATGAAAGCTTTGTAGCCTCTTATCGGTCTACTGCAAAATATTTTTGTTGGGGTCTCTGTCCCTTTGCAACACTTCCTGTCTCTCACTTGTACAAGAAGTAATGGAAGATCTCCCAATGGGGATATAGAGAGCAGTAAAAGCCTGACAAAGGTTTTAAACGTCCCTACCCTGCTAAATAAACGTGTTTATTAAGCTGGCCATATGCTAGTAAAATTTTCAACAAATATTCATATGAACATTCGTACAAAAACGCAGTACATTCCATAACTTGACGGTACTTCAATTTAATTTTTGTTTTATAAATTCGTTATTTAAAGAGTCAAGGAAGTATAGATAACCTCTTCAACTTGTGACATAGGACCAACCTAAAGCATTACACAGTCACTGCATAAAACTGCAGATTATAAATGTTAATCTAGACATGGCTTCACAGCCAATACAAAACAAGGACTGTATCCCCAAGGTAGCAAAAAATAAATTCTGCACAGGTCTGTCTCATTTGCTTTTCATTTTTGACCACCTCCTTGAACATGTTCACTATTGTGTTACCCAAGGGTAGGTATTCGACCCAACCCTTAAGAAGCATGGATAAGAAAAAAGATCAAAAGGAAAAAGCCTAGAGAAAGAAAAAGATGAAGAAACGGAGGCAGAGAAATGGAATATAAAGGTAGGGGGGACAGGAATGCAGATGGGCAGGGTGAATCTCTGCAACCGGCGGGTTTCCAGGTGGTTGGGAGGCTAAAAGCGTCTGGTGCCTATAATAAAAATAAGGGGTCCAGACCTTCCAGTATTTGTCTTCCTGGTCCCTCATAGTCATGGTAAGGTTCTCCATGACCTGAATATCTGCAACTTTTGTTTTCCAATGTGATATTTTGGGGGCACAGGTGCTCTTTCAAAGTGCCGGAATGCAAGCCTTGGCTGCCGTCAGCAGATGTCTCAGTAATGAGTTCTTGAACATTTTCCTGGTCATGGGGGTATATACGTTCAATAAGTAGGCCACCATATTTTTATCTAGCGAGACTCCAGTCAATGTGTGGATTGTGGATTCCACCACAGACCAAAAGCTCTGTAACTTGTGGGTTACTTCGTAATATCGCACAGGGTCCGGGAAGCAGATTCCCCCTATGCTTTGGTAGGGCTAAGATGGATCTTCGTAGCCTTGGTTTTTTGCCTGTCCATATAAACAATGTGAACTTCTTTCTCAGATCCATCAGGTAGCTCTTAGGAAGTTTAATGGGAAGCGTTTGGAAGAGATTGATCAGTCTGGGCATTATATTCATTTTCAGGATGCTCGTGCAGCTGAACTAAGTGAAGGTTTCCCTATCCCACCTGACCAGATCCGCCTTGAGTTGTCTGAGCAGAGGCGCAAAATTCAGCTCAAAAATTTTACTAAGATGGCAGGGGATATTTGTACCCAGATACCGTATGTGGGATTTGGACCATTTAAATTTGAACAATTGTGACAATTACTGCTGGGCCATACCAGGTAGTCCCACCCCCATGGCTTTCGACTTGTAATTAATCTTGTAACTGGACATGAGGCTAAACCTATCTAGTTCCACCAGGAGTGAGGGCAACAGGATCATCGGTGATGTCAGGAAGATTAGATCATCTGCGTAGGCGGCTACTTTAAGGGTGTGTGTCTTAGTTGAAATGCCTTTTAATGTCAGGGTGGTCTCTAATGGTTCTCAGAAATGGTTCCAGTGTCAGTATAAAGATTAGCGGTGAAAGGGGACACCCCTGGGGCGTTCCGTTTCGTATATGAAAAGCGTCCGAAAGCATTTAATTCACTTTCACCCTGGCAGAGGGTCTAGAATATAGCGCGTCTAACCAACTGCGCATCCCTGACCCCAAGCCTATGTGTTCCATCGTCGAGCGTAGAAATATCTAGTCAATTCTATCAAAAGCCTTCTCCGCGTCTGCGGAGAAGAGCACCAGGGAAAAGCTATTGGACTTGTCAGGGGTAAAGCCAACCCGATCGAGATGAATGAGCGTCGGGATATGCGGGAGTAGCATATTCGCAATAATTTCTGTGAAGATTTTTAGATTGACGTGCAGAAGCCAAATCGGCCTGTAACTGGCACATTGTGCTGGATCCTTGCCTTCTTTCGGAATCACCGCTTTATGTGCCTGTAGACTCACGTTAGATAGGGTATGACCATCTCTCAAGGAGTTAAACGCCGACACAAAACGCAGAGCCAAAATCGAGGTGAAAGTCTTATAATATGTAAGTGTGAACCCGTCCGGAGCGGGGGCTTTCCCCCTTTTCATAGTTTTCAGTGCATTCACAATATAATTTGCTTTTAGCATTTAATTTAGGAATGAATGAACTTTGCCAAACTAAAACCACATACACAGACATTTGTTCATTCAAGGATAATTTTATTATCCTGTTCCTTCGGATTTTCTTGTTACTGCAGTTGAAAATGAATGCCTATTTGACGTTCTTCAATTGAAAAAAATCTACTAGTGTATGGCCAACTTTGTTCTGCCCTTTGTAGAGATATTGGTCTAGAAGAGGGGTCTCCAAACTTTCTATGCAAAGGGCCGGTTTATTGTCCTTCAGGTTTTGGGGGGGCAGACTATGGCCAGTGGGAGTAAACCATGTGGCATCCCTGGTTTTAATGGGTATCAGCCGGAGGAATGGTGCCGTATCATTGGTTTCAGTTGGAGGAATAGTGCCCCATTGTTCATATCAGTGGGAGGAGCATTGCCCCAGCATTGATATCAGTGAGGAATAGTGCCCCATTGTTGTATCAGTGGGAGGAATAGTGCTCCCTTGATGATTTTAGTGGGATGAATGATGGCCCATCATTGGAGGAATAGTGCCCCAAGGGCTAGCTACAGGCAAGAAAAGGGCCACATCTGTCGTCTGGGCTGCAGTTTGGAGACCATTTGTCTAGAATTCCTGACCAATGTCACTGTGACCAGAAGCTAGAGTAATCTCTCCAACGGGGATACAGACACTCCTAAGTCTAAGAATCCCCTCAAACACTAATTATTGAATACCCTCACTGTGAACAGTGGATAATTAGCGAAGGGATGCAGATTTAGGACACTCTTTTTATTTAGTTTACTTAGAAAAAGGAGACCGCTGAGAACCCTTGATGAAAGGTTAGACCCTTTTAGGCCGCCTCTAGGGTACCATTTAAGATGAGGCAAAAGAGTACTGCATATGTGATGAAATACTATATGTTTGACATGCATGTGTCTTGTTTCATGCTATAACATATCTTGTTTTCTGCCTTTGAGATGTTAGAGCAGCCTCTCTCAACCTTTTTACTCTAGAGGTACCCATTAAATAACTTTCAGGTCTTGGGAAACCCAATTTACACAACACTTTACACCTTGTCGATTCACATTGGTCTCTACCCTCAAGGAGCTTACAGTCTAAGGTCCCTATCTCACATGCATACATACACAGAATAAGCCAGACAGGAGCCAATAACCCTACAAGCCTACGATGTCCTTGGGTTGTGGGAGGAATCAGGAGTACCTAGAAGAAACTTGTCTAAAGCTGCTAATCAGTGGCGTTTCATCCATATGTGCAGGGTGTTCACTGCACATGGGCCTGCAAATTGTATAATAATAAAATGTATATGCTACCCACCTCCATGCACTCCACACTCCTCTCCTGCACATGCTACCCACCTCCATACACTCCACACTCCTCTCCTGCACAGGCTACCCACCTCCATACACTCCACACTCCTGTCCTGTATATACTACCCACCTCCATACACTCCACACTCCTCTCCTGCACATACTACCCATCTCCATACACTCCACACTCCTCTCCTGTACATACTACCCACCTCCATACACTCCACACTCCTCTCCTGTACATACTACCCACCTCCATACACTCCACACTCCTCTCCTGCACATACTACCCACCTCCATACACTCCACACTCCTCTCCTGCACATGCTACCCACCTCCATACACTCCACACTCCTCTCCTGCACATGCTACCCACCTCCATACACTCCAAACTCCTCTCCTGCACATGCTACCCACCTCCATACACTCCACACTCCTCTCCTGTATATGCTACCCACCTCCATACACTCCACACTCCTCTCCTGCACATGCTACCCACCTCCATGCGCTCCACACTCCTCTCCTGCACATACTACCCACCTCCATACGCACCTCACTGTACATTCCCTATTTAACATTGCCGCATTCTGTAAGGCATCTCAGATGCTATTAAACCACACCCCCTTTAAGCCACGCGCAATACTTAGCACAATTTAAGCCACACCTACATTTTGCCATGGCACGCTAAGCCTCATTTATTTGCTTGGGGCCCAATTTTTATCTTGCACACAGGCCCACTGATTTCATGATAAGCCCCTGCTGCTGACGTTTAATATAAGGACAATTGCCTGTCCAGAGATCCAGTGATGTCCTCACGTGAACCAATTCTTCGTTCGGCTTCGGGTGCAGGCATCGGCATAGCAAGTAAGGGAAACGGGAAGTGAAGCCTGGCGGCTTCACAGCCAGCTTCCTACGGTGCATGCGCGAGCTGGACCGCCTGCTTGTGACTGGTCCCATAGTCCCCCTTCCCCCCAAAAAAGTGCTAAATGTGGCAGTGGAGGGGGGAGGGTGCATACAAGTGGAACTTGTATTTTAGGTGGAGCTCCACTTTAAGCACTGGGAGAACCTACAAACTCTGTGCAGATAGTGTTCTAGCCTGGGACCCTAGTGCTGCAATACTAAAACCAATACATCAGTTGCCAGCAAGAAGAATGCCACCCTTATAGACTGCTTAAAAAAACAGTGGTGCTAGACAGCTGGCTCTGCCAAGTGGCATAGCTTCTGGAACTATGAGGGCACCATTAAATTGGAGGTCAGTTAGCCACAGCCCTAAGAACCTCTAACAACGTCTGGAGAAACCCTGGTTAAAAATGTAGTGTTGGACATTACTGACCACCTAATGCCTTTTCAAGCCTGCTAGACTATGGCACCAATCTTCTTGGTTGTCTGTTGTTACCTATGTACATGATTATCCTTGGTAGATCTGGTTAAAGTAAACCAAGCTCATGTCTGTCACACCTTAAAGTGGAACTACACTGCACCTGAGTACCACAAACCCAAAATGCTATTTACCGGTAATTCATTTTTAATATTCAAAGCAAAATCCCCCATCCATCCATGTCTCCATGCTTTATTTTGCTGAGAAATCACTTTGAAAAATACACCCTAGCATTTCTGGCCGTTGCCATCTTGAGTAAGGGCAGATGATTTATGTAGCATTTACTTCCTGAAGTCCATCTGCCTTTAGCTCAGGCATGCGGGCAAGAGGGCGTGCCTAGGTGAGAAAACCCCTCCTGAAGACTCCTGGGACATATGACATCATTTGCCTAGGCAAGAAAGTGGTAGTAACTAAATAAATGTAAAAAAAAAGTTTAAAACAATTAAATATGATATACTTTCCTACCTATTTACTAATGCTAGCAGCATAAGGATTAAAAACCATTCATGTTGATTGAGAGTGAAGTTTCACTTTAATGTCACACTTTCACATTATGAAAACGGATACATTTCTTGGGTGCCACTGATTGAAATGAGGATGTCATTGGTTCATATGGACATCAGACACTTTAATAAGGGCTGATAGTAGATAGATGTCCTTGCTGTGTTCATTACTAAGCTGTTGTGAAAGGGTTACTAAACTCCAAATTATACTAGACAATGGAGACAGGTCTGGGCGTGTAACAAAAGCCTGTGGCAAGTCATTCTCCTAACTGCATAGAGATACAAGACGCACCACAAAGGAGTTATTTTACCATGACAAGGACATTCATCTCTATTAGTTGCATAGTTTGTGTTCTACGCTTATTTTCCTGGGTTCCTGTCTGCTCGCTTCATCTCATGCTTGAACTGTGCCCTCTGCAGGCTTGTATCTTCGGGCTTCTAACCCCTCACGAACACGTATAGTTCTATATAAAACGCGCCTAAACTGCTAGCGTCTCAATAAATGCACACGTTGACTTTGATCTGTTTCTTATATTTCAAGTTGGGTTTGTCAGTTTAATGCATGTATATGGCCCAATGAGATTGATCAAAGCCCCTTAGAGATGCTCCGAGGACAGGCTCTCTCAAAGATTTTAACATGGAGGAACCCTTGAAATAACTTTTCTGGCCCCTGTAATAATTGCTATATACAAATAAAATCGCTGAGCTCAGAAGAAATACTTAAAGTGGTTGTAAAGCCTCAAGGCTTTTCACCTTAATGCATGCCGATCAGATCCAGCAATGTGCACGAGTGCAGCGGCTCCAGCTACTGTCTCTCTACTCATTGGACAGATTGATAGCAGTAGGAGTCATTGGCTCCCGCTGCTGTCAATCAAATCCAGTGACATGGGGCGGGGCCTAGTCTCGCTATCTGTGTCGGTAGACGCAGCAGCGGGAGTGAGCCGGCATGGTGCCCCTAGGGAAAGCGGCTTTCCATGGGGGCACCCGATGAAGAGGGGGGGCCAGGAGCGCCGGTGGGGCACCCCAGAAGAAGAGGATTGGGGCTGCACTGTGCAAAACGATTACACAGAGCAGGCAAGTATAGGCATGTTTGTTATATTTATATAAAAAAACAAAAAAAACAAGGGTTTAAAGCCCCTTCAAGTAGCCCACACAAAATATAGGATGCGCGATACAATAAAAATATACACACAATTGTGCAGTGTTAAAATCACACAAATGGTACAAATTACTGTAAAGCAAGTGGTATTATAAAGTTCATACTAGACCATAATTCATGATAAATTGATGGTGACACATAACAAGCATGTGCACAGTGAGGTCTCCACACTATTGTATGTAATGCGTGTTCAAAACCACATGTCCTCCACCAATCACACTCAGAGGCTTACCAGACGATATGTGTCTTTCATAGGAAGCCACAAAAACGTTTGCAATGAGCGATCATTGCAAGCTGATCAGGCTCAGGTATGGATCCCACAGCTCACCATAATCCACCCCATCTCCACCTCTCCCTCGGCATGAGACCTAGAAAAGAGAAAAACCACTTTCAATAGTGTAAATCCATAGAAAACGTTCATTTAAAGAGGAAGTAAACCCAGATGGGGTTTACTTCCTCTACAGTGCCCTGTAAATTTGAAGCGTAATGGGCTACTATGCATCGCATAGTAGCCCATTATGTGCCACTTACCTGGAAAGCGATGTCCCTGCTGCAGGCCGCGTCCATCTTCTGCCCCTCTTCCTTCCGGTGCCACGACTCCAGCGCTGTGACTGGCCGGAGTCACGTGACATCGCTTCCGCGCATGCGCGCTGGAGCCGCCAGTCACGGCACAGGGTCAGTGGAGAAACGGCACGGAGGCTTGACGTCGGCACATGCAAAACACTGTATATCTTCTGAACAGTGCAGGTTTGGGAGATATGCAGGGCACCTACAGGCAAGCCTTATTCTAGGCTTACCTGTAGGTTAAAGTGGTTGTCACTGGTTGACAACCACTTTAAATCCGGTTATCACTTACATCATCATTGTATGTAACATTCGGTATATACTACAACTCCCGGAATCCTTGGTAGTGGCGTGTATATGAGCAGTGACATCACGATTTCTGGCTCCGCCCAATGTGGTTCATCATAAATGATGTCAGAGGCACTAGATATTCAGTGGGATTGTCAGTGGAAAGCACGTCCCTTACATTTGTGGTCAGTGAGAGGTATCCCCCTCATACAGATGGCTAAAAAGATCATTGGTGTTAACTTATCTGAGCCATAGAAAAGATATGGCGAAAAAAGCAAAGTCCTACAGTGGATATAAAAAGTCTACACACCCCTGTTAAAATCTCAGGTTTCTGTTATGTAAAAACAATGAGACAAAGATAAATCATTTCAGAACTTTTTCCGCCTTTAATGTGACCTATAAACTGTACAACTCAGTTGAACAACAAACTAAAATCTTTTAGGTGGAGGGAAGTAAAAATAAAATAATATGGTTGCGATCCCTCTTCAGATCACCCCACAGATTTTCAATCGGATTCAGGTCTGGGCTCTGGCTGGGCCATTCCAAAACTTTAATCTTCTTCTGGTGAAGCCATCCCTTTGTTGATTTGGATGGATGCTTTGGGTCGTTGTCATGCTGAAAGATGTTCGGCTTTCTAACAGAAGCCTGAAGGTTTTGTGCCAATATTGACTGGTATTTGGAAATGTTCATAATTCCCTCTACCATGACTAAGGCCCCTGTTCCAACTGAAGAAAAACAGCCCCAAAGCATGATGCCACCATCAGGCTTCACGGTGGGTATGGTGTTCTTTTGGTGATGTGCAGTGTTGTTTTTGAGCCAAACATATCTTTTGGAATTATGGTCAAAACGTTCAACCTTGGCTTCATCAGACCATAACACATTTTCCCACATACTTTTGGGAGACTTAAGATGTGTTTTTGCAAAATTTACCTGGGCTTGGATGTTTTTCTTTGTAATAAAAGGCTTCCGTCTTACCTCTCTACCCCATAGCCCAGACATATGAAGGATACGGGAGATTGGTGTCACATGTACCACACAGCCAGTACTTGCCAGATATTACTGCAGCTCCTTTAATGTTGCTGTAGGCCTCTTGGCAGCCTCCCTGACCAGTTTTCTTCTCGTCTTTTCATCAATTTTCGAGGGACGTCCAGTTCTTGGTAATGCCACTGTTGTGCCATATTTTCTCCACTTGATGGTGGCTGTGTTCTGTGGTATATCTATTGCCTTGGGAATTCTTTTGTACCGTTGTCCTGACTAATACCTTTTAGACCTACTAGAACAGCTGAACTTTATTTGGGGTTAATCAGAGGCACTTTAAATGATGGCAGGGGTGTACTGACTCCTATTTATCATGAGTTTGAATGTGATTGCTTAAATCTGAACACCGCTACATCCACAGTTATAAGAGGGTGTGCACACTTATGCAACCACATTTTTTTTATCCCCCCCCCCCCTTAAAAGATTTCAGTTAGTTTTTCAACTGAGTTGTGCAGTTTATAGGTCACATCAAAGGTGGAAATATTTCTGAAATGATTTATCTTTGTCTCATTTGTCTCATTTTTTTATGTCACAGAAACCTGATATTTTAACAGGGGTGTGTAGACTTTTTATAACCATTGTATATAGAACCGCTAGAGCAGGGGTCTCCAAACTTTTCAACCTTTTTGGGGGGGGGGGGACAAGAATGTGGTACCACATTGGAGGTGTCAATAAGAGGAATAGTGCCTTCGTATCAGTGGGGGTAATGGTGCCCCAAGGGCTGGATAAAATCAAGCAAAGGGCCCGCAGTTTGGAGACCACTGCGCTAGAAGATGAAAGCCAGTAAAAAATAAATATAGTGCTCTACAAAAATAGCCAGAAGCTCAGATTGAACTGCTACTATGGACATAGAATGTAGACATTCTCTATATTTTAGAAAGCCTAGGAGGTTGATGGACATTCTGGTTGGATTCACACTGCAGCGATGTGGGAACCCTGCGAAGCATCACTAGCCTCCCGATGACCGTTCACACTGCCCTATGTGAACTGAAGTGAGGGGTCAGTACATTAACAACGCTGCCTTTTCAGTCCGCATATCGCAGTGTGATCTGCAAACTCGCACAGGCATCGGATCGCATGGTGTGATGCGATTCTGACCCTGCGAATAAAAAGGGTCCTGTGCAAGTTTGATCCGATTGCGATGCGATCTCATCCATACTATCTCTATGGCTGAGATTGCATTGCAGAGAGATCGCATGTGACTCACTGCAGTGCGGTGCGCTTCACATCCGATCTCTCAGATTGGATCAGTGTGAATCGGGCCTAACTGTCATGGATTCGAATTTTAGGCTCTAAACATTCTCAGTCTTTTTAATATGGAGGAACCCTTGAAATAACATTCTGGTTTCAAGGAACCCCTGCTCATAATATATCTATCTACAGCCCATGGTACATAAGGTGGTCAGTGGGAAGAATGTTCCTTGCGTTGGTGGTCACAGCTTACAGATAGCTAAAATGATCATAAGTGTCACTAGCTACTGACACTATAAATTGCTCAAGGAACCCTGAGCTAGATCTGGAGGAACCCTAGGGTTCCACAAAATCCTTATTGAGAAAGGCTGGCTTAGGAGGTGATCGCGAATAGAGGATGCCAAACCACCGGCTAGAAAATCTGTGCTGGGCTCAGCCAATGCTAAAGCTTTTGTTTGTTGTTTTTTTTTCCCCTTCAGTAATCTTTGATCACTTTCCATGAATGTGCCCCTATGTTTTCTACAGCTTATGGAATGTTCCTCCTCTTAAAACTCAAGGAACACATAAGCGAGTGTCTACAGTGTGCCTTTTTTTATTTTTATAACATGATCCATGCAGAAACCGCGGTCCTCCCCCACCCAAACACCACTTGTTGTCAGGAAGTGACCTCACATAATGACTAACAACATGAGCCCTTGTGGTTCAATGGAATGAGGAACCACAGATTGTGTGCTGAAGAACCATGCATCCCCTCATTGTGGCTGCCAGACGGGCACTCCCTAATTCTTCGGTTTTCTGGGCTCTGACCTGATGTGCTTCCTGGGAAATCCGGCTTAGTGTGTTTTCATGACATTATATGTTTGTGTTGGCGTGTCTTGTTTGTTTTGTGCATCTTTGTGTATCATTGTGATTTATTGTGCTTTAGTGAGCTATGCGTCGGAATAAAAGAATGCCACCATTGACAACCTCTTTCTGAAAATTCTAGTCGTACGGCTGCTATGCTTCGGCTTCAATACTTCATTTAAGCAGAAGAAGAGGTAGAAATAATAAAGACTTTTCTCCAAATTTCCTTTGATGCAGGTTCATTGTGGGCTTGTGACTCCGACGATATTTAGCTATATTATTGGAAGTGGAAATGACAGCTTTCATATTTTTCTTATGAGGGGTGTACTTTAAACTCCACTTCTAGTTTGGCCAAAAAAATAAAAAATATGGACCCACCAGCAGCTCTGGCGCTATCCTCGCCTCCTATCTTCCATGGTCCTCCACACACACCTGCTCACCAGTACCGTGCTGTGCCACTATTGGGTTGAATGATGCCAAGCCCAGAGTTGGCCTATTATCTTTTTTTTTTGCCACCACTTTAAGTCTCCTGTCTGCCAGCTTTCTAGTAGAAGTGATTTTGGCCTGATCATTTCTACTGTGTTTGTAAGGTGCTGACCCCCTCCATGTGACCTCAATGGTGGGTGTCAGGGGGAGTCCAGCAACCATCTACTTTCTAATTTCCCCTGTGATCAGTTAATACAAAAGTACTCTGATTATAAACATTCCCGGGTGCAGAACTGTCAAAACTCCGTTTATCTGGCTGAGGAAGAAGTTGATCTTCAGCAGAGCACAGAGGTGACATTATGGGGTTGATTTACTAAAGGCAAATAGACCGTGCACTCTGCAAATGCAGCTGCACTTATTTTCCCCAAAGTGTAGTAACTGTGGTAAAGCTCTGCTGATTTCCATCATCCATTCATCATGTGCTAGCAAAAATCCTTTTTTTTTTTTAAATTTTCTTGGACCTAATTGGGTGTTCTTTACAAAGTGAAGCTTTACTACATTACATTTACTAAGGAAAATAAGTGCAACTGCACAGACTTTTTGCCTTTAGCAAATCAACCCCTAATAGGCTAATAGATCTATGAAGGTACCTTAAAAGAGAAGTATGGCTTTATGAAAAAAAAAAACAACATTTAGACTCACCGATGCTGCATCTGTCCCCTGCCGACTCTGCAGAGAGAACTGAGCAATCACACACCACTGATCGCTGAGTTGCTCTGAGCAGAAAGCTGGGACTGTCAGTTAGTGGCTCTCTACTTTGCCCCTTCAGTGCTCACTGGCGTGCTGGGCTGTGGAGGGGGCCAGAGGGCCTGGCTCAGGTCCTCAGCGGATCACTGAGAGGCTGAGACAACTGCCAGTCCAGGCTTCTGGATGGATCCCAAACATATGGCCGGGATCTTTCCAGAGCCTGGACCAGCTCTGTGTTGTCAGCCGACAGCGAGCTTCAGCACTGCACTCCACTTCCATAGGACAAGTATAGCCAAAAGAAGTTTTGACCATATTTCTGTTACCTTCACTATGCTACCACATAGGGGCCTTGTCAGCCCCCTTGTGATAGCAAACAAAGTTAACCACTTGCCGACCGCGTAATGTATATATATATGGCTGCAAGGTGGACTCATTGTTCTGGGAGGGCGTACTATAACGTTGTCCCAGAATCGCACATACGCGTGCCCCCTGGTCCGGGAGACCTAGCGCATCGCAGTAAACGGCCGTTCGCAGTGGCGCTTTACCATGTGATCGCTCCATCAAATGACTGAGCGATCAGATGTAAACAAGCCAGCGGATGTCTGGCTTGTCTCTCCCCTCTCCGCACCGATCGGTGCAGTGTGAGAGGAGAGGGGAGAGATCGGATGTGAGCATGCTCACCCATCCATCCTCATCCATGCTCACCCATCCATCCTCATCCGTGCTCACCCATTCATCCTCATCTGTACTCACCCATCCATCCTCATCTGTACTCGCCCATCCATCCTCATCTGTACTCACCCATCCATCCCCATCCGTACTCGCCCATCCATCCCCATCCGTACTCGCCCATCCATCCCCATCCGTACTCGCCCATCCATCCCCATCCGTACTCGCCCACCCATCCATCCCCATCCGTACTCACCCATCCATCCCCATCCATACTCAGCCATGCATCCGTGCTCAGCCATGCATCCGTGCTCAGCCATGCATCCGTGCTCAGCCATGCATCCGTGCTCAGCCATGCATCCGTGCTCAGCCATGCATCCGTGCTCAGCCAACCATCCGTGCTCAGCCAACCATCCATGCTCAGCCAACCATCCATGCTCAGCCAACCATCCATGCTCAGCCAACCATCCATGCTCAGCCAACCATCCATGCTCACCCATGCATCCATTCTCAGCCAACCATCTGTGCTCACCCATGCATCAGTGCTCAGCTATGCACCCATGCTCAGCCATATATCTGCCCTCAGCCACCCTCATCCGTGCGCAGTCATCCCCATCCACGGCTCATCCACCCCCATCTGTGCTCATTTATGCCTCATTCATGCTCATCCATACCACATCAGTTCCCATCCGTGCCACTACAGTGCCCATCCGTGCCACTACAGTGCTTCACAGTAGTGTCATAGGTAGTCAAATTAGATTTGCAATGTATGTCCCTAGAACACCTGATTGTGCTCCCTGCATGTTGGGCCTCTGTATGTGGCCAGGCTGTGGAAAAGTCTCACACATGTGGTATCGCCATACTCAGGAGGAGTAGCAGAATATATTTTTGGGTGTAATTTTTGCTATGTACATGCTGTGTGTTAGAAATATTGTATAAATGGACAACTTTGTGTAAAAAAAAAAAAAAGAAAAATGCGTTTTCATTTTCTTTCCACATTTTCCAAAAACTTGTGGAAAAAATTACATATTCAAGACTCATTCTGCCTCATAGAATATATGTTTGGGTGTTTTATTTTCCAAAATTGGGTATTTTTTTGGGCGTTTCCATTGTCTTGGTGCTCCAGGACCTTCAAAAGTGCCAAAGGGAGTCAAGAAATGATATGTGTAATTTATGCTCCCAGAACGCCTGATGGTGCTCCCAGCATGTTGGGCCTCTGTATGTGGCCAGGCTGTGTAAAAGTCTAACACGTGGTATCGCCATACTTGGGAGGAGTAGTAGAATGTGTTTTGGGGTGTAATTGGTGGTATGCATATGCTGGGTGTGAGAAATAACCTGTTAATATGACAATTTTGTGCAAAAAAAAAAAAGGAAAAAAAATCTTCATTTTGCAAAGAATTGTGGGGAAAAAATTACAACTTCAAAAAACTCACCATGCCTCTTATTAAGTATTTTGGAATGTCTTCTTTTTTAAAAGGGGTCATTTGGGGGGTATTTGTACTTTCCTGACTTATTAGTGTCTCAAGAAATGAGATAGGCCATCAGTACATCAGGTGTGATCAATTTTCAGTGATTGGCACCATAGCTTGTAGACTCTATAACTTTCACACAGACCAAATAATGTACACTGATTTGGGTTATTGTAGCAGTATGAATTTTGGCCAAAATTTATGAAGTTAAAATTACTAATTTGCAAAATTTTATAACAAAGAAAAATGCATTTTTACAAAATTGTCAGTCTTTTTTCATTTATAACGCAAAAAATAAAAAACCCGGCAGTGATTAAATACCAAAAAAAGAAAGCTCTATTTGTGTGAATAAAAGGACAAAAATTTCATGTGGGTACAGTGTAGTATGACTGAGTAATTGTTATTCAAAATGTGAGAGCACTGAAAGCTGAAAATTGGTCTGGTTAGGAAGTGTCCAGTGGTCAAATGGTTAAAGAAGATCTCCAGGAAAAAAAAAAATTTCCCATGCAGTGGGGCTGCAAGGGTTAACTGTTAATTTTTGTCTAGGAGATTGCGGAGTGGAGATATACTTGCCTAATCCACCAACCGCAAGACCGGTCCCCACTGCTCCTGCCCCCTTGCATGCTAGCGGTCTTGAGCCAGTCTGACGTTATTACGCCCTAGACTGGCTCTGCACGTGAGGATGGCAGGAATAGTCCACCGCTGAATGTGGTGGAGCGCGGTTTTCCAGAAGATGGAAGGACCGGGTAAGTACAGCTCTCTCTTGCGCCCTTAGACTAAACAAGCATTTAACCCATGCAGTGTGGGCAGAGCCCCACTGCACGGGAGATTGAAAAATTTTCATGGAGATCTGCTTTAAGTTGGAAAAAAAAGTATGCAGTTTAGAAAATCTAAACTAAACCCCCCCCCCCCCAAAAAAATTTTTTTTTAAAAGCTCCCTACACTCGCGTATACACACATGCGCAAATGCACGCATCAGAAGCTTGTGCGTACGAAGATGCTAAATGCAATACATATTGGATATGGGCACGCACATTGGAACAATTCCAGGGCCAACATTTATGGTCATCTCTAAACTGATGGCCTGTAAAGGTTTTCAAATTGTCGCCTATGGACAAATTGGGGTACCATAGTTTTTTGCTGTTTTGTGGGTGCAATCAATTTTTAGCTTTGACATATTTTGATATCTCTTTGGCAGAACCTCATCTTTTAAATTGTGCAAAACTATTGTGGATTATATTGTGTGCATTAAAATTTATTTGAGTGTATCTTTTACTGAAAATCTAGGTTTGACTGTTGCTCTAACACCGTGCAACATAAAAAATGTTGGTCATATATCCACCAGAGTATTCTAGACACCAGTCTATGCTCAAACCAGATTCAAGCTCGGACCTATGCTGCCACTGCCAGAGTATACAGCAACTTTCCCGATTTCAGTGTCAGACACACCAGTTTGGGTACATCCCCACTCATCCATAGCATACAACAGCAGCCCTGAAGAAGGGGAAGTCTTTGTTCCCCCGAAACGCGTTGGTTTTATCATAATTTGCCACTTTCAGTAAAAACGATAACCTATTCACCTTTTATTTTACTTCTAATTGGATACCTATCCTCACAAGCCAGATTCAGGCACTCCCGGGGAGCCCCACAGCCATTGCTGCAAACTGTCCCCCCACACATGTTGTGCCGCATGTTAATGTGCATTGTGTTAGGGCAGCCCATATATTTGAATGGACTGCCTGGTGCACCACAACAGACAAAAAACTGTGCATGTTGTATTTTTGGAAGGGCAACTTGCATTACACTTTGCTGAAATGAGAGTGCACTGGGAAGATGCATTGGGCTGCTTAAGCACAATGCAATATTGTAAATGGGCTCTGAAAGTGTGGAGGCAAACCTTTTGTATTTTGTATGTATTGGGGAAAAGTAATGCCTAGTACACACGATCAGAAAATCAGACGAAAATAATACTTTTGAAGCGGTCGTACGATAATCTGATTGTTAGTACACAACTCTTGAGAACTGATCATGAGAGTTCATGCAAAATTATCCAAAGGGACAATCTGGGGGTCTCCCTTAATTTGCAGGGATTTCCTCCCACTTCCTGTCCCATAGCCAAACAGGAAGTGGGAGGAAATCTCCTCAGTGGGACACAAATGGCAAAAAAAAAAAAAAAAATGACCGGGGATATGAACCTCCCATGCTCTCTCCAAAATGGAAAAATAAAAACGTTTTGCCTATAGTTTTACTTTAATTTTGGAGTTGTCACTAGAACAAAAAGGAAGGTAAATCTTCCAATGGGTACTTCTGTGCTGGTGCCAACTCTCACTGCCCTCACTTTTGTGTTGCATTTTTGGGACAGAAGGTAAAGGGAGTTCTCGCCAACAAGACAAAAAGACCGAAAAAAAATAAATTAACTTGTTTTGTATGGGACATGCGTTGCATCTTCACATGGTGTGCTGGCCTTTTCTAATAATGGATATTTGACGGCGCCACTGTTGGCGGAGCACCCATTACATTTCTGGGATTGGAAACGGCGCGGTACAGATTGTTGACTCTGAGCAAAGAATAAACTGTCTAGGGTTTTAACTCTTCCCTTTTCTATCAAAAAAATAAAGAATAAAAGTTTTGTCTTTACATACAAGGCATGAAAATTCATAACGGACATGCACCCTACCCGCCCAGGACTTCTGCTTTTCAGCCAGGGGTTTCCTTTATGCATGAGCCCCCTTCCTGCCAGAATTTGGTGCTCTGTGAAGACATGCTAGCCGGGACTTCAGCGTGCATCATTTATTCCAGATGCCTGTTCTGATATTTAGCGAATTAAGGAGATGGGTAGAAAATTGAGTTACTCCTGCAGCTTTCTAAACTATAGTAATAAAATAGTTGGAGCTACAATATTACACCCCAGCTTGTGACCTTGGTGAAAGCTATTGTTATGTTAAAGAAACTTGATCAGCTGGATTGTATACAACTAGTATATTGAATCCAAATTTCGTGGCATGCTGGGAAATCTGCTGATTAACAAAAGATGTGCCCTAGTTTTCATAATACCAGATGAAATTGTGGGACCACTGGTAGGATAGTAGTCAGCAGATAATGTAAGCCAGAAGAAAAAAGGAACGGCTGCCAATTGAACCCGAGTGAGAAAGAATGACAACCATACTATGACATAAGTTAAAAAGCAGATTTATTCAAATACATTAAAACTGTATATTGATATGTGCACCTAGAGGGGGTACACTCCATAAGTGGGGATTACATTCAAATCTAAATTGGAAAATACAGAAAAACATCAAACATCGACCACCATAGGAAATGCCCACATGTGCTGTCCAGGATGTAGGATGAATAATACCCTGGAGTCTGAACAGGCCTGACAGCCAGATGAATCAAGGCCGAAAGGAGAGGATCGCGACACGTTTCGCTTAATAGCTTCCTTAGGCAATCCCTTGTTCAGCAAGGCATCTGAGAATGTCCAACCCCTGCGCCAGCATACATGGGAGTAAAAACGGGAAATTGCAAAAGTGAAAAGAAGGGGGAGGAAAAAGAGAGGAAGTTCCCACTTGGTACCAAACGGATCTGTTTGTGGAGTAATGTCCAATACCGCAACCTTCTATATGTTTAAGAGAAGAAAAGATGGAGCCGGTCCTGTACAGGGGTCCGGTGTCCCAAACGTGTAATCCATACTATTCAGCAGATAATGTACATTATATCACATAGCCTTTCAAACTGCAACATGTCAATGTATTGTTATTCAACATATACCACCTTCTGTAGATGAGCCTTTATAGTCGGCATCTGGTGGGGCTGGGTCACCTGGATCAAGTTGCATATTTGTTTACATTTCGCCACCCCAGTCCCCTCCAGGTCTCGCCACCCCAGTCCCCTCCAGGTCTCGCCACCCCAGTCCCCTCCAGGTCTCGCCACCCCAGTCCCCTCCAGGTCTCGCCACCCCAGTCCCCTCCAGGTCTCGCCACCCCAGTCCCCTCCTCCAGCTCACAACATGCAGTTTGTTCTAGATCTTGCCTACACAGTCCCCTCTACAGCTTGTCACCCCAGTCCACTCATCTCAGCATGGTAGTCCCCTCCAGGTCTCACCACCCCAGTCCCCTCCAGGTCTCGCCACCCCAGTCCCCTCCAGGTCTCGCCACCCCGGTCCCTTCCAGCTCACAGCGTGGCAGTTTGCTCTAGATCTCACCAACCCAGTCCATTCCATCTCTCAGCATTTTAGGCTGCTCTAGATCTGACCACCCTGGTCTGCTTTAGCTCTCGCCACCCCAGTCCCCTCCAGGTCTCGCCACCCAAAGTCCCCTCCAGCTCACAGAGTGGCAGTTTGCTCTAGATCTCTTCAACCCAATCCATTCTAGTTCTCAGCATGGTAGTCTGCTCTAGATCTGACCACCTCAGTCCGCTCTAGCTCTCGGGGCAGCAATTCCCTCTAGAACTTGCCACCCCAGTCTTCTTTAGCTCACAGCATGGCAGACTGTTTTAGATCTTGACTACACAGTCCCCTCTACAGCTTGCCACCCCAGTCCATTCATCTCAGTATGTTAATCTGCTCTAGATCTCACCACCCCGGTCCGCTTTAACTCTTGGTGCAGCAGCCACCTATTGAGAGACATGAAAAACCAATAGGTGAATTAAAGTGAACAGTAGGGATATAAATATGGCAGTTGTTTTCATTGCTGGTTTGTTTTTATATGTGAAGGTTTTTAGACAACTGTCCAAATAATAACTGATAACTCAAAATGATTGACTCCTCACCATGAAACGAGTTAGAGGAGCTTCATGCCTATTTTATATATATTTTTTTATCCCATCTTATCTTTTTTTTATCCCCAATAAACATGCACGCAAATCCAGCATTGTTCTAAGGTCATTGCCTGGTGCTCACTTAGTCCTGTGCCCCCATTTTCTCTTCTTACGTCATTGGCAGCCAGCTGTCCCTTTCTAGTTCTTACAGCTAGCTAATGACACATGTGACTTGTCTTCCGGGGATGCCAGGGCAAATGTTCACTTTAGCTTCCAACAGTAACCATGGGTGATCCAAGAAGCAATGTGACTGGTCAATGCCAAACTTCAGGGGAAAATAATTCTTTATCAATTTTAAGCATATTCATTTCTGTACAGTAGTTGCAAGCCTGTTAGTGAGTATATGACCTAGAACAAGCATGCAGCCAGTAAAGTCTGAACAGTGGAATCTGCATCTTTTTTCAGCTTGGTGACCGTTGCTAGTGAGCCATCAATGACCGCGCCCATGCTTTCATAACTACAGATTCCCTTTAACTCTCCAGTACCAGCAAAAGCTGAACTATCGGCCTTGGATCAATCGATCTTTTCATTTATTTTCTTTATTTCTTGCTTGAAGTTAAAGTGCAGGTCCAGGCAAGCAGCTAAATATGCAGGTGAACGACATAAATTTTTACAGTTTTAGCTGCCAAGGTGAACCCAGCAGTTTAAAATTCTGAAAAACAATGTCTACATCCTGCTTGTGCAGCATAGCAAGTGGGGGGCGGTGAATCACAAGACTTGATGAACAGAGTTACAGATCCTTTTGACAGGTAAAATGATCCAATTATGTATTGTGATTGGAATTCTACTTTACAGCTAAAATCCAGACAAATGTAAAATGCAGATCTTTATTACTACATTGTGAAATGTTCTTGTTTTAAATGCAATCCGGGTAAAAACCTGACTTTGACTTGGTATCATCCTCTTTCAGTTTCCTGTATAGCAGAGCTCAGAATAGGAGAACGAAGAGTGGAACTGACAGGCAGCCAGTTGGGCTACAGTGCTCATGCACTTTTAAGAAACAATCTGATAGGAGCAGAGAGATGAGCGCATCAGTCTGCTGCTTCCCATTTCACTGTCCAGTCAGAGGCTGGGGTAGACCTGTTCATTCTACTTAAATGAGAAGTATAGCCAAAGCTTTATTGACCATACTTCTTTTGTAGGTCACAGGAGTGCTCTTCTGTGATCCAGAATCAGTCAACAGCAAGTCCACTGTCAGATGACATTGCAGAGCAACAACAGGCTATGGAAGGATCCCGACAATAATGTCGAGATTCACCCAGATGCCCTGATCGATAGCTTGCTCAGCCTCAGCACTCTGCTCACGCCCCCTCTCCAGCCCTGCACTCCAGGGACCTCTGAAGGAGCAGAGTTAAGAGTTGTGACTGACAATCACTGTTCTGCGCTCAGAGTAGACTGAGACAGGTGGTCATGCGATCGCTCAGTTCTCTGGCTTAGAGTTTTCAGGGGGCAGTTGCAGCATCTGACAGCAGGGAGGTAAGTATGCATGTTGTTTTTTTTTTTTTTGTTTTTTTTCGACTACCCATGCTTTTTCCAGTATAAGACCAATGCTCTGACAACTGTGGAAACTGCCATACTGCTTGGTGGTTCATTAGAGTTGTAATTGTGCAAGTGACTCATTTTTAGGTAAAGAGGTGTGGATTTTCTGAATTCTTTTGGGTGATTTTAACATTCCTATAGGTGCTGATCAAACCTCTTGAAATACCTTTGGACACTAAATCTACCTGAGATGTTGAGGAATTCTTGCCTGAAGTGACCCTTCATTAGATGTTTGCTGCAAACACATGAAGATCTCTTTAAGATGCACCTTCTGGATGAGCTGAACTTATTGTGAAGAATATTGCATTAAAGGCAATAAACTACCCTCATAACATTTATTGGATTGGTTTATTATATAGCCTCTTGACTTTTTCACCCATCCAATAAATAAAATCTAAAGGTACAGTTAAGTAAATCAATTATTTAATATCAATTAAATTAAAATTGATAGATTAGGCAGGTCTTCATATTACATAGATTTCTGAAGTTGATTGTACAGCTGGATCATAACATGTGTGGTGACCCTAAATGGTGCTCAAAAAGTGTAGAGAGGGCAACGGTCTAGTACAGCGGCCCCCAAACTGCGGACCCTGGTCCAGATGCAGCTGTTTGATTCCCCTTATAGGGCCCTTGGGGCACTGGTGTGAGGTACTATTCTTTCCACAGACAGCAATGATGAGATGACATTCCTCCCACTGATGCCAACAATGGACAGTATTCCTCCAACTGACACCAATGATGGGACATTATTCCTCCTCCTACTGACCAGTTTGTGGCATTTGCCACTGGCCCTGTGCCATTTTCTACTCCTCTGGCCAGTCTGGCCGTCCTAATGTCTGGGGGGCAGTAAACTGGCCCTTTGTTTACAAAGTTTAGGGACCCCTGGTCTAGTAAACCAGTATGGCCTTTGGTCAGCCCGCAGCTGATCTTTTCCCCATTACTGACTTTACCATGTCTTATTCCACACAGTCAACAGAATTCATAAATAGTGTCATAGACCATCTTTATACACAGATTAATCAGTTGCTATGATGATGTTGGCTGCACAGTGGCATTGGTTGCTAAGGCGCTGTTGGCTTTGTACCTGACAGCATCATAGCAGCCAACGAGGTATCCCCAGCCTCATTCATCTGCCAGCCAGGAGATTCTCGTCATTGACCAAATATGACCATTGCTTTATTTGGGTAATAACAACCAGCATCCCCAGCCCTTTGGGGACCAGCGTATCCAACCCCCATCTGATGTCAAACGGAAAAAGACAATTTCTTTTTCTTTTATTTATTTATTTTTTTAATTTAATTTAGGTTTTTATAGTCGTACACAGATTCTGCCATGCTATCATAAGAGCAAGGAATCGAAGACCTCAGGTACAAGTGACCACAATAAACTTTCTGTATCCAGGCATATACAGGGCATTAACAATGCAACACTAAGGAGTAAAGTCTCGATAGGAAATTAAAAGAAACACCCCCCCCCCGCAGGTTTAATTCTCACCTAGGCAAAAATGTTTTCTTCGTTCCTAAAGCCTCCTAGGCTTTGTACTTCACATATCCCAGGGGGGTCATCAGCTTCAAGAGGATGATGGTCCTGACAGCACGTCATTAGGGGCTGGCAGCCTGAACCAGGAAGAGAGCTGTCTCCTGATATCTAAAAGCAACGATGGCAGCACAGGACCTGGTTGGGTCACAGCAGAACAATGTTGTATTCACTGGGCTTGTGGGTATGTTTTTTGAGGACAACCCAGCAGAAAAAGTAAGGGGGAAAGAAAAAAAAAAAGTACGGGGGAGTAAAGTTCCTTGTTGAAGATCTTAACTCCTTTACACTGCAGATTAAAAAAACATTTCCTGGAGTTCTGCTTCAATCCTGGCAAGGTCATGGAAAGCTCTAGCACCAAATGCTCACTTGCCTTTCACCACTGATGACTGCAGTTTCTACAGTAGAGCATTGACAAATGGTTATTGACCACCTGGACCATGCCAGAGGCCCATTGCTTAGAGAGGAACCTAAATTGCCCCTTCTAATTTTTCCTCTCCCCCTCTTACCTGTGTAGGCGGGTTGTGCAAAAGCAAAAAAAGCATGCTCACATGCCTGGCGATCCAATGGTGGTGTTTTTTAAGCATCTGCAGCACACCCAGTCTCATGCCACCATCTTCTGACATCCCTGGGGGGGTGGGGTGGGGTGGGGTGCTGGCTGTCTCTTCCTGGGGCAGAAGCCCAGTGATTATGCCCATGCACTGTTCTGTGTCATTTGGGGGGCTACTGCAAAAAACATGGATAGATGGCCAGCCTCCCTGATGATGTGGTGCATGCACAGTTGAGTACCCTGTGGCCTCTTGGGACTTGTGAGGTGGGTATCCCAGGAGCCTGGGGGCACAGTGCACGTCATTCTGGCCTAGGCCAGAAATAAAGAAATGCAAAGAGGGATCCCCATAAAAAAGAAATTCAATTTTGTTTGAGGAGGGGGGCAGGAGGAGATCGATGTGATATTGATGGGGAGGGTAAAGGTCCATTTTAGGCCCCATTCCCACGTGGAAGTGGGGCCATTTGTGATTATCAGCGGTGATCAAATAGGTGTGGTGAGAAACTCTATTGAAAGCAATAGGAGCATGATATCATTCGTAGTCAATTGCGGGCGTTCGCATGCAGGTGACCCTGGATGCAAACGGTCAATGGGGTTTCCCACACCTGTTCACATGGAACTTCGCTGAGTTTCCAATGGGTGATCGTAAACGGCCCGATTTGTGTGAACGGTGCCTAACACAGCTATTGATCGCTGGTACTCTGGGCGGTCATAAAATCTTCACCTTCTTGTAACACTGAACACGATGTGGGAACTGTAAGGGAGTAGAATGTAATATTTCTGTACGGTTCACTCGATCTTTGTGACCTTTCCAGGGTCACATTCTTCGCATATTTTTCTACTCTTACACTACAGCCACTTTACCTGTCCACAGACCCAGCCGTGTCTCCTATGTGACTGTGTGAAATTCCCAAATAGAAATAAGAATGCATGCAGTGTACTCCAACAGGCCTGTTTTCAACACTTCGAGAAAATTGGTCATGGTATTTAGAAAAGACCCACAAATCCAATTTAGAGGACTGAGGTTAGCAAAAAGTGTGACTGGAATACTGATTGCCTGTAGAAGCATCAGCAGTTTTGGAAAAGTCACTGCAGCTATTAGGAAATGCCCCCAATGCAAGCTAAATATTTATTTTTTTTTTTTTAGCTAAACTCAAAAAATGGCAAATTAATTTTGAAAAAGCAATTAAATTTATAGAAATGATAAATTATACAATTTTTTAATTCTAGATTAAAATATGTTCATAAAATGTATTAACATTTTTAAATTGTAAGTGAATGTTTTAAATTATACACTTTTTAAAAATAGTAAAAAAACATTAAATTTATAGAGGTGATAAATTATACGTTTTATATTCTAAATAAAATATTTTTATAAAATGCATTATCATTATTAAGTTGTAAATTAGAATTTTTTAGTTTTAGTGCTACGTGTGGCATTGGGTTCTCAACGTTTCTGCAGTCCAGCACTGAATTCTTAAATTGGATCCACATATATAACTTGTCCAGGAGAGGAGCAGTTCTTCTTTTCCTATGGAACACCAATGGTGGCCATACACACTTTTATTTTCCAATTGATGTGCGATTGATCAAAATGGTCAAATTGGCAAACAATTGAATAACCAGAACTTCCCTTCTGATTGATTTAGTTCAGATTCCATCCAGCTGAGGCAATGAGCCAGGGTGGAAAATTGATTGCTCTTCATCAAGCGGCAGCATTGTGATACTTTGGTCATGCAATACAATCAAATTGAATCGATCAGATGATGAGATTACATGGTGGAATACGAGATACAATCAATAACATACAGTTGTATCTTCTAATTATCGATTGAGTACTGTCTGTGACACTTTTTTTATTTGCACGAACATACAATTTTCTCTATCGCAATTGCACTAATATGGCTACAATCGCGCAACCGATTATCGATTGAAATCAAATTCCCTGTGTGTGTCAAAGCAGTGGAATGGGTTGTACACTATAGATCGATTATTCCGATCAGTATGGATTGATAGGAAAAAAATTGGATCATTTATCCAAGTGTATATGGCCACCATAAACCTCATGTGGCGGCTCTATCCTCTTACAGGGTCCTATGGAGCCACCTTTGCATGCATGCTCCCGGATGGCAGAACAAACGTTTCTCTTTGCGCCCACAGAATATGCGTATATCAGTACCTAACGGATCCCCCTGTAAACTGGAGCTCACTGTAGTAGACACCATTCATTGATCTCCACTAGCTTTTGAGTGCCATGCCGAGCAGCTGTACTGCTGCATTTGGAACAAAGGAGGGCTCTGCATGGGTATTCATCTTTAAAGAATTGCAGGAAAGTCTGAGCAGCTAATGTAGGGTACACACTATAAGAAAATGAGACGAATGATCGTCCAATTTTTTTTTTTTTTCCTCGTCGTTTCACAGGATATCAGAACCGATGAAGGAAAATTGGTACAAAAACTCGGAATTGGCTGTCGAAAGTTGTGTACACACTATACAAAAATTGGTAAGAAATTTGTTTGGACGAAAATTCTTAGTGTGCAAGAACCTTAAAGTGGTTGTCAACTCATGACAACCACTTTAACCTACAGGTAAGCCTATGATGAGGCTTACCTGTAAGTTCCCTGCATATCTCCTAAACCTGCATGGTTCAGGAGATATACAGTGTACTAGCTGTGCCAACGTCATTTTGGCACATGCGCAGTGAAGAAGTGGCCTCCATGCTGTTTCTTCACTGAGATCGTGCCGTGACTGGCGGCTCCCGCGCATGTGTGATGTCACGCTACTCCGGCCAGTCACAGAGACGGAGTCGCGGCCCTGGAAGGAGGGGCAGAAGATGGACGCAGCCTGCACAGGGGACATCGCTGGATGTGGCAGGCTTCGTTTGCAGGTAAGTGGCACATTATGGGCTACTATGCAATGCATAGTAGCCCATTATGCATCTACTTTGCAGGGAAATGTAGAGGAAGTAAACCCAATCTGGGTTTATTTCCTCTTTAAGGGGCTTTCATAGGGGATGACATTTGTCGAAATGGCCAATGTCATACTAGTGCTGCAGGTTCTTATGTACTATTAAAGTGATTGTAAACCGGGGGTCAGCTACCAGTAGATCGTGGACAGGTGACTGGTAGATCGCGGTCTGGACTTGCTGAACTGCCATTCCAGAGCATCAGAGTGTAGTGCAGAAGGACTACATGTAAAGTTGGAGCTGTAGTAGGGATCAGGAGCTCCTGTCCCATCCTGAATGCAGGGGTTTTGGTGCTCTTTCAGAAAGTGCACCACACCTGCAGGATACAATAGAAGTCTATGGCAAAGTGCAGCTAACCCAGCAGCATTATAGGGGGCTCAGAACGGTAAGGGTTCATTTACATTTTCAGTTTGAGACGTGGTGATTTTACCACCCCCCTCCCCAACCACATTCGCTTTAGCGGTAGTTGCCAGGGATGTACACATGACACAGCCGTAGGCGTTATATGCTCTATGATGGTTGGGGGGTACAGCACCTGCCAAGCATGACCCATTTAACCCCTCGGACCCTGCAGAAGCATGCAGTTGCGGGGGCTTGCACAGTGGCCCATTTACTTGAATGGGTCGCGATTGGCAGTAGCACCCACCAAAGCGTAATTCCTACTGCAGCATGTGTACACCTTTGGCTGCTGCCTCAGCCACACCTGATTTAAACCCATTATTGCCTTGCAATGCACGCGTTTGTTACATGGTAGTATGGCGATTAGAGGTTTAAATCAAGTGTGAGGAGGCAGCACTGTGCCTGGTAATCTTTGACTTCTCCCATGTTGTTCAGGTAGATCTCCACCTCTTTAAGGCTGCCTACCCCTGTTGTAAACGATCACCTTGTGAAACAACCCATTCAGTTCAAAATAGAAATGAAGAGCAAAACATTTGTGTATGGATATAAAAAAATTCTATATACCTTTTTTCTTAAATGATCACATTCCCTCTGTTCTCAGCTGCATAAGAGCTGGGGGCAGGAAAAGCAGCAGCACAGTGGGCTTGCCAGTGAATGGCTGTGCCATGGGGTGGGTGTCAGGACAAGTCTGATCATTGGAGGATGGTACACTGCAGTTCCCAGCATAGCTAGAGAACTGACCACGGTGTGCTATCCTGCTTTGTGTGGTCAGTTCTTAATAGGAAAGCAGAGGGACTGGCTGGGACGCCAGGGATTTCACATAAAGCAATACAAAGAGAACAGGATACTTTCTCATGGTACAGCAGGCACTTATCAGGAATATGAAGTGTTGGGGTAAGCAGGATAGTTGTCATCCTACTGGCTCAGTGATTGGTGGGCACACAAGGACAGGCCATTGCTGCACAGAAATATCTGAACAACAAGTGCTATTGAAATCTGAATTTTAAAATTTAAAAGTAAATGGATGTAATTTTATGTGTTGGGTAAAAAAAATTGGCATATGCTTTTCAAATGCAACTAATACAAACAAATGTGTCTGACTGGGTTTCAGCCCCTTGTAATCCAATGTACAGAAGTACAAAGAGGGGAGGGGGGGCAGCAGCTGGAGTCAGTAGGGTGTCCTACATTCACAAATGCTGACAGGAGGAGAGAGTAGGGAGATGACCTCATTGGTCTGTATCTGTTCTTTCATCGTCCAACTACAGGCCAGGGACAGGGAGAAGACCATCTGCGTTACTCAACTGCTGCAGTGAAAATTCTGCACAATTGCTGTTCACTCTACCAAGGTTGTGTAAAAGTGCTTGCAAAGGCAGAAGATTTTTTACCTTAAAGTGGATGTAAACCCGAAAAAAAAAAGTAATTAATAATTCTGCCTGGTAGAGTGTAGCATGTTATGCCATCTGTGCCCAGTCTTGCCACAAAGAGTTAATTCAACTGTGAGTAATGACCTTATCTTTTTCAGGGAGAGAAAGACTAACAGGTCAGCCCCCTGCTCTGTGACTGACAAGCAGTTTGCTTATCTCCTTCAAAGAGCAGAGAGAGTTTTACACGCCCCCCTCCCTCCCTCCTCAATTTCTCAGTATAGAGCTGGGTGGGAAGTCTTGTGACATCACAACTCCACCCACCGAGTTCCATCAAACAGAGCCACCCGCGGATTTCAGGGTTTTACAGAGCTGCTAGTGCTTAGATGAAGGATATTTGCAAGGTAGGGATAGAAGCAGGAGGCTTGCATGTATATATACATTAATACTGTGTCATTAGTTTATACTGGGTGGGTGGTGGGTTTACTTTCGCTTTAATGCATTCATTAAGATAAAAAAAAAACCTGTGCAGCAACCCCCCTCAATACTTTACTGAGCCCCATCTCTATCCAGCGATGTTACAGGAGAGACTAGGCCATCTGGGACTCTCCCTTCTGATTGGCTGAGACAGTAGCAGAGTGGGCGGGGCCAAACCATGGCTTTGTGTCTGAATGGAGACACAGAGCTGTGACTCGGCTCTGGTGCCCCCATAGCAAGCTGCTTGTTGTGGGGGGCACTCAACAGGAAGGAGGGCCCAGGAGCTCGGAAGGAGGACCCGAGAAGAGGAGGAACTGGGCTGCTGCTCTATGCAAATCCACTGCACAGAGGGGGCAATTATGATGTGTTTATTATGTTTAAAGAAAAAAAAAAGACTTTTGTATCACTTTAACTGCTAGCCGACCAGCCGCAGCAGTTGTACTGTGGCAGGTTGGCTCGGCTGTGCAAATCGCCATCATTGTACGTTGGCGCGTACATGGCGATTTGTGGGCACACGCTAGCAGGGGAGCTATTCAGCAGGTGGGGTGGATTCTATGTCTGCCGGCCACCCGCAATCGCTCTGGAGACGAGGCAGAACGGGGATCTGTGAGTGGAAACAAACAGATCCCCGTTCTGACAGGCGAGAGGTGAGAGATCATTTGTTCCCAATAAATGGGAGCAGCGATCTCCCTCCCCCCAAGTCATCCCAGCCCCCATACAGTTAGAACACACTGACAGGGAACACATTTAACCCCTTGATCGACCACTAGTGTTAACCCTTGCCAGTGTCATTTATACAGTAATCAGTGGCTATTTATAGCTCTGATCGCTGTATAAATGTCAGTGGTCCCAATAAAGTGTCCGATCTGTCCGCCGCAACGACGCAGTCCTGCTAAAAATCGCAGATCACCACCATTACCAGTAAAAAATAAATAAATAAATAAATACAAGTCCCTAAATCTATCTAGTTTGTAGACGCGATAAACACAGTGCAGCTCGACCCCACTCCATCCTCCCTGGATTTGACTGACTGAATCGGACGTGTTCTGAATCGGATTATACCTGCACCTACAGGCATCAACCCAGGATTGATCTTTTCAGCTGACGATTCCCTGCACCGTAGTTTAGCCACTTGATTGTTCTTACAGGCAGCGGGGGGGGGGGCCCCACCTCCAACCCTCGACCGCCCTCCGGTGCTTCTATGTTATGACGTCACGTCCGGCCTGGCAGTTTTAAATACTTCTGCATGCTCTGTTGGAAAGCCAAGATCGTCTTTTTTTTTTATATATATATATTTTGATCTCAGGCTTTCCAGCCTGGAGGAGAGAGGATCTCTCCATAATGAGGACATGGCACGCACTATTCCTATTACAAGGGATGTTTTCATCCCTTATAATAGGAATAAAAATGGTAAAAAATAAAAGCAAAGTGTAAAATTGAAAAAACTGAAAATAAAATAACCAAAAAAAAACACAAAACAAATTTAAAGTGCCCCCATCCCCGCAAGCTCGCACGCAGAAGTGAACGCATACGTACGCCACGCCCACATATGTAAACTGTGTTCAATCCACACGTTAAGTATTGCCGTGAACGTTAGAGCAAGAGTAACAATTCTTTACCAAGACCTCTTCTGAAACTCTAAATGGGTAACCTATAAAACCCTTTTAAAGCGTTGCCTGTGGAGATTTTTAATTACTGAAGCTTGGCGCCATTCCACAAGTGTGCGCAGTTTTAAAGCGTGACATGTTGGGTCTTTACTTGGCGTAACATCATCTTTCACATTATATAAAAAAATTGGGTTAACTCCAGTGTTCTGTTTTTTCTGTTTTTTTTTTAATTCATGAAAGGTTTTTTTTTCCAAAAAAAAAAAAAAACGTGTTTGAAAAATTGCTGCGCAAATACCATGTGGCATAAAAAGTTCCAAGTTTCTGTTTTTATAAGTCATTGAGCATTTGTGGTCATATGTGGTGTGTGCAGCTCCTATACCCAATTTGCGCAAAAGTTCCCTCCTTTTCTCTATAAAAAGTTCCAACGACCGCCATTTTATTCCCTAGGGTCTCTGCTAAAAAAAAAAAACATATATAATGTTTGGGGGGTGTTGAGTAATTTTCTAGCAAAAAAATGTTTTTTACATGTAGGAGCGAAGTGCCAGAATTGGCCCAGATGGCAAGTGGTTAAAGTGGAACTACAGGAAAACTGCCACAATGAAATATACTGTATAGTCAACTGTTTACCTACCAAAATAGTTGCAATTCTTTATGGTCAGTCTTGTGGTTCGCACATCCCTGGCACACTGACAGCAGGCGGGCAACACCATTTCCTGGTTTAGATGTGCAGATTCCTGACCCATGTGTCTCCTCGGAGGACTATCAATGAGCATCTTTCATCACGCTGCTGAGGTCTTCCCTGTGCTTTTAGCCTCCTTACTGTAAGTTGCCTATCTGTGCCACCACCTAACCTGCTCTGCCCCCAACTCTCATTACCTAAGGCAGGGGTCTCCAAACTATGGCCCATGTCAGAGTTTTACAATGCCTCATGGAACGTGTAGTTCCACAACTGGAGGGCCGTAGTTTGGAGATTCCTGACCTAAGGGCTTGTTCACATTAGCAGTAACAGGGAGGTAAACCCTGTGGTTTGAGCTGCAATTTTACTGCCCCCAACCGCACTGTTTAGTTGCAGAGGCAGTATCTGGAGGTGTACACATGATACTTTGTTGGCCGCTGGAGGAATTGTAGTAGTTTTAGTAAATCTCCCCCAAAGCTCACACGGGAATCAGCGCAATTCCAGCGCTGGTTCTTGCATCGCATCTCTCCCGCTGGCAGTTCACACGGCCTTCTGAGAACCGCTGCGCTTGTCAATACAATGTTAATGACACCCCCAGATCGGTTCACAGATCGCAGTGTTAGCTGTGACATCAGACAGGGATTGGATCGCATAGGGGTGAACACCCATGCGATTCGATAACAGTGCGGGGAAAAAAAAAAAAAGGTTCCTGCACCTTTTTTGTGCACATCCAAGGTGAGTTCAGCCATACATCTGTATGACATTGCATGTGATTGGTACAGCAATGTGGGTGCGAATCGCATGCAATGTCTATGGTCACATATCTGTGAATCCAGGCTGAGTGGGAAGATTCCTCCATCCACCTCCCTTGTGTGGATGGGGCCTTTTTATTTAATCTGTCACCAGCTTTAGCCATTAAGAGCTGATCATGTGTGTGAAAGTCACATAGGTGAACATCATATGGCAAGACTGGTTCAGGCCTGTTAAGACTGAATTTGTAATGAACATGATACTTCCCTGAGAGATTTCTTTTGCAATAAACAATATTTCACAATGTGTGATGTCTCACTCCTGGCGCAGTACTTTGTCGGCTGCCTTTTGTGCGGAGCATTGATTGCTGGCTGTTTCAGATACGATGCATGTCAAGGCACCTTCCTTGTACTGTGCTGATCTATACCGATCAAAGGCAGCACTGTTCCCTATGTGAGCTGGAAAGGCACTGAACTTTGCTGTAAACTGTGTAGGCTTGAACAGAGTCCAGGAATGGACATGTGTATTTGTTTTGTGCCGTCAGGCTGAATGTCAAGAAAGATCTGCAATGGGACAACAATATAATCTCTAAATTACACACCGTGCTTATAAACTGAGAGCTGCTGTCTGACATACACTATATTAACTGTACGTCTGTCTGACCTGTACTGTGTATATTCCCTGTACGTCTGTCTGACCTGCACCCTGTATATTCCCTGTACGTCTGTCTGACCTGCATCCCACGTCCAGTCTGTCTGC
>BLSH010045883.1:203975-221302 GCA_018402905.1 Glandirana rugosa | reverse complement strand
GAGTCCACACTTACCCCTCGTCCACACAATTTAAACCACAATAGTGAGAGTGAGATTTGCCATGAGGTGCCATGTTGAACTTCCAGTGACCAGTATGAGAGAGTGAGAGTGATAACACCAAATTTAACACACCTGCTCCCCATTCACACCTGAGACCTTGCAACACCAACGAGTCACATGAAATCGGGGAGGGAGAATGGCTAACTGGTCCCAATTTGGATATTTTCACTTAGGGGGTACTCACTTTTGTTGCCAGCGGTTTAGACATTAATGGCTGTGTGTTGAGTTATTTTGAGGGGATAGCAAATTTACACTGTTATACAAGCTGTACACTCACTACTTTACATATCTATTAGAGCTGCACGATTAATTGTATTAAAACGCGATCTCGATTTGCCCCCCGTTATCTCCATCACGTATTACTGAGATTTTCAGTGCAGTTAATGGATTCCGACTTGCGGGGCGACTCAACGCGACTTGACTGTCCATGCAAGTCGCCTGCAGTCTCCCCAGGAATCTTTTTTTTAAGTAGGAGCAACTAGAGTCTCTCCTATCTGGCAAGTCTGAGATCACTGTAGATAAAAGAAGCAAAAAGATACTATGTTTCAAATGATCAAAGGGTTGAACTCCCATGTATAAAAGAATTCAGTTTAACCATTTAAAGACTAAATCTTTTCTAACATTTGTTGCTTACAAGTAAAAATCCAGTATTTTCTGCTAGAAAATGACTTAGAACCCCCAAACATATATATTTTTTTTTTTTAGGCAGAGACCCTAGAGAATAAGATGGCGGTTTTTGCAATATTTTATGTCAGTTTTTGTGCAGCGGTCTTTCAAATGCAATTTTTTGGGAAAAATTACACTTTCAAAAAAAAAAAAAAAAAAAAAACCTAAACCGTGCTGTTAGCCCAATTTTTGTACACTGGGAGAATCATGACATTTATGCTAAGCAAAAAAATTGTGTTTCTCATTTTAGCCAGAATCGTGCAGCTCTACTATCGATCTCTCTTTGTTTCTCAACCAAGGCACCCTGGTGTGCTATCTCGGCTTGTCTGGTGTTTTTGTACAGTGCGTTAGCATGTTGCTGATCAGCTGGCCATCAGAACCATGGAAACACATTTATTATGTTATTACAGGTACTATATCCATGTCCATAACTATGTTCACTCAGCCGACATAAGCCATACATATTGATGGCGCAGTGAGCAGGACGTCTTGTCTTGGGGTGATTGGGTCATGCTAGGTTTCCTTCTGCCATAAGTACTAAAAGGCAAAGTCGTGGTTGTGTTATACACACACATCTAAAGTATCCTAGAAATGAAAATGGTTATCTAGTTTCTTTGCAGGTGCTTCCTGCCAAAGGAGATCCCCCTTATAGCCTTCTGTTTGTGCTGGTGGTTGCGGGTTGTTAAAAATCAGAGCCATGATTTATGTTTATACTATATATACTTTTATAAGCTTGTTTTATAATACAACCAATGACAAATACTAGCTGTTAGAAAAAGATCCTTGTTAATATGAGTAATATAATGAATTCTTCTTATTATAAAAACAAAAGGGATGCACGCACACCTACTACATTACCAAATACAATTTAATAGGTGTTTAAAAAATTAAAAGTGGATACTCAAATAAGAGGACCTACAAAGGGCCATAAAACTGCACAATGACACACGATATGGACACAGCAAGGGTATAGACTGACGCGTCTCGGGGGCGCACCCCCTTCCTCAGAGCCAAGTTAGTGAAGGACTGGTCTGTGGGTCGGAGGTTTGAATGGAGTTCGTCTGTTTCCCCACCATGGTCTGGTCGGTTTTCTCCAGGTTCTCCAGAGAAAAAAAAAAATCTTGCAGTGCCCACTGCAGATGGCCATACTTAGCTCCTTTCGGTCTACAGGGAGCTGAAGCAGCAGGATTGCCTACTCCACCCCCATCTCCGATAGGTCCCAGCATGGTCTTCTTCCTGAGACCCCAGGCTCTTTGGGTGGTCCCTTAGCATCATCACATACAATGCAGGGCTATTAACCTTGCATTGTATGTGGAGAAGGTGGGCATGCAGCTAGGAGCATCTTAGAGGGGAGGTTACAAGGATGGGTAACCTACAGGAGCTTCTTATCCCTGTGCCCCTTGACCCAAGAAGTTAACTTTTCAAGTAAATTAAAAGGGAGGGCACTGCAAGAGCATTTTTGTTCTTGTGCCCAGATTTGGGCTTTAAAGAGGACTTTGAATTGTGGATGCTGTGCCCATAAAGGGCAAAGTACTAGGCCCCATGATTGCCTGTAATCTCTGTATCTGATCTTGTCCCCATTACCATGCCATGCTCTACATTGTGTCTCTGTGGAAGCAGTGGTCTTGGTAGAAGAGTAGGGCTTTGCTTCCCATGTTAGAGCTATCATCTTGATCTTGACTGATGTAGGAATTATCAAGAAGATGTAGGAGAGATAAAGGAAGCACCTTGAATTAATAAAGCAGAAGCAGGGGGTTTCTTACACTGCAGGTTCTCAGGTACAGCTTGCTCTCTAGCAATGAGAACAGTAAGCAAAACATAGTAGTGACATCATCAAATCTGGTGAGACAAGTAGTCCGTGGCAGCAGTGCATTAGACTTGGTTCACCATATATGCGGATTGGATGTGTTTTTTTAACCGCATCCAATTCGCATAATGTGAATCGGAGCGGCTTTCAATGAAGCTGGTTCACACATGTGCAGGGCAGCTGTGGTGCGGTTTTAAAAAGGGTTCTGTGCGATTTTATGTCCGATTCAGGTACAATTTCAGATAAATATTTGCACCTTAACTAGTGAACAGATCCGCACCAGACTGCCGCATTGAAATCACGGCTGCATATGTGTGAACCCAGCCTTAGACGATCTCGCATTACAGATAAACAGTTATCGCTAGAAGTCTATGGAACAGGAGATGCACATTTAACATTTGTAGATGATCTCTATAACAGGGCTCGACAAATCCCAGGTCGCCATGGTGACTTGAAATTGCATCCTGATGCCTGGGCTACACTGTAGCAGTCTGGATTCTCCCTATGTGTAAATCAACTCGATTTAAATCATCATTGTTAAAGAGCAACTGCCATCTCTGTCCCGGCTCCTCTCACCCGCTGTTGACTCATCGACAGTTCCATTCACTTTAATGGGATGGCTGGTGATGCTGCAGTAACACAACAAGGTGAGGGACGTGGCAGCAGCAGGTGAGTGGATGCCCGCTAACAGGCGCTTCCATGATGGGTCTGAAATGACAGGTGCTCTTTAAATGTAAGGACTTATTCTTGCTGGCGGTTAGAATATTTAATATTTGCAAACAAAATGAAGGATTCCTATTTAGAATAATAAGCTTTCAGGTTAGTAAAACAGCGATATCAGAACCGATTCAATCAATTTGTAGTGTACATAGATTTGCAAAACAGTGGGATAAAGGAATGTTCCTGAACTTTGTTTTATCTCATGGTTACTGTGAAATTGTGTGAATGCATCAATGCAGTGCATGTTATCTCAGCTTGCAGAGCTTGGATTCATTGAATGAGTTTACCAAAAATGTAAATGTTGCAGCCTCGTGCTACATAACTAAGCTCCATTTCAAGCTGAATAAACTAAATTATTAATGTATCTTAGATAGAAAACTATCTTTAGATCCCAAGCGCATTTTATTAAAATAAATTTGACTAAAAATCAAAAAAATTGATTTAAATAAAAAACAAAAATCTGATTTAAATTAAAAAAAATCTTTTTTTTTTTTTTTTTAAATCATTGATTTTTATCCACCCTGAGTGGGATGCATGCTCCTTTGTGTGGACCGGCGTCCTCCTCTGGTGGGCAGGGCTGTGATGAGCACGGCTGAGGGCTTCCCTTGTTTACTCTCACTGCCTGCCCACATCCGACATCTTCTTCCCAGTTTGACAGCTGGATGCTGAGGTTGCAGGTTGGGGCTTTATCTGTTGCCCTTTCCTGGACGAGGAGTTCATATCAGTGCTGCCTCATCAGCCTACATCAGTGAAGGAGAAAAAATACTTATTTGCAAAATGTTATAACAAACTAAAATACATTTTTTAAATTTTTTTATTTGGTCCCAGACGTAAGCAATTCCTATTGCCCGATGCCCCTGACATGCAGTTCTGGGCACCACGCAGATGATTTAAAAAAAAAAAAAAAATAGCTCCTGACTTTTATTTAGCTGGATTTTTTGCATTCAGGTGCAGAAATGAGCAGAAATGCCCATCTGGTATGTAGTTATCATGAAGACCTCTACAGCAAGTAAGGAATTGGGGAGTAGGTATGTTATTTTTTGGTTGCACAAAACTGCAGGACTTGCAGCAGCTCCTTGAAAACACAGGTTATAGGTCGCATTACTGCATTGCAAAGATGTGAATATGTGAAATTGGAGAATGCGGGCAGTACAATTTACCTTAAGGGCTCATGCTCACTATAGCTGATAAACGACCATTTTTGGTCATTTGTGTGTTTTTTTTAACAGCCCAAAAACACCCCTTTATGTTATCCTATGTGTCCATGCACAATTGTCATTTAACAGCAGTGGCGTTTTTGGGCTGTTATCTAAACGCCCTGAATTGGCGTTCAAAAGTCATTCTTCCGACCACAAAAAAACGATGGATGCAGATAGACGCTGGTAAACGGCTGTTTATTGGCGCCCAGCGTTTTTTGTAGTCAATGGAAGCTAATGAAGTAAAAAAAACGCTCAAAAACGCTGCTTACAAAACGCTGCAAAAGAATGTTTTCTAAGCAGCTTCTCCTGCCCGACGCCCAGAGAGCGTGCAGTGGGCATGGAGCCTTACAGTTTGTGTTTCTACTTTATCTCGGTTGCTGCAGATTGTATTGATGATTGTAAGAACAATTTAAATGATGCCATTTTCCGAAGTAAAACAGCAGGAAAAAATACTTTGAATGTTTGTGTTCCTATTTCATTAGCTGTCTGCCTTGTCTGTCAACAATGAGTTGAGCCAAAAAAAAACACCACTAAATATATCTGTCATTTGGCTATTTTTGATATATTCACTTCACAGTAGGTCTAGTTTTAGTCCTAAAGATGAGCAGTAATGAAGGTTTCTGACCCTGTATGAGCCACAAAATGCATAAGGCTGGAATATTCATCAGTCCTCATGAAACGTCTCCATCTTTTTTTTTTCTTGTATCCTACAAGTGGAAGATCTAATTGGTCAAGAATACAATGTGGTAACCTGTAGCAACCATAAGGCTATATTTTTCAGTGGTGATCTGGCTACTGTGCAAATAAATATTATTTAGTAGCTCTAAGTCAATCCTTCTCAACTGGGGTTCTCCTCCAGAGGTTGCTAGGATTTCCTAGATCAGGGGTAGGCAACCTGGGGCCCTCCAGCTGTTGCAGAACTTCAAGTCCCATCATGCCTCTGGAAGTAATTGTAACTGCCAGCCTTGCAATGCCTCATGAGAAATGTAGTTCCACAACATCTGGAGGGCTACTGGTTGCCTACCCCTGTCCTAGATCAATGATCAGTTTCTGTTTCTCGGATAAGTAACCACTGACACCAATGAGCTTTTAGTTCTCTCTTGGAAGGGCATTCTTCCCACTCACCACCACACTAATGTACCATGAGTTGTAGGTAAAGTAATTGTCAGGGGTTCCCCAAGGAAGTTATTTCAAGGTTTCCTCCATGTCAAAAAAGTTACCTTTTTGGTCTCCTCTTCTTCGTTATAATTCTGTTATTCTTGCCTAAGCTAGAATGGTGAAGCCTGTACTGCCTGCAGTCTCCTAGGATATCAGCGTCCAATATCCCATTGTCCCCCTCTGCTTAGCTATTCAGTCTTGGCCCTGTGGTACCCATGTAACCCTTTCTTCCACATCTCCCTCTACCCTTTCTCATATCTACAACTGCACCTTTCCCAACCCACTCTCCCCAGACTAGGAAGAGGGAATCTTTTAACATGCCCCAGGCCCTTCGAGAATTGTTAAGGGCACCATTTGGGCACCCTGGGGTGCCGCAAGAACGAGATCAAGGTGTGCTCTGAATCAGAGGTGGATGGGAGATCTCTGTGATCTAGTAAATGGGGGGTGTAAGGACACACTGGTGATGGGGGCTCTCCTCTCACGTATTGGGGACTCTATTTTGATAGGGGACCTCTGACATAATGGAGGCTTCTTATATGAAGGGGGAATTTTGATGCTATGGGTGGGAACTCTGAAGAGGGCTATGATGTGATGGGAGAACCTCTGATGTAAAGGGGGCTTCTGATGTGGTTAATTTAATCAAGGTAGTAAATGTACATAGCCTCAAGCTCAGGTCTCCCATTAATAAGTAATGTTTGTATTTGTTACATTTTAGACTGGGGTGCCTCAAGATCTTTCACACTTTAAAAGAGTACCGCGACTGAAAAAAGACGAACTGAACCAAGTTTGGAATTTTGCCCCAGCTTTGTGGCAATAGGAGAGGGTGGCAGATGCTTCACCGGCAGTTGTGCTCAATGAGGCTTTCCATAACCCGCCCAATAAGAGCTAGTGATGCCCCCAGTTTTGATTACGTCTTGCCGTAATTGGCTTGTTTTGAACCGCTCAGGAAATGCAATGAGCCCCTGTAGTGGTTTCATAGAAATCACCATTGCACTGTAAAATGATTTGACTTTTGGAAAAGTTGACCTGATCCTTCACTGTCCTAGTGATGGCGGGTCTTGGTCTTCAAACCACTTGGTTCATATTGGGCAGATATCTCACTCTTCCCAGGGAGATACAGGATCTGCCAGTCTGGAAGTTCTCATACTGAAATAGTGGACTCTGAGAAATATGCTCGTTCCTCATGTGCTCTGCAGGGATGGCGGGTCTCGGATTTATCACTAAGCAGATGGGACACCTATGCGGTGAAAGGCCTCTTCCATTGTTGGCAAAGAATAAAAAGGGAATCAATCACAATTTGTTAAAGTTTTCCTGCGATGAAAAACATTTATAGCTCCAACATACACTGATTGTACTTACCAACTAGATTCTTTTATCCAACATTTCACTTTGGAGCAATGTGGTTGCAATGCTCTGTAATGTGGAGAAAATCAAACCTCAAAGTGGTAGCCAGGGTGCCTGCGCTGTGATGTGTTCCCACACACCATACAAATTAGTATTCAAAAAATAAAAAAACAGCCGGCAACTCCGTAATCCTCTATTGATTTATTCATGTAGACCACACCAGAGTTGCCGGCTGTTTTTTTATTTCACTTTGGAGGGACTTGCTCCTTTTGTTACAGTAAGGTCACTCCCACTTCTGTCCCATATACATAAATATAAAGTTAACTAAAAATTCAACTAGTTGGCAGAGGTGCACCAAATCAAAAGGATGGATGGACTCCTAGGGGTATGTTTATAAAAACATTGCAGAGCTATTCTGCATGTACATGTACTTTTGTGCAAAGGCGAGCCCAATAGAATATTATTAGGCTATTTTCTCTCCAGGTCCAGTGTTCGTCATTCATACCGAATGAGTAAAAGTAGGCAAACTACTGTGTTTTGGCACTAGATGGAACTGATGATCATAAGAAATGCTAACAATGATCATCAACTCCATCTAGTGGTCATAATGAGGTGTTGTCTTGAAGAACATTTGACCTGGAGAGAAAGCCTAATATTTGATTTTGCCCCTATTTGCACAGAACAAATGTAAGTACAGGTTCACAGGACGAAAAGCTCTGCAATTGATTTTTGTAAATAAATCCCTTCTGTTTTTTTTTTTGTTTTTTTTCTTCTTTACAGGTGCAGATGATTAGAAACAATTAAAACTGTGCATTCGGCCTCATACACACGGACATTTTTTGACACCGACGTTTTTTTTGCAGCTCTCCATGTTAGTCAATGGCCCCATAAAAACGCTGATGTTTTTTAGCTGTAGATGGCGTTGGTGTTTGTGAGCTGAAACTATTCCGAGGCTGTCGCGTTTTGGCATTTTTGACGCCGATGCCACGAAACGCTCACTAACGCCGCGCCGGCGTTAACCGGTGTTTTTGACACTGACGTTTTTAAGTTGAAAAATAGCAGAGGATTTTTTTTTTTTTTTAAACGCAGACTCTCACTAACACCGATTCAAAACGCCGAAAAAAAACAGATTTTTTCCTGACGTCGGATCCGACGTTTTGCTTATTTTTAAACATACGCCCGTATGTATGAGGCCTTAAAAGTGTTTCTAAAGGCAGAAAGGTAAAAAAACTTTTGAGTGCAGCTCCTCCCCACAGCTCCCCCCTTATATTTACCTGAGCCCCATCTCGATCCAGCGATGTGCATGAGAGCAGAGGCTCTCCCGGGTCTCTGCCTCCTCATTGGCTCACACAGCAGTGGGAGTCATTGGCTCCTGCTGCTGTCAGTCACAACCAGTGTGCCAATGAGGAGAGAGTGGGGGCAAGCCACGCTCCATGTGTGAATGGACAAGCGGCTTGCTATTGGGGGCACTTGGCAGGGGGAGTAGCCAGGACCGCTACGGGAGACCCAAAAAATATGAGGATTGGAGCTGCTCTGTGCAAAACCAGTAAGTATAACAAGTTTTATAAAGAAAAAAAAAATCAAACCTTTAGAACCACTTTAAGTACTTAACTGCACTAATCAAAGATTCTTCTTAATAATGTCTTCAAAAATGCATGGGTCCACAGATGGAACCTCAACCCGAAACTCTTCCCTTCCGCCTCTCCTCTTTTCTTCACCCTTCCCCTCTTTTTATTTCTCTGTGCTATCAGCGTTCTCACACCATTACCATGTTTTTCACATTAGACAGACTGTTCAAAAGGATCATTTTATTACTGATAATCTGCAGCCTCGGAGGGAGGGTACCCTTCTAGGCCCCATCTAACTTAAACAGAGCAATCTGCTGTGCGGGTCTGTGCCATTTATCACATGAGATGTTCTGCTTTCTAGAACTGTAAATACTTTCTATGATGACATCGCCCTTTCCCACTCTTCTGGTCTTTTTCGAATTGTTTGAAAAATTTGCAGCAAAACCTCAATGAAAAAAAATGAAACAGGGATATCGGTGCCCCCATAATGGGTGAAGTGAGAACATGAGCACACAGATTGCACCACCAGAATCAATAAGAAAAGCTGTACTATAGGCCGATATAAAAGGTCTATATTTAATTCACTTCTGTTTTATCAAAAAAAATGTCCAATTTAATTTCATGTAGTGCATCAATCTGTTTTTATATCGGCCTCCAGTAATCCCTGTCTAGAAGGACTCAGTTGTGTGAGTATAAGGGCTTCATACACACGGACGTTTTTTGACGCCGGCGTTTTCTGGCATTTTTTTTGTAGCTCTCCTTGTTAGTCAATGGCCCCATAAAAATGCAGATGTTTTTGAGCAGTAGAGGGCTTCGGCGTTAGTGAGCTGTAACTAGAACCCAGCGTGTTCTGAGGCTGTAACGTTTTGGCGGTTTTTGACGCCGAAGTTCTTAGGTTGAAAAATAGCGGAGGGCTGATTTTTTTGTTAAAAAAACGCCTCCTGCCGCTCACGAACGCCGAAGCATAACGCCGAAAAACGCAGATTTTTTTCCCTGGCGACGGCCCGACGTTTGGTTTATTTTTTAAGATATGCCTGTGTGTATGAGGCCTAAGGCTAGCCATACACACACTGTATACAGTTCTATAGTTCAGCCTGCAGGCTAAACAAGAGACATCGAATTGAGCCCCCCATCCATTCTAAGTGGCATGGAATGCGGAATCTCCTCTGCTGTCCGAATACTCAGAGACTGCATCTGATTGGATGTGGCCACTGTTTGCCCGACAATTTTCCAACTGACTTGTTAGACAAAAGTCAAATGAAAGATCAAATTAGGAGAAGGAACAGGAAAGTAGGTATCGCACACTCGTTCAACACACGGACGTTTTTTTGACGCCGGTGTTTTCTGGCGTCTTTTGCAGCTCTCCATGTTAGTCAATGGCCCCATAAAAATGTTGGCGTTTTTGAGCTGTAGATGGCGTCGTCGTTAGTGAGCTGAAAGTAGAACCCATGGCCATAGCGTTCTGAGGCTGTAACGTTTTGGCATTTTTTGACGCCGACGCCGCCAAACGCCAACTAATATTGTACCGGCGTTTTCCTACGCCTTTTGACGCCAACGTTTTTAGGTTAAAAATAGCAGAGGGATTTTTTTTTTATTAAAAATGCCTATTGACGCCGACGCTCACTTACGCTCACTAACGCCGATGCAGAACGCCGAAAAACGCTGATTTTTTTTTCCTTGACGTCGGGCCAAACTTTTTGTTTATTTTTAAAGATACGCCCGTGTGTATGAGGCCTTACACCTTTATTCCTGCCAACAATAATTTATATTCATTGTGACACATTTTAACCATGGATGGAGGCATCTCTGCTGTCGACTATTCTATTCAAGTAGCTGTGATACCCGTGGCTGCAAAAAAGTGACTGGACCTGATAGAATGTAGGCACCGTTCAGCCAACAATTTTCCAACTGGTTCCATGGTTTCATTAAACCAAACTTTGTCAAGCTGGGTGGTGCCAACAGGACCTCCCATGGCTCGAATTTTAGACGATTCACCAAGGAGATGAGATGACTTCATTGGGGGGATGCAGCTACTTTATTGTTCCATTACAGCCTGGGGCAATTTTTTGGCCTAGCTATATTACCTTTACTTGAATGGAGAAACAAAGGTGAGGAACTTGCTGTACTGTCTAGTAACGTGGGTGAATGTCAATAGCGGCTGAACAGAATTGCCTATCTTGATAGATGAAACCATTCACATAAATGGAAAAGGAGCTCTCCGCACACCAAAAACGCCACTAAAATGTATGATTATTCTTAATAGTCTTCGCCCTTGGGAACTCCCCTCTAACATGTTTTGCCTGAAATGGCTTACTCCTAGAATTCAGCTTGAGAGCAGAGGAGACTTCCAACATATACTCCGGTCATTCACACAAATTAATTTAAACTCTATGTTTACCTTCTTGCCTGGTGTTGTGCATCAACCTCCAGTATCCACACAGCTTTACTTTCACCCAATCTCTGGTGGATCGGCCACAATTTCAAGCTGTAGGTGGACCTCTTGGCATCACCCAATTTGAAGGAACTGGGTGAAAAATGTGCAGCTAAACAGTGACTGCATCCAATCAGGTGCACATACTGTAGACTGCATTGGAGATTTCCTCTATCCTTGCTTTTTAGTGTGTATGGGGGGATCTATTTCTCAACTAGAATGGACAACCTTAGCTAGACTAATCCTTTTATTTTTTTGTCAGGTATTTTTTTTTACGTGAAGAAATGTCATCAGCACACCAAGGATTCCTCAAATGGGTCCAAAGCTTAATTTTCGTGGTCTCATGGTAAACATACGGCAAAGTTTCAGAGCCAAGCAGGGCCCCTTAGTCAGGCAAGCCACTTTGAGGAATCCTTGGTGTGCTGATGACATTTCTTCGCTTTGATCATCCACGGTTTCCAGCCTATGGTCATTACAGCTCACAGCATCACTGAACAGACATTTTCTTGAACGTGTGCATGTGGAATATTGCGTTTAGATTTGTCCCCTTGTTTTCCAATTTTCTGCTTGTTCTGTTTTAATGTTCATGGGTGTGATTCAGTAGTACACACAACACAAGATTCATCACACGAGGTCATATCAGAAGATGTCTACCTTAGCAGAGATCAACTCTCCTCTACCTATATATATTCATTCTGTATCGGAAAATGTCTCATTATGGTGGATGACGTCTGTGTACTGCTAGAAGGAAGATCCTTTTGGTGCTCATCACCATAACTTATATGAGACCTGGGCGGGGCGTAGTTTTTATTATTTCTTTGAAGCTTCAGTCTGCTTTCCATATGTAAGGACACTGAAGGCATCTGAGGATGTGCTCTTGTTCCAATTATATTCTGTTTGTGTACTTGTGTGGGTGTCAAAGTAGAACTTGCTTCAGACCTTTATCCTCAGAATGTCAATGACAATGGTGGTGCTAAAGCCATCACATAAATAACTAAGCTTGACTTCTATTTCGATGTATCCAGTGGTAATTTTTTGTGTAAAATGATCAATGTATGTTTGAAATAAGTGTGTAAGGGCTGTTTGAACAGTTCATGCGGGAATTGAACGTGGTCTACAGAATCTATGCAGATCTGTGGAACCCTTTTTATATATCCACTCATTTAAAGCATTAAAGTCTTTCTAACCAATGGCTCAGTCACCCGGCCAGACAGTGGCAATAATCAATGTATTGCTGCACATGGGCTGACGGGTAGATGTGATCAACCGTGGACAGGAAGATAAATCCGTGACGGGCTGACAGGTGCTACAGTTGTTCACATGTAATCACACATCCAGCAGTTAGGCACAGATAAAGGGACAATGTCTGCATCCAGGATTGCTTGTTCCCTGTCCACAACTGACCACATCCACCTGTCAGCCTAAAGCTGGATACACACTACAACTTTTGTTTCAATTTCTTTTAGATTTGCCTTCAACTATGGGGTCTGCCTGATTGCATACAAATTGAAAGTGTTTAGGTTTGACCTCATATTATGTGGTTTTGGTCAATCTAAAGATGATAGTATAGTGTGTATCCAGCTTAACAGTATGTTGATTCTTGCCGCTAATCGGCCATTGAATCAGTGGTAACTTCCCATTTGAGCTGACAACACATTGCCTCTGCTGCACTGAAATCTCAAGCAGTGTTGTAAGCTTTCCTACTTGGATTGGAAAACATGTCTCCTGATGATATGAATATGATACAGGTAGGGGCTCTGTAGTTCAACAGAGGAGAACTGGGCAGGGCTGTCTTGGGAATTCCGTGCTCCTGCTCAGGTAACAGCAGGAGTTCCCAACATGGAGGACATCCCAAGGACAGGAAATGAAGGGTAATCTTGCCAAGGTCAGACACACAGCAGAAATAGCCGGATTGGGATTTTTACCCCTTTTTACTATATTGAAAATCATAATAAAAGTAATGAAAGAAAGATGTGAATGGTACCATAAGATTTTAATTTGGATCAGTAAACAATTTGTGATTGGTTTCTTTTGTGTACAAATCTTTTGCATATGCCTAGATATCAGAAACTGACCTGTGACCATTTACAATTGCACTGTTTTTTTAGGGTGTCCTCACACTGGGGCGCATGTATCGTGCCTGAGCATGTTTTGGGCCCCAACGTCCAGACTAGTGTTATCGCTCTGTACCATGCTCAGACATGCTCCAGAGTACTGTGCCCTGGCCCGCTTGCAAGAGGTGGTCTGGGGCATGATTCAGTTGGACCCATGCACAGTATACAGGGATATGCAATTAGCGGACCTCCAGCTGTTGCAGAACTACAAGTCCCATGAGGCATAGCAAGACTCTGACAGCCACAAGCATAACACCCAGAGGCAGAGGAATGATGGGATTTGTAGTTGTGCAACAGCTGGAGGTCCGCTAATTGCATAGCCCTGATCTATGTGATCGCTAACTGTTTCCCAGTCAGCGAACACAAATTTTGGAGCAGATTAGATCCATTTGTGCCCCCTCGGGTAGTAAGAGTACAGATGACGCAAGCGTGCTTGGCTTGGGTTTGGTACAATGTGCATGCAGGAAGTGTGCGTGAGCCCAGCACAATGTGAGTGCAGACCAGTGGGGTGGTAGGGATAGGGGACAACCGTGCCCTTTGCGATTACACCCTTAAAAATTTGTGCAGTTTAGAAAATTGGATTATACGGATTACCCAGAAAAGGGTGGAGATGTCCTCAGGCAAGGGCTGTTCAACAACGTTTCACCTTCACTGTGAGTGTAAGTAACTAGCCTGTTTTACTATGGTCTAGCACCATATCGCCTCGTGTCCTATATGTTGGATTGCACAGCTGTTAACGTTCCAGCAGGAAGCTCATATAGCATATTATATGGATCAGGCTGCCTATAAAGATTATTCTATTTTGGGTCCCGGCCTCCCCAGGGGGGCAATTACAAGCTCTTGTGATGTCAGAAGTACTTGACTCTGAGACTTTCTTGCTTGTTTACATGCCTTTGAGATCTGGGCCATTTTACAAACCGGGCAGATGTGTGCATGTTCTTGCTTATGGAGAAGTAATCTCCCAAACCATCACCCAAGCCACAAGCACAAGAGCTCAATTACATAAAATGTGGGTCTGGCAGGTGTTGAGTCCCTTTTCTTGCTGTTGCTTTGACCTGTGCTTGTACAGGAGCACAAGGGCTCTCTAGAACTCGGGACCATTTACCTTCGTTGAGAATCAGGCAATTGGGTCCCATTCCTTTTGGTCTGTGCTCACATATGAACACAAGGGGCCTCTAGAACTTAGGGGCCCATTTACCATAGATGTGGATCTGGCAGGTGTTGGGTCCCATTCCTGCTGTCGCTTTGGCCTGTGCTTGCACAAGGGTCTATTGCTGACCACGACTGCAAATGATCTGAGCTCAAGCTAATCTCAGGGTGAATAGACAGTAATATTGGCTGGAAAAATCTGACCCAAAGATGATTGGCCAGGAGACACCAGGGAGAACCTACAGACATAAGATTGTTGCTTGATCTAGCCATAACCAGCTGGGTTGGGTGAACATACTGGTCTATAGGACCTTATGTACAGACCATCTTTGCTCTTATTGCTTCTTTCACTTAAACAGAAACATGTGGATATGTGACTGTTCGTTAGAAGCCAGGCCAGCGATTCCTGGGGTGTGGCCCCATAGCAAGCCGCATGTGTCATACAGATTTAAGTGCTGACTGACTCTTCTAGGCCTTGAAGGTGGTGTAATGCAGAGATGAATATAGAATTACCAGATATACTATTTGGTGTCTAAGCAAATCCATACTTGTTTATCTGATTGTTAAATCTGCAGAAAGTGAAAATCTAAATTTGCATTTTCAATAATAGTAGCAATTTTAACTTTTTAAATCCAAACTATAAGCAGACATGACAGAAACAAATTATTTTAGTTATTTATTCAATAATTTCCCTGTAAAGTCGTAGGCTGAAGTTCAGACTATGACTATCTGGACCCAGAAAAAAAATGGGTTGAATGATGCTGACTGACATTCAACCCAGAAGACCAAGGGCATCTAGTGGCGAAGAACAGTAATGCAGGGGACACGTCCATATTGAGGATTATTGCAGCAAACGCTGCTTTTCATCTTTTGATGGGTTATTATTTTTTGTCTGAACGTCTGCTTTAAGTCATTTGTCAATATTTATGAAAAATGTGAATTTTAAATGTATAAGGAGTATTACCAAATGAAACAGGGGCACATTATAAAAGAGTGCTCCGTGTTGCCTATAGACTGTATGCAATGAAGAAAGCTATAACCTAATCTTAAAGTGACCCTGAAAATTCTTCTAAAATGTTCCCAGCTATGCAGTTCTATGCATAGCAGTAACTTTAGATTAAGAATTGAGTAGATGTGAGTCATGGCTGGGTTATTTGCGCTATGTTATAGTGAGTCATGGTACATTGAATCCCAAGACTGTTCCATAGATAAGTTTAATACTTATTACTTATCAGAAACATAACAGGGTGGCGGATGGTATTCGTACATGAATAATTATATAACCATGTATTTTTATTAGTCCTCAGACTGTATTTATAGCAAAATGACGCACAGAGTAGGGATACTTGGAAGGAGCTAGCACTTCATTATAGTGACTGGAAAGTAAAAAAAAAAAAATTGGGTATATTTAGAAGTTAGGTGAAGGGAGGGCCTTCAAGAAAAAGCAGCTGGAAGACCTACCCAAGAAGAAGGGGTGAGGAGTGGGGGCGCAACGTGGGCCCCAGTAGGGTGTGGGTGCAGTATGGAATGCTGAAGTGGCAAACAACTATAGAAGAGAATAAATGAAAGTCTGATGACCAGAGAAGGGCCCATTAGGTCAGGGAGCTCATTGTTGACTTCATTCATTTACAGGTTGTGTCCAGAAACACCATTCTGGGAATGAAGCTGGCCATGGACTTTAGAAGTTTGTTGGATGCGTAGGTATTGTCCGTCTGTCTCTAAGGTGTTTTGAGTAAGGATGGCTCTGCCAAGCATAGAATAGTCATTGCGTCAGGCTGTCGTACATGTCCTAATGCTTATTTTCCCACGGTAGTCCTTAATTGGATCTTCTCAGGATTATGTGCAAATTGCATTTCTCTTTATTTACCTCCTGCTATATGTTGGCTGGGCCTTTGATTAACAAAGGATTAAAAAGCATTGTTAAATAGACGTTATTACACATGAAAGGGCCTTAGTTTGTATTTTGTACCAGGGGATTCTGTATGGAGTTTCCATGTTCTCACTGTGCTTGTGAGGGTTTCCTCTGGGTACTCCAGTTTCCTCGCACACTCAAAAGACATGCTGGTGTGGGTGAAGTGACTGCTGTCTAAGCTGGCCCCAGTATATGTGTACAAATTGGCTTTGCACATGAGCTATCACATTCTGAATGCCGGTCCCAAGTATGAGTAATTGGGGAACATTGAGGAATGACCTGGCGAACTACCTAAGATTTGCCAAGAAAGTGCTGTGGAAAAGGGGCATCAAGCTTATCAGACATGGTGCCCAGAGAAGAGCCGAAAGTTGGAATTGATATATATGCTGGTAGGTTAATTGGCCACTGTCTAAAATGGTCCTAGTATGTGTTTATAAATTGGCTATGCACATGTGCTGTCGCACTGCCAGGCTGACTCCCCTACCCCTTCAACCTCTGCAGCAATGCTGGCAGCACTCATATGTCTATATCCCAAAGACAACCTCTGGATATGACATTGAGCACGTGCACTCAGCTTCCTTGGTCGAGCATGGTGAGGCCTGTTCTGAGTGGAACCTGTCCTGTTAAACCGCTGTAAGGCCACCTTGCCGCAGCTCAGTATCAGGGTCTTGGCAATCTTATAGCCTAGGCTATCTTTATGTAGAGCAACAATTCTTTTTTTCAGATCCTCAGAGAGTTCTTTGCCATGAGGTGCCATGTTGAACTTCCAGTGACCAGTATAAGAGAGTGAGCACGATAACACCAAATTTAACACACCTGCTCCCCATTAACACTAACAAATCACATGACACAGGGGAGGGAAAATGGCTAATTTGGCCCAATTTGGATATTTTCACTTAAGGGTGTACTCACTTTTGCTGCCAGTGGTTTAGACATTAATGGCTGTGTGTTGAGTTATTTTGAGGGGACAGAAAATTTACACTGTTATACAAGCTGTACGCTCACTACTTTACATTGTAGCAAAGTGTCATTCCTTCAGTGTTGTCACACGAAAAGATAGAATAAAATATTTACAAAAATGTGAGGGGTGTACTCCATTTTTGTGAAATACTGTATATATACCAGGATATTATGGGTTTCAGTTACACCTTTGTCTGACGGGTTTCTCTCTGGGGGGGGGGGGGGGGGGGGGGGGGGGG
>BLSH010045883.1:185661-203965 GCA_018402905.1 Glandirana rugosa | reverse complement strand
CCCCCCCCCCCCCCCCCCAAAAAAAAAAACCTCAACCCTGCAGAAACCATCAGATTCTAACTTTAATTTCCAAAGTTAGTTTTCTCACTCAAGTTTGGAATGTTTGCTTTGCATCATTACTGGGCCCAGTAATTAAGGGTAGGAGTGAAAAAACGAGGGTGTGACGAGCAAGGTTGTTTACACAGTACTACAGCATGGATGTTCAGTGACAGTTTGTACAGTTCAGGAATCTGTCATAATGAACATAACTATTTGTCAACAGGAATAAAGGTGTGAGTGCTCGGGGCGATGAACAGTTAGATTGTCCGATACCTACATTTCTGCTCGCTCCTCTAAATGGATGTCCATCAGTCATTGATTGCCATAGACTGCTCTAATTTTGCCCAATATTTGCTAAATTGGCTGAAATTTGAGTCCTGTCGGCTCCAATCAAGGACATTTTTCAATAGACTTGTCAAAGGAGCCTGGTGGAAAATTGTTGGCGGAACAGTGACTGCATCCAATCAGATGTAGGCACTGTTCAGATATTCTGACAGCCGTAGGTGCCCAAAAGAAAAAAAATACCTGTAGTCAGAAATCATCCATCCACACTAATCAGTGCGGATGAAGGAGTCTTTTAAGGGTCTCTCATTCAGAGTGCATGGTAACTTAAAGGATAAGTTCACCTTTGGGTATATGTTATATGTCCCACCCCTTTTTAGGATGTAACATGTTCCCACTGCTGCAGCCACTGCCTGACACCCCCCCCCCCCCCCCGGGTCTCTGGGACAGCAGCACAGGGAGAAGTTCCCCATACTAGTTGTCACTTTTTAAAATCAGCGCGGCCGTGCGGGGCTCCACCTACACGGCCACGTCACTCATTTACATAGCTCTGTGTGAATGACCGAAGCCCCGACATCCACGGCTGTCAGGTTGTAGTACATGGTGCTGTGGTAGTGCATTGATTCTTCCTGTTAGTGTATCTGCTTGCTCATACGGGATGTATGGGCACACAAGAAAGATCTGCAGGAGACCCTTATGGCACCAGCAATCTGCCAATCGTGGGTGCAATACATTAAAGTGGATGTAAACCTACCACCCACCCAGTATAAACTAATGACGCAGTATTAATGTGTATATATATATATATATATATATATATATATATATATATATATATATATATGCAAGCCTCCTGCATCTATCCCTACCTTGCAAATGTCCTTCCTGTAAGCACTAGCAGCTCTGTAAAACTCTGAAATCAGTGGGTGTCTGTGTTTGCTGGAGTTTGGTGGGTGGAGTTGTGATGTCACAAGCCTCCCCATCCACCTCTATACTGAGACATTGAGGAGGGAGAGGGGAGTGTAAAACTTTCTCTGCTGTGTGAAGGAGAGAAGCAAATTGCTTGTCACTCAGAGCAAGGGGCGGATCGACTGTGTATTTCCCTGTTAGTCAGACTTTCTCTTCCTGAAAAAAGATAAGCGGATTACTCACAGTTGGATTAACTCTTTGTGGCAAGACTAGGCACTGATGACATGACATGCTATACTCTACCAGGCAGAATTTTTTTTTTTTTTTTTCGGGTTTACATCCTCTTTAAAGGCTCCAAAAAAAGTGCACATTTATTATTTATTTATTTTAAAGGTGAATCTATTCTTTAAGGCCCATTTACTCCTATATAAAATGGATTAGAATAGCATTGTTGCCAGCCATCTGTTACAGTGGCAGAACAGCAATCAAAGCTGCCCAGCTGTATGCCATGTATACCTTGCACAGCATCATGTACATGACGTTGAGGTCCCGCACAGTTTGCAGAATCAAAGCTGAATCTGAATACAATTAGACAGGATGGACTTTCTGACTTTATCACATCAGCAGGGATAGCTGGTGAATATTGGATACAGGTAGAAATAGTTCACATCTTCTAATCACTTGTTTATACGCCTTTAATTGGACTGAGTTTGGAGGACTGCCGAGGAAAGTCCTAGTTATCAATATTTACATGGAGTGGCACCAGTGGAATGTGAGCGTTTTCTGCCAGGGACTGTTTGACATTTAGCTGTGGAGGTTCTGGAAATAACACTTCAGTAGTGGGAAAATCATTTCATCTGTGTATTTTCTATTTGTCCCCCAACGATGAAGTGTTGACTGCTGTGAAAACTGAAATATGCTATGTCAGTGCTTATCTGCTACCTAGGGTGCCCCCAGATGTTGCTAGGGTTCCTTGGGTAATGTCAGATTGATCTCGCACCTACAGTGACTACCAATGAAAGGGGCAATTTCTCATTGATATTCAATCTAAGGACTTTTTTCACTGACCGCCAATATATGGGGCATTTCTCCATTGACCACCAATGTAAGGGTCCAAGAAGTAGTGGTAGAAGGGCGCTGGACATGACGTTTTACAGGTTATCAAAATGCAGACACAGTCATTACTTGAGCCCAAATGACCTGTATTCAGCAGCTAACCACAAAGACTGGGACCTCTCAGGAGAGGACATTCATCCGAGAAATCCAAGTGTAATAAAAAAATTTAAAAAAATGTGCCAAATGAAAAATCTTCATTCAACTGGTTACAACAAGCAGGGCAAAGAAGAGCCAACACATTATGGGGGCTCCCTTCATCAGGAAATGGCAGAATGTTCAATGGACTCAAAGGTACTGGAGAGGATGTGATATACAACAGTCAGTTCTGGTGTTCACAATAGAAATGGCACCAATGTGAGGGGGCATTTATCCACTGACCACCAATGTAAGGGAACATTTATTTACTGACCGTCAAGGGAGCAAAGAGAAAAAAGGTGGGACTTTTAACTGTGCTGCAATCTCAGAAGTAGAACGACAACTACAAAGTGTTGAACAAAAAATTATGGTATACAAGAGATTTAAAATGATCTTAAAAACCATTAAACATTTATATGCCTAATGATACCCTGGATAGAACACGAACCTCTCTCCCTGTATGATCCACCCCCAACAGACCAGAACCAAACATCTATAAATCAAACACTTTACTCAAACCCAAAGTTTGTGTTTATGGAGAATACATGAATATTTAACAGTCTTCAACTTCTAGAAGATCTGTGTCTGTAGGATGTAGGAAACAGTTCCAACATGTTTTGTGGTAGATCCCTTCTTCAGGAGACCTCAAGGTGTAAGGGGGCATTTCTCTACTGACCACTTACGTAAGTTGGCATTTTTCTACTGGCCACCAACGTAAGTTGACATCTTTCTACTGACCGCCAATGTAAGTTGGTATCTTTCTACTGACCGCCAATGTAAGTTGGCATCTTTCAACTGACCGCCAATGTAAGTTGGCATCTTTCTACTGACCGCCAATGTAAGTTGGCATCTTTCTACTGACCGCCAATGTAAGTTGGCATCTTTCTACTGACCGCCAATGTAAGTTGGCATTCCTTTACTGACTGCCAACATGAGGTACTTTCATTGCTTCCAATTAAACGTTCATTTAAGAATCTTTTGATGATTAGAGCTGTATTATTTTGTGTATTTTATAATTTCCGGGAGTCCCACTTTGACAATGCTTTTGTCTAATTCAGCTCTCAAAGACCATTGCATAACTGCTCTGACATATGATACATTCATTTCAATGGAAAGGTGAATAAAATCCTGGAAGCCCTTCAGCTGTACATGGGAAGTGATGAGTCAGAATAGTTTTAGTTATTATTGTGGAAACCTCAGTGATGACCAGCAATGTGTAGAGCAGCTGTGGATGGGAGAAGGGGACATAACACCTGTAGTGAGTTCCAGTATGTGGATGACATCAGCCAGCAGTGCACATAGCCTGGGCCTGAGTCGCCCAGGATTAGCGGGTTTCTGCTTACATGAGACAAAATGTAATCCTTTGTGAGCTCTGCTTCTCACACATCACTGCCGGCTTCTCACATCCACTGGGTAATCAGTTTAGTCCGAGGTAGAATTTGAGACGGTAGCAGAGCAGACATACGGTATCAGTGATGCCCTCTTCTCGCCTACATATAGATAAATTCATATTAATCCAGTTGCAGCCATTTTTAGTATCTTCTGCTACTTTTGTCATCAGAGATTAGTTTATCCTTTTTTTCATTTTGGCACTGCAAATTGTCAGTGTGTCATTTTAATGGAACCCAAACTTACAATTCTCCAACGTCCTGAAAAACATCAAAAAGATCTTGTACTCCATACCCCGTAGAGTCCTGCAGGAGGACCTTATTAGGGGTCAAAGCCTGAGGTTTGTGTACCTCAGTGCGATATGTTCCACCACTTTTTATGCTAGTCATTTAGAACTCAAATTCTAAATTGCTGAATGGCCTGATGAAGAAGCATTCATGCTCAATAACACCTAGCCACGGCCACCTTTCCAACACGTGAGAGTGACGTCGCATCCGCCCCTTGTGCATTCCACATTGGCCAGGAAGTCCTGGGTGTCTCCTGAATAGCTCGCCGAGTGGGACTGTGACTTTTCTACCAGGGGGAACCGGTACTAGATGGTGTCTTATTTGCTGATGAGTGATTTTGGGGGTTTTTTGCCCTTTTTATGTGAGTTGCCATATGTGTTGTTAAATGTTTGCCCAATGTTACACTCAGAAGGCCTTTGCGTTGAGAACTCAAATTTAGGCCAAAATTTGAGCTGTGGGTAGCTGGGTCAGCACCACCGGGCTTGACCAAAGTTGATTAAAAAATTGACTAAAATTTGAGGAGCTCATTTGTATCTCCCAAGAAAGAATCGCACAGTTCACCCAAACTTGGCTAAGCTGGGAACAGTACAAACAAAAGCAAACACAACCATTGTTGGCTAAACTCTCTTAGCCTTTAACCGGATAAAAGTGTTGTAAAACAGTGCAATCTAAACTTAATATACAGAGAGAGGGGGCGCGGGCACCTCCTTTCACCCCACTTCATACCCGGTACCTTCTATCCCTTATAATTTAATACGTTTTCTTCTTTTTCTTTCCCCCATACTTCTCCCCCCCCCCCCACACCCCCCGCCCCCCTATTCTTTTTACATGTATACTTATTCTCTAACATTAAGATCAATACACAATAAATGGAACACTTATTCCTTTTTTCTCCTCTTGCTATAGACCAGTGGTTCTCAACTCCAGTCCTCGGGACCCACCAACAGGCCAGATTTTAAGTATTACCTTGGGGAGATGCAGACTAGAATACTGCAATCACTGAGCAGCAAATGATATCACCTGTGATGTATTTCAGTTATCCTGCAAACCTGGCCTGTTGGGGGGGGGGGGGGGTCCCGAGGACCGGAGTTGAGAACCACTGCTATAGACACACAGTGGAGTGGGGGTGGGGGGGTAGAATTCACCTTTTTATACAATATCATCTACAAGTCCTTTTTCTCGCTTTGTTATTGGTGTAACTTGTGATACAATGTGCATCCCTCCTTACTCTTGTTTAACCATATGTATTTCATTAACATTACAATAAAAAATTATGGAACAAAAATTGACTGATTTGGGTGGAATATTCTCAGCTGAGCAGTGACTTCATTATATCAGATGCAGGAATTGATGGGGCATTCAGGCAGCCTTGGGTGCTGCAGCTGTCTGAATACTGTAGCTGATAGGAGAGATTCCTCCATCCGCACTGAATGGTTGAATCTAGTACTTGTTCAGCTGTAAAGCCCAATTTTTAGCATCTTCCTCCACATCCAAATTTCTTTTTAAACTGAAGTATTCATCCCTTAAAGTGTATGTAAACTCCAACCAGGAATGTCTCTCTTATTTGCTACTTTTGCTCTGTTAACATACCATTGAATGCATTTTGTTATATCTTTCAAAAACAAAAAATATCTGTTGATCCTGGCAGAAATATGGTGCTGTTCTGTACACCTTGTCTCAAGCAATTATCAAACCTGAACAGTTCATCTCTGTGAACTAAAAAAAAACAAAACAAACTTTCTCCCTGTGTTTCTGGAGGGAGGTGGTCTGTAGACTTAACACACTTTCTGTCCTAGGGTGATAGTGCTGCTGCTCCGTAGATACAGTACAGCGAGTGAGCATTGTCACCCTAGGACAAATGTATTGCTGTCAGGATCACCAGGTGAAAATTAAGTAAAAAAAAAAAAATGGCCAGGGAGGGGAAAAAAAAGTGCAGCCACCATATCTAGGGACTGGTATGCTACAATATATGACATTTTTGTGCTCAAGTTTCTGCACCCTTTGAATCTATTTTTTTTCAACCAGTCACATGGTGAAGGGTGGCACCAACTCTAGCATTGGCGGTGGCTGGTTCTCTCTGCTGACTGGCATCCATGTTGTGACATGTGAGCACCATCCTATGCAGCGTTCCACTATGGCCAGGCTGTGTGGTGACCTACCCCCCCCCCAGGGGAAGGGTGTCATTGAAAGCCTGAGATCACAGCAAGGGCTTGCATTGACAGGGTGTCCAATTCAGAAGTTGAGTGGTAATAGCAGAGGAGGACCTGGAGGAAAGAGCTGTAGCATGGAGAGGATGAGTAGTACTACTTTGGGCTGCTGGATTTGGACTTTAAATTAGAACCCCAGACAAACATCTAAAATCAGCATTTACTTTTTGATTTCATGAGTGTTTATTCCCAGAATTGTACATACAGACAGGCCACTCTTTAGTGTCTGTTGGCACGTTAACTTGAAAAATGGTTCATGTCTCCTTCAAGCTGTCGTGTATTGGGTATATGATCTGTATTGATCTGTATGATTTAGTATTGTCTTACCAGAAAAACCTGCTTAGGTTTGAAAATGGAAATGTGTTCTCACTTCCACCTATGTTGTGTTTTCTTTGCAGAGCATACAAGGAAACTCTTAGCAGAGTTTGGGAAGATCTATGAAGAGCAGTATGGAGTGGCGCTGTTCAACAGTGTACGCTATGAGATCGAAGGCAATGGAGGACCACAGACACAGCTACTGCATCGCAAGGTAGGAGATGGTTTAGGTCAGGGATCCTCAAACTACGGCCCTCCAGCTGTTGCAGAACTACACATCCCATGAGGCATTGTAAAACTCTAACATTCACAGACATGACTAGGCATGATGGGAATTGTAGTTCCTGAACAACTGGAGGGCCATAGTTTGAGGACCCCTGGTTTAGGTCTTGGACTCCATTTCTGTGATTATGGGATTCATGATTGAAGGTAGAACTGATGTCGTCCAAAGGAGTCAGTTACATTCTCTTTCATCCTCACATACTGCATTAGACATGACAGGAATAATCTGATGGGTTGCGAAAAATAATAACAGTTCTTTTGAGGAAACCTGAGAGAAATAGGCTGCCGTTTCTGAGGTCCTCCTGAAGTGAATTTCCTGGCTGTCTTGCTGCTCCAGAGGTTTTGATTCTTTTGTTTTCCAAGCATGCCGATCAAAAAAGTCAGAGTAAAATCAGAACTTCATATTGTTCCAAGGGATAAGCTTGGGTTTGGTCTGCACACCAAAGATAGCTGTATTGCTCAGCCTAATGACATCATTGACTTAATAAGGCCATGTAGTCATATTAGGTAAATGATCTCTCCAGCATCCCCACCCTTTTGTTATGTGAGATGGGGAATCTCCCACCTGCAGCTCAATGGGCTGGCAGGGATGCAATCACCCAACAACTTCCCATGGGTTTGGGACACCTGGATTTGGACCGAGTTCAGATCCAAGCTCAGCTCATCCCTAGTGACTAGATTAGAAGGCATTGAAGAGACATTAGATCCGTATGACAACCAGGCAGTACCAAGATGGAGTTTGCATATCTGCACGTACAATGACAGCGTACAAAAATGGCAGCCACTGTTACTAGACACGTGCAATTTGTTAGGTTGCAAATCCAAATTTAGGCAAAATTTTCATTAATCCCAAATTTGGATGTATCCGAACAACGTATTAAATTTCAAAAATCCAAGTAAATCATAAGGAATACAACAAATTCACTTCTTTCATTCAGATAACCAGATGTGATAGTTTGTGTCTTTTGTTAATGTTTGAAGCGTCCAAAATAATGTAATGACATAACGAATGATCCAAATTTATTTGGTTCCATTCATGTTTATTCACGTGAGCGTAACGTGAATTTGAAAAAAAAAATGCACTACATAATGCATATGAAATGAAAACATATTGCAATAAATACAGTAAGGTATAAAAGTGAAATAAGTTGGTGCCTACTTATTGTATTTGGGTTGGATGGAGGTGGATCATTAGAATCATCTAATCATAACATAGCAAATGAATCCAAATCTTCCAAAAAGAAAAGTCTGAAAATAATTGATTTAGAACAATGAATATATGAAACAAATTCCGAAAACGAATCATTCTAACATAACAAATACAACAAAATAATTTGGTTAATGAATCCGAAACAAAACTAATTTTTCCATCGTGCACATCTCTAGCTGTTGCCATCTTTTCGTCCAAGGACAACCAAAGGGAATGTCCTGATCTGATTGAACCACTGTGGATCGTTAGACATAAGAGTGTTAAATCTAATTGAAACCGAAATGTGTTCCTCCATCTGGGTACTAGTTTATATCTTATTAAAATGCAGATTTTATGCTATGATTTGTTCTTTTTTTTATAGACACTAGAATTATGTTTCTGGTACAAAGAAATATTTGAATGCGGTATTACAAAAACGAACAAATGGCTGAGGGTAGAAGTGGTCAAAAGGTTTTAAGAAAAGGCCAAAATTTTGTTTAAAAAAATGCTTAAAAATAACTTTGCTGTGCAATGGGAGGGCTGCTCTTCCAGTGTAAACTGCCGGACTGGGATGTCAGTTTGACATGTGGGACCTGCACATTGTAGGAGATGGCCAGTGATGCAGAGGTTCCTGTTCCAAGCACAGTGCTTACACAGGTGCCACTCTTACTTTTGTTCTATCATGGCAAAGCAGCCAGGGAACTAGCATTTTTAAAAGTACTGGTCAACAGAGGTTCCTCAGTACAGTTTCCATTCAGCTATTTTCAGTTGTGAGGCTCAGTGTTAGTGCATAAATGTATATAATATTTGAGCTGGCCTGGGATCAAAAAATGTGTGGCATGGGTGAAGAATGTCGTCATATTAGAGAGACACAGGAAATCTCAAATTGCCTTCTAGACGATCAGGAAGCTATTTATTTTCCCCTTCTGGAGCAAATTGGACCATGCTTTATTTTAGTTTTTTTAACTTCCTCTGGATCAGCTGTGAGTATAGGATTCTGTATATGGATGTTTTCTATTTATTCATTCTAATTATTTTTTTCTGTTGGTTAAACTAGATTGACTTATTTCTTTTGTTCAGCCTACTAACTGTAATTATGTAATGTGTCCCTTTTGGAAGAGCAATGAGGATTGTAAGATACAGAAATTTGGGCTACGTTGCCAGACCGGAATCTTTGGATGTAGAGGGGAGCTTGATATTTTGTATTTCTAAGGCGTTGTGAGGGGTGCAGGGTCCATAAAGGGAAAACCGCCACAAAATATGGACACTACAAAATTTTTGTTCTCTTCTTTTCTCTTAGACGCCTCTCAAAGACCGTGTGATCTTTTCTGGAAACCTATTTCAGTTTGTGGATGAAACAAAAAAATGGAGGAACCGCTTCTGTGTGGTTCCTCACCACTATGGCCCAGTGCTTTATGAGAACAAAATAGTAAGTGTCATGCAATGCCCCGCAAAGTCTTACTTCGATTACAGCAGTTGCCCAAAGAAATTTTTATTCCTGCTTTGCCGTTTTTTTTTGCAGGCTTATGAGCGTGGCCTACAGCCCCGAGCTGGCATCAACTGTGCTGGGTACAGAGTATTAACCTCCCTAGATCAATACACTGAATTGCTTAATAACATGGTTCCAGGTACGTGCACCATAGCTGATTGTTGTAAGTAACTAGAAATTCCTGCCTATTGCATTCTATTACAAAGTTTATTTTAAACTGAAGTTTCAATTGTAAATGACTGTCAATAAGATGAACCACCCAGCCACTTATATTGTAGCTATCATTTCTGTAGAGACTTCTGTAGTCCCGAGTTCCCAGCTCCTCCCATGTGCTGCACCTGTAATAAAGGAGTTCTCATAATCAACTGGATTCTTCATCCAGGTATAGTTGCTGTACTTGGTTGCATAAGATACCATGGCAAAAGGCAAAATGGTTGACAACTCCGTTAGAAAGAGGAGACAAGGGATTGATTCATCTCTCCACCATCTACCCATAGCTAAATATCTTTGAATGTCTTTGATGGACCGAAACTTGTTAAACAAAAAAAACGCTATTGGGGAGAAGTATGGAGAACGGTCATTGCCAACTTGTTTCTGAAGGTGCAAACACTGGGTCTCTTATCATTATTCTTAAAGAGAAACAGTAAAGCTAGAGATAGGGGAACTGCCACTGCTCAATTGCTTTTAGAAGCCATAGGCTTCAGCACTGTCATCGTCATCCTGGCTTCACTGCCTCGTTCAAATTTACCACTGGTTGGGAAAAATTGGCCCCGCCTCACAAGGAAATATTCCCCTACCTGCAAAATAAACACTATCCCCTACAAACTATTAAAAAAAAAAAATAATCCAAATCTTATATCTTCACTAAATTGAATCTGAATGCTTACACGGTCTGCACTCTGAGCTTGATAGCTCTCCTTTACAATTTACTTCTAAACACACAATTTCTTCACTACCCGCCTACACCACAAAATGGGTGGAGGAGATTTAAGTGACCTTGAAACTGGAGACTGAACTCCAGTTTAGAGGAAGTGCTGTCTGCTAGTCACCGCTGACCCTGCATATGGATGGATACATTTATGTCTGTGCTGTTGTCTTTGGATTCTTGTAAGTGCAATATATTTCTTTATTAAATTTTGATTTTAAACAGTATCACACTATTGTGGCCCTCTTGTTTTTATCGAGTATTATACATTGGTGCCATATCCGGGAGGTGACGCTGAGGACATCAACCGTTGGTGGCTAAGTGGAAGCCTGATATCCACACAGGCGTTCCCTGACCCTCTGTAGTGGGGGGTCTAGGGGCTCTGGTATGGGCACATCTCTATTGGTGGAGGATTCACATGATTGATGGTGTGGTGTATTATGGTTCAAGACACTACCTGTTGATAGGATCTACCTTTTCACTGCACTAGGATCATCACAGTGTGTTATGGACTCTGTGGAATATTTACTATACAGACTTTTTTCCCTTTTTGTATTCAGCTGTTGCTTTATATTCTTGTTTGCATGAAACCTATATACATAGGGGTTGTAGGATCTGCTCCAAGGTCCTTTTGCATACACACGAGCGCATATATATATGTATAATTATATTGACATTTAGTGGTGGATCCGCACTTTATATTTTGCAGCTGTGTTGTATATGGAAAGTTGTCACAAAGGGTCCTTTTTGTATTTTCTTTGACCAACACAGTGCCCAGATTTGGGAGGGTCTGGTCTCCATGGGTGAACACCAATCTCCCTTAAGACTTTAACCACCACCTCCTTAATATTTGACATTTGAGTGACAGGTCTTGGCACTTCTCGCCATGACCCTCCAGCCATCCATCATATTCCCTGTTCCCTGCTCTCCTTTTTACCTACCTTATGTGACGAATGTGGGTATCAGATCGCTGTCCTCCTCACCGACGGGCGACCGAAGACCCCCTTGATCTAACACAGCGAACGTAACAATGCCACTCTCAGCTGCTTTCAGCACAAAGATTTCCCAGTTTTGCTAATCTCACATTAAGAAATTCAATCTCAGCATATACAAAGCTTTACATTAAGTCCAAGCTCAACAGGTCTGGCACCTTCCGGGACCCTGGGAAGGGAACACACTAGTTCCGCCTCTCCTTATGTTCAAAGGGGGTGACGTTTATACTTGAATTATTCGGTCTGAAATTCTACATTCAAATATGTATATTTTATCGCTATGTCATGTACCTAACTGAAGTTATGAACTGTATGTAATTTTGCTACCTTTTCATGCTTAGTTTAGGGTTACTGAAAGGTCGCAGCTGGCTGCAGAGAATTATAGCCCTCTCCCCTATTATCTGGACCTCCTGGTTTGTCCTTTGAGAGATCTGATATAGAGGTTTAAGATCGGGCTTGCAAAAACATTTCCCCAGACTCCTTGGCGCCTGTTCAAGGGGCACAGAAATTCCTAAGTTGTTGGGGGGGGATGAGGAGTTTTGTCCTACGTTCAAACTGTAATGGCTGACCGTCACAAAATGGCTGCGAGGTTTGTGTATCCCTGCCCGTGATGTCACACCTTACCTTTCCTACTTCTAAACACGCAATTTCTTTACTACCCACCTCTACCACAAAATGGGCGGAAGGGTTCGGAGTGACCTTGAAACCGGGGACTGGACTCAAGTTGTGGAGCCCAATTTTTGTATAATGTGACAGATGATGCTACGCCGAGTAAATGGATACCTAACATGTCACGCTTTAAAATTGGCACACTCATGGTATGGCGCCAAACTTGGGTACCTAAAAATCTCCACAGGCGACGCTTTAAAATCTTTACAGGTTAACCATTTAGAGTTACAGAGGAGATCTTGGGCTAGAATTATTGCTCTCGCTCGAACATTCATGGTGATACCTCACATGTGTGGTTTGAATGTCGTTTACATATGGGGGCACGGCCTACGTATACATTCGCTTCTGCGTGCCAGCTCGTGGGGACGGGGTGCTTTAATTTTTTTTTTTTTTTTTATTGTTTATTTTATTTTAATTTTTTTTTTTTTTACACTTTCCCTTTTAAAAATGTTTTTTTTATCACTTTTATTCCTATTACAAGGAATGTAAACATCCCTTGTAATAGGAATAGTGTGTGACAGGTCTGTAAGACCCCACATCTCTCCTCCAGGCTGGAAAGCCTGAGATAAAAAAAAAAAAAGAAGGATCTCCGGCTTTCCTGCCATGTCCCCGGCTTTGTTTACTTCCACCAGCCCGGACGTTATGTCGCGCCCGGGCCTCCGAGAGTTCTAGAGATTGCAAGGGACATCTATCCCTTGGTTTTCTCTATGGCTTCTTTCCGGCGCTGCCGGATTCCTTCTCCAGCTTGCCGATTGCCTGGGCGAGCTGGGAGAAGCATCGGAGGGCGGCAAGAGGGGGAGGGACATCTCATCCCGCCGCCGGTAATAATGAAGTGGCTGAACAGCCGCTATGATTGTTCTTATGGTATAGGGAATCGACCACTAAAAGCCCAGGATGTCATATGACGTTCAGCGGTATGGAAGTGGTTAAGGGTGTTTGGTCTCCATGGGTGAACACCTACCTCCCTTTAGACTTTAATCATCTTCTTCCTAATCTCTGTCATGTGAGTGACATGTTTTGGTGTGTCTCGTCATGACCCTTCAGCTGCCATATTCCCCACTCGCTGCTCTCCTCTCTACCCTCCTTACCATTGCTTTCTCACTCTTACTGTCCACCCGTCACACACATTTCTAGAATAATAGTGATCCACAAGTTATTTGTCCAATTCAAGCCACACTATGAGTTTTCTATATGACCCCTATGGATGAGCAAATCCAAAAAACTCTGCTTACTTAAATTTCTCCAAATTAGGGGTAGGCAACGTCAGCACTCTAGCAGTATTGAAACTACAACTCCCATCATACCTCTTAGAGGCTGTCAGTCTTGCAATGCCTCAAGGGAATTTGTAGTTTCAGCACAACTGGGATGGCCAAGGTTGCCCTGCCCACCCCTTCTCCAGATCTTTATATTCACACAGTAAACTTTAATGGCGTTTCTTATAATGTTTTACATGGTTACTACTTGGTAATGTATTTTACTCTATTTGTAACAACTTTGTGTCATTGTTACCTTTTTTTTTATAACTCAATAAAAATTTATTGGACAGATGGTGGCCTGGGCAAAAACGCAGGTGCAGAATGTTTACTGTAAGTGCCTTAAAATTCAGTACTGACTTTACTCACATACTTTGAAGGAAAAGGTTGTCTTATCGATTTTGCTATACTTGAGGAAAAAAAAACATTCCTCTGTGGCCCAATGTATAAATTGCTTTGGGGCCACACTTAATACAGACCCCTTCCAAACTGCAGTGGAATCTCCCTTCTGCACTCATTTAAAGCACTTGGTGTTTTGATCTCTGACTACAGAAGTACTCTGATTTCCATAGAGAGCCAAAGTATTTTATGGATGCACAGCTATACCAGAATTCACCAACAGGTGATGCAGTTGATGAAGTCTGTTATTACCAATCCATGTGAAACCTGGTAGATAGAAAAATTGGCAATGTTCTCATTGCTTCAAAAGTTTGCCAAATAAATTAGTTTTCTACATCACTAATAAATTACATTTCAAGTGCCACATTCTATACAGCGGAGGCTGCCATTATATTTGTGTGCAGAGTGATGCAGACACTGTTGGTCTTTATTGCAGCTTTCTCTAGAGTCATAGGCTGTATGACTGGTGTAGTCATTGGCATTTAAGAAGTCCTTCCTGAAGATGACGTTTTTCTCAAAACTGAAAAGTTTTGTAAAGTGTTTTAAAACCATATGCCACACAAACTAATTAAAACCACTACTACTAGTGATATAGCAGCTGGTGAGTGGTAATTAAACTTCAGAAATCTGAACTGGGAATAGTATATTATAATCCCTTGTGGTTGGCTGTGTCCTGGGCTGATGACACATTGTGGCCCAAGCCAGAAGTATGAGCTGGTCTTGGCTGTGGTTGGCGCAGTGGAGGTGTTCTACTTGGCAGGCTGGAGTGCAAGATGATTATCATCTACATTTCTAATGCAATTGGCTCAACATCATTTTATGTGTCACCACTGGTAGTCTGTCACTGACTCCCCCTAAAACAGTAAGACAGAATATTTTGGATCTTTAACCAAACTATATATTAAGCCCAGTTTCCCAGATCACTTTTACAAACCACAGCAAAGCCTATTGCAGCCGTGAACTTGTTTTACCCATTTTTAGCACCATGGCGTATAGGATACGTCCTTGGCAGGCACATGGTAAAACAAACCCAATACATTTAAAAATGTCAGTATACTAAATTGTTTTACTTTTTTTTTTTTTTCTTTTATGCTCTTTTGCCATTATTTTTATATCTCAAATGCCATTCACACTGTGGTTAGTATTGTGTCTGCAATGGCTGTTAGGCAGGTAGGAAGGATGGACGTGAATCTCATCAGTAGCCTCTTCTTACTGCAGCTGAAGTAGTCCTATTTCACGCACTGGTGTTAGGAGTCCATGTTTGTAAGGCTCTGGCCTTCACACCTACCTCCATTTTTAACTAGACATGCACCAAAAATACATTTTTTGCCGAAACCGAAAATTACAGTTTAAAAAATAAATACAAATAAATATATATATATATATATATATATATATATATATATTATATAAAATTGCAATATATTTGACTTTTTAATTAATATCATGAATTTAAATAAATATGAATTTGTCGGCCATTATCAGCACCTTTAATGCAAGAAAAACTCACGAAAAATGCATCTCTTTATATTTTATGTATGTCTTCACACTGGTCCGCTGCACTTCCGTTGTGGTGTTAAAAATCTTGCTTGCTGCATTTTGTGTCAGTTAAAACCACACCAAAACACACCTCCCCATTAAAATGCATTTAAAACGCATCCATGTTACTTTTTTTATTCGGTTTTTGAGTCACATGACCTATGAAAAGCACACCATAAGCACGGTAAAATCTTTGTTTTCTGCGCTATTATCAGAACCATATCGGCAAAATGCAGAAAAAAAAACATTTTCAGCCGCCGAAATTCCAGTGCATCAATAACTTTAACCTCCATTATCTTTGAGACATGACGGTGACAAGTCTGAGCACTTCTCACCATGACTCTCCAGCCACCATATTCCCCCCATCTCTACCCAACTTTTCTTTCTCGCGCTTACTCTTCACCTGTCTCACACATTTTTCCAGAACAATGGTGTTACCTGTCCTTTTGCTTACATAGCTATCTATATAGGAGAAGCTTCCTCTAACTGCTTTAGAGTTTGCACTGATCTTGGCACATCCACCATTTATAGCGGACCTGACCCATTGTCTATAGGACTGATACATACCGAATGATACGTACAAAACTGAACCACCCTCTTCCAGAAGACCCTTTTGAAGAACTTCTTAATAAAAAGTGGAGATAACCAATACACAATTTGAATTGGTAACAGCTATTTTTACAAGGACAACAAAGCAAACCAATTGCAGAAGCATGAAAAGCCCAATCTTCAACACTCAGAAAATATACCATGGACTTCTCCTAACAAAAAGATAACTGCCAAGTTCACCAACACAATGCCCAGATTTGGGAGGGTCTGGTCTCCAAGGGTAAAAACCCAATCTCCCTTTAGACTTTAACCATCACCTCCTTAATCTTTGACATGAATGAATGACAGGTTTTGGCAGGTTTCTCGCCATGACCCTCTAGCTATTATATTTCCTGCTCTCCTCTCTACCTGCCTTACCTTTCCTTTCTCATTCTTGCTCTCCATCTGTCACATTTTTCCAGAACAGTGGTTATAACTATCCAATTGGTCTAAACTCAAGCCACACCATGAGTTTTCTCAGCAACTCTTATTGATGAGCAAATCTAGAAAAGTCTCTCCACCTACCACCCATCGATGTTCATTTTCTCAGAGTGGCAGAGAATTTCTTCTCAATTGAATGCTGTTTAATCACGTTGCAGCTGGAGAGGACCCCCCCCAAAAAAAAAGAGATTTTGGAAGGCTGATATATTGAGGTTGTGGGTTGCTTCCCACTTTTTCTCTGAAAGGGAAGACTGGTAGTACTCTGTTGACACGCATTTGTTGGTCATCCTCCCAGGGGGAGGCTAGGTATGGTTGGTGGTCCCCAGGCTCCTGATCCCAATCTTAGATTAATTAAATCTTCATTAAATCTGAGGAAATGGAGTTGGAGACCCACGAAAGGCCCCATTTTACAGTGACAAGCTATGTTAAGTGGAGAGGGGGATGAATCAACAATACACTGTGAAACATACGTGAAGAGTTTTTATGTATGATATGGTTGTATATTTCTATAAAGTTTGCATTTGTTTACATAAAGCAAAAAGTGTTTTAAGGCAAAAACCTGCCATAAGTTTTGTTCATTTTTACAATAAATGGAAACCTTTTAACAGTATGCATTATTAGGCACCTTTAAAGTCCCATGTCTATAGAAAATAGTTTGTGGCATCAATAATTTGAGGGATGATGGTGCCTATCCAAACAATCCTGGCAATACATACACGTAAGGTGCTTAAAAGCATACAAGTATCAGTAGGGTTCTGCTACATTCCACGAGGCAGAGTTGGGGCTCCTGGTGCAGCATTGGGCAGTCAGTAGTCCTCCAAATGGCATGTTGGGACCAGAATTGCCGAATATCTGCTGGTCATTTGTCACTGTCCTAGACAGTCAACTGTAGTATGACAAAATGTGAGTATCAAGCATAGTTTCAGCTGTTTTAGACAGAGCAGACCATATGAGGCTCTTCTCATCTCGGGCTGAGTAAGCCTACATGTTGTAATTGCTCAAAGTGTATTTGGATTAATGTTGTGTCCTCTCTTTCCTCCTCCAGGTGGCAAGATGAAGACTGGCAGCGCACCGATGAAATGTGCCACTCAGTTCCCCATCATTCTTTGGCACCCTTTCTGCCGGCATTACCATTTCTGTGTGATGACTGAACGTGAGCAAGAGAGATGGAGCGCAGTGTTCCAGGACTGCGTGCGTCACTGCAATAATGGTATGCGGGAGACCGTGACGACGGGGATGTTGGGATAATCATTAGCATGGTACCATTACAATCAAGGGCAATGCAATCATAAAGATCAAATATAGAAACTGCAACTTGCCTGGAGCTATCAGGACAGCATAATACTAGAGCAGCGTCAGCACTAGAACAACCTTATACCTCTGTATTTAAAGGTGAAGATATCACAATACACCAACTGATGCAGTTAAAGTATATATAAACCACCACCTTGTAAAACAACCTATTAAGTTTAAAATAGAAATGCCAGGCAAAACATTTGTGTCTAGATATTAACCACTAGCTGCTCAAGCCAATTCTGTCATACATGTAAAATACGGCACTTTTTGGCTAGAAGATGACTTAGAGCACCCAAACATTTTATATTTTTTGAGCAGAGGCTCTACAGAATAAAACGGTGGGTGTTGCAATTTTTTATGTCACACGGTAGAGCTGCACGATTCTGGCCAAAATGAGAATCACAATTTTTAAAAAAACATATACATTCTACTACAATGCGGCGTTCTTAGCACTAGAAATAAGGTTCGTTTTTTTAACACTAAGAGTAAAACCGGTCTTAGCACGTCGAGATGGCACACTGTATTTTTTAACGTTGTGGGTGGCAAAATAAGACATCTCGGAG
>BLSH010045883.1:163253-173312 GCA_018402905.1 Glandirana rugosa | reverse complement strand
CCCCCCCCCCCCCCCCCCCCAGGTCACTAGAACTAGTGTCCCTATTGGAAGAGTTCCCTTCTATTACTTTCTGGGGAAAACTCAAAATTTGGGGATTGTCTTTTACTCTCAATGTTAAAATGGACAAATAAGAGATTAGGACACAGACAGCAATAAAAGCCTGACAGGTATTCTAATCCATCTCCACTCTAAACCTAAAATAAATAAATAAATAAAAAACAAGTTTTGCCTTTAGGTATACTCTAAACATGGGGATATATATATATATATATTGATTTATTTTAATATAAATGTCTGTGTGCGTATTTATATGCAAAGATATAGCCCCGGTGGCTAGACTCCAGTGTGTGTATGCTAACACCTGTGTCAATTCCTATTAGAATTGAACTCCAGGAAAACAGTCAGATGCTCAGTCAAAATACACACGAGTGATGATTCAATTAAACCTTTTGCAACACTTTTCTGGCAATATTGTCCCTTTTAAAAAGTCCGGTGCCTAATTCATGAAGGCCTTATGACAGTATAGTTCAGACGCATGTAACCGATTCAAGTAGTTCTTGCTTTCCACAATTACACAATGGTTTGCTATTGCTGTGACAAATTTAAAGAGAATTGCCTCCAGATTGTAGTTAAGGAAACTAGAGGTAAATAACACCAGCACTATACTATGTTGGCATACAGAAACAGGCCAGAATGGGTCCATAGTGTGTATTTTTGAGTGCTCCACCCCCTATTCCTCCTCCTCCTACTTGTCACTGGTTGCTAGGTTAGCTACACAGCGTCACTATTTGCTAGGATACTGTTTACTACATCACTTTCTGGTTGCTAGGATGATGACGGCTACACGTCACTGGTTGCTAGGACGCTGGTAGCTATATAGTATTTCTGGTTGCTAGGGAATTGTTGGCTACACAGCATTACCGGTTACTAGGAAGCTGTCAGCATCCTAGCAACCAGGGATGCTGTGCAGCTGACTGTTCTGGCAACCAGTGATGCTGAGTGGCCAGGGGCTAAACATGCACCGAGGATGGATTGTGTGCGGTATGGACACTCCAGCCTTAGTGACGACCCTCATCATGCCTTCATGCGGTAAATTCATGTACTTGTTTCCAATAGGTACATGGATCTGTCGAAGGCACCGACATTTGTTGTACAGGGGCACAACACAATTGTAAAGCGTGTCGGTGACACTTTTTTTTATATATATTACAAGATATAGGTTTACTGGTTTACCTTCCAAAAGCACTGCATTTTTATTTGGTTACTTTTGTGACCAGCACCTCTCTGCCGCACAGCCAGGGAGACAACTCTACTGCTTTCCACTTCAGATTTTCTACATCCCATCTCATTTCTGCCCCATAGAGGATCTATACTGTAGGCTAAAGAGCACACTTGAGGGTTAGAAGTGTAAGCAGGAAGCTGCATTGCTAAACCAAGAAATAAGATATTCGCCTGCCTGGCTGTGCAGTGTTGCATGTGAGTGTAAATCACAAGACTAGCAGTACAGAATTACAAATGCTAGATAAAGCTGTAAATATAAATGCAATTAGCCCCACCTTCAACCCTGTAATATGTAACACATACACCCTGGAACAATTATCACCCTTCCCAGTAATTACACAGCATTCATAGACATTATATATCAATACTTGGGATACATTCAGTCAGTACACCATTATTGATTTTTTTTTTTTTTTTTTTTTTAAACCTATTTAGAAAAAAAAAATCCCCCTCCTACACATACAAAAGGGGAAGGGTTTTTTTGCAGAATGTCCCCCACTGGTTACGCGTCTCTTCTTGTACATCCAAACCTGTTTGGTACCAATAGGCATACTTGCTAAAAATATATATATATATATATATACACATATATTATACTCACTGTGGAGGCTGGCTTTTGAGGGGTCAGCACACTCTGAGGGCTTGCCACTGATGGGTTAGCACCAGTGGCGGCTGGTGCCCAAAATTTCAACTTTTAACCCGCCAACCCCCACGACGGGAGACATGGGGGGAGACACTAGACACTGTGAATGTGCCATGACATTCATTGCTGCCTTACCTTAGGAGTAGAGGGAAGGAAGAGCCGGGGCCGCTCCGGCAAGTACACAGTGGGACATTCTCCTCCTGGCCACACAGGAACAGGAAGTGTGTCCTGAGACACGATTGGCCAGAGAATCCTAAGACTCCGGGGCAATAGGGGCTTCCTGATTGGCTGGGAGGAGAATAAGGAAGACGATAGTGAATATTCATTCGCTGTTGTCACACAAGTGGGTGTGCTCAGGGCACAGTGCTTTGCGCCCCGAGCCCGCCCTTTTTTGAAGCCTATTAAAGCCTCAGGCTCTAATCACGTGCGTCAAAAAAAAACCCCCATTGGAATCCATGCTTCCGGCGCCCTGCATGTAGATTAGAGGGGCGGGCGCTTGGATGGGGGGCGGCGCCCCTGCGCCCATTATGGAGTGGCCACCACTGGTTGGCACACTATGGAGACTAGCCAATTATAGGGTTAATGCACATACTCTGGAGATTGGCCACTGGGGGTTAATGTCAATACAGTGGAGAGTGGTCACTGATTAGAGATTACTTGAGACTGCTTACCAATGGATTAATGCACATATGCTGAAGACTGGTCACTGAGGGATGTTACCCCATAATATGAATCTGGTTAGAGGTAGGTTCTCTAAAAATAAATTAAAGTGTAATTCAGTTATTTTTTTCCCTGCTAGGTATCCCGGAGGATGCTCGTGTGGAATCTGCCGCATTCACAGACTCTGTGAGATTTTTCAGGCAAGCGCGGGACCAATATGGAACATGGGACATGCTGTGTGGCAATCAAGTACAGGTAGTGTTCCATATAAAACTACTTCTTCCCAGCGTAAACAAACACAGAAGGTGGCAACTGCGGGATCAAAGGAAGGCATGCGCATGGGCGGGGTGGAGTACTTTAGCTTGGGGGAAGCAGAGGGGAGAAAGCGTGCACTAATATATTGCAGCTTACCAGTCCTTTAGATCTGGTGGCTGCATTTGTTTTCATTTTACACTGAAAGGAATGCAATCTTATAAAGATTACATAGATGATAATAGGATTAGTTTTTGGCCGCATTTTGACAGTGGACCTTTGGGGACCCGTGTTGGATCTATGGGTGACCAGATGGAAATAGACTTGTGTTCATTTACATTAGACTGCCTTCGATTTGTCCTGTTTAGGTCCGTAAAAATAGAAAAGAACACCATCCTTTTTTATTATACCAGACTTGGATGGATTCGGAGGTGGGCAGGTGTAAACGGACACACATTTGCTTTCATCTGTCTGCCCATAGACTTTCACGTAGCTTCTAATCATGTCCGCGTGGAAGGAAAACATAGGTGGACCTGATCGGAAACCCCATGTGAAGGGATATTTTACTGATAAGAGATTAACCATGGCCCTTGTTTGTCAGAGAGCTGGCAAGTAATTTCTTCTGTATTGGATATTATACCCAACTGGGACACTTACTCATATCAATGGATCCGTCCAGCACTCCACACCACCACGTTCTTAGTAATAATCTGACAAAGGTCGTCGCCTACCCCCACTATTTAAAAAAAAGAAGAAAATATATAGCTCACTGTGTCACTCTTAAAGATCTCCCTTGGGTGAAGGGAAACCTTTCCAATGGGTACACAGATGGCAATAAAACCTTACGAAGGTTCTTACTCTCCCCCACTCTGTCCAAAATACATTTCTTCCACTTGAAGATAAACTGTGTTTAGACCGGACATAAACTAAACTGTTATTGAACAGGTCCTCGGTAACCTGGTGATGGATGAAATCCTCCCTGATCTGAAGAACACCATCGGCCCCAGACTCCGAGGAAAACCTCAGGAGCGGCAGAGAACCTGGCTTCTGGTAAGTTAAGTAAAATGGATAAATAGTACTGGACTCCTAAGGTTATCTTATTGGTATTGCTTTCATATCCTAAGGTAATGATGATGTAGGTGATCTGGTTCATGGGCAGGTGGCTTCTACACCACAGAGGATCTCCATGACCTGTAGTGTAATGTAACAAAAATGTAAGTTGAAGCCCCACAACACTGGTAAAGGGTCTAGATACAACTTTAGTCTAATAATGGTCAGGGGACATTAGAAAGAGGAGCTAACACATGTTGGGGGTCCAAACTTGCCCCTTCATCTGGGGTTGAGATTGAAACCAATTTAAATGGAATAGAAGTGAATGGGACATTTAATATTTCTGCAAGTGTGGCAAGCCAACTGCTGACGAGACCTGTGCACACTGGAAGAAATACTGTTAAATATCCAGTTCGCTTCTACTCCAATTTGTTTTCATTCTCAAGCCCTGATGTCTGTAGCAATTTTTTTGGCTCCTGGAACCCATTGGATACGTTCGATTGTCCCCCGGACCTGTATTGGAATAAAGAGTCATATCTGGACCCTTTTGGCCCTATTCATACTTGACATTAATCCGGAATAAGTGCTGTCAGGAAGCCCCATTAAAAGCAATGGAAGTCTTACAAAAGCTTGCAGCTATTCACAGCTGCTCACAGGTAATTTCTGCATGAGCGTTTACATGCAAACGGCCATGAATAGCTGCGGGAGCTGTGAAGCCCATTGCTTTCAGTGGGTCTTCCTGCCTTCACCTATTCACGAGGACCTCCTGAGTCTCCCACAAGTAATTGCAAATGGCCTGGTTTGGGAGTTTGAATAGGGCTTTAGCAATGGTGTGGCGCTTTAATTTACATTTTTGTGACATTTACACTGGCTGCTGGTGAGTCTGGGTGAGGGGATCCCTTGGGGACCACAATGTATAAATATGGCTCAGTCTAACCTATAGATTGAAAAGATCTGTTAGTAGGAGTAATTGCTATTGGACATAAATATTTACTTAAACTTTGTAGGAACCTGTTAGACGTGAATATTTGACACCCCCTTTGTTCGGTGTCTCAACATGGAGCAGACTTCCTGTGTGAAAGTCAATGGAAGGAAACAGCAGGCAAATTATCGCAGTCCCTTGTGGCTGATGATAGCGGACAATAGACTGAATGTAGCCAGTTAGCTTCCATAGAGTTTAATATAGAATATGCTGCCTTAAAGAAGAATTATCACTATTTTTTTTTTTACATTCTTTAGTTCCTGATGGGACAAAGTACATGTAGTCCTAGGTTCCCTGTAACTAGCTGCGATGTTGGACAGGGTACCCCCTCCTTAAAACACCGGCAAGAATAATGCAGAGGTAGGTGAGAATGATGCACATCACCCATTTCTGATATTTCTTGCCGATCCTTGCCTCTAAGCCAGAGACAGGCGCTACCAAGAGAAGCCACCATCTACTTGCTAGCTGTGCTGCCGGGCGGTCGTGTGCCAAAGGGGGGGGGGGGGGGGGGTTGGGCATACTAGCCAGTGTTTCAGGACACCTAGGAGGATGGGACAAAGCACTGCATGTACTTTGTTTCATTGAAAACTGTCTCTCATAAACATTAATAATAAGCTTTTCATATGTAGTTAAGAACCACTCATGACTGTGTATCAGTTATGTCCAGGACATCCTTTGTATACAATCAGGACCTCTTAGCAACCTCCATTGGAAAGTTGTACCTACAGGTAAGCCTATAATAAGGCTTACCTATAGGTACTGTAAATATCGCCTAAACCTGCGCCATTTAGGAGATATTTGCTGTACACTGTACCAGTGATATCATCAGCGCATGCGCTGTGAAGAAGCAGCCGCCCGTGCCGTTTCTTCAATAGCGAGTGCTGTGACCAGCGGCGCAGTGACTTCATGCCACTCCGGACAGTCACAGAGCCAGAGTTCGCGGCCCCGGAAGGAAGAGGGGCGAAGATGGATGCGGCCTCCGTCTGCAGGTAAGTGTCACATAATGTGCTAGTATGCGATGCATACTAGCACATTATGCTTTTACTTACTGGGGGGGGGGGGGGGAGTAAAACCTGTCAGGGATAACTTCCTCTTTTAAAGTGGATGTAAACCCTCACATATACCCAGTGAAGTGAACAGCCTCAGATGATACACAGAGATGAAACAAATCCTCCTACATAAGTTTTACTTGTTTATCTGCAGTCTGGTGGTGAATTGTGATAAAATCCTTCTGCATCTGTCAGTATCACAGAGGAGGGCTGCAGTTGCTGCTCTTATACATTGCGTAAAAGATGATTGGAGGAAAGGGACACACCCCTTTCACAGGCACAGGAACAAAGGAAGGATACATAGTAGACGTGCACTGCCCAAAAAATTGTTTGTTTTTTTTGTTAGTTTTTTTTTTGTTTTTTTCGTTTATCGGATCATTCATTATGATCAGCATTCGCTAGTTCGATGATTCGTAACTTCAGGTGCATTAGAATTCGTTACGTTCCATTCGTATAATTTGGTATTCGTCATTTCGATAATTCGTAACGTCGGATGCATTCATAATTCGTTACATTCCATTCATTTAGATGCAGCATTCATTATTTCGGATAATTTGTAAATTCGGATAAATTTGTATTTGTTGCGTTCACTAACCGTTAACCAAATTTAAAAAGGAAATTCCAATACCTATAATTTAATAGTTTATAACTATGATTATAGTTTTTATCATTATTATTAATAAATAATAATAATAAACTATAATAATGGTTAATAATTTTATTATAGAGAATACAAAAAACTAAATTATCCAAGTGTTTTTCGTTCTTTTGGATATTCGTTGTTATTTTTGGATTTTCAAATTTTCGTTCTTTTAATAATTTGTTTTCAAAAACATTTGTAAAATAGTTGTTTGTTCATTCAGATACCCCCGAATGAACAAAAATGACAAATTTTGACGAAAAACCAATTCGGAACTAAACGAATTGCGCATGTCTACATACAATACAATACAATACAGAGCTGTGGTCTGAATAGATAAACTGTGTGCTGAGCTCTCCTCCCCCATCACAAATTTATCTCATGTGGTGAAAAACTTCACCAGAGAGAAACGACACTTAGCTTTGGAGAGAGACAAGTAAACATTTCATATATATGTGCTTAGTTCAGATTTCATGACTGAGGTTTACAACCACTTTAATTTTGTATTAAACACTTAACGCAAATCGCTGTTTATAAACGGTGGCAGCTTTAACCAGTTCCACACTGCCTACTGTCTATTTAAGGCGGCAGTGTAGACGCTGGGCACGAATCGCCGCAAAAAGAAGGCAATCTGCAAAAGGCCGCTAGGGGGCGCGCTTGCGCCACTGCACTCCTGAGGAGTGTGCCCGCGGCTCGGGCGGACCCAATGTCCGCCGGCAAGCCGCGATGAGCGGCCACAGGCAAAGAACGGGGAACCTCCGATGTAAACACGGCGGTTCCCCATTCTGACAGTGCAGGCATGGGTGATCTACTGATCCCTGTCACTGGGATCAGTTAGATCTCTCATGTCCATGGTAGCTCAGCCCCCCCACAGTAAGAACACACCCAGGGAACACAGTTCTCCCCCTGAAGGTTAACCCCTTCACTGCCAATGACATTTATACAGTAATCAGTGGACATTTAAATTTCTGATCGCTGTATAAATGTCAATGGTCCCATGTCAATGGTCCCAAAAAAGTGTCAAAAATGTCCGACATGTACCGCTAAAAATCGCAGATTACCGCCATTACTAGTAAAAATAAAAACTCCAGAAATTAATTCTCACCATCCGTAAACGCGGCCACTTTGCGCAAACCAATCAATAAACGGCGATTGCAATTTTTTTTTATCACAAATATGAGGAAGAATATAAATCGACCAAAACCGGTGAAAAAAAAATGTTTTTCTCCTTACGTTCACTGACAGACGCAGCTCTTCATGACTATGTGGGGTTTTATGTCCGTTACTACTAGGAGTTAACTAGGCAGGGAAAAGAAACAGCTGGCCCCTCCCCTGGGGGCCGTCCTCCTTTCCTACATCAAACCCCCTTCCTGTATAGCTCTTCAGTTTCAATGCCTAGTTCGCAAGGAGTTGACCTGGCTTCCCTATAGGGAACTGCGGTCCGATTGTGACCATTTTTTATTTTATTTTTTATTATATTTTCACTTCAATCAAGATGAAATCTTCTATCAAGAAGCCAGTCGGGGCATAGAGGGTCCTAGAGCTCTGTACTTTCCCCGGCCTGGCCAACATGATGCGAAGCCAGTCCCGCCACTAGGGACCCGCCGCATACAGCCCGTTCCGTGCGGGCGGCCCGGGGTGCAATCCCCCTGCTGGTCCCCCTCTACCGATGCGATTCAGCTGGGCTGGGCTGGGCATACCGCCGTCAAGGGCGCAAAGTCTGCTTAAGCGGCTACCGCGGCGTCGGATGGGTAAGTGAGCGCCCCCCTTCCTAGGGGCATGTGGGGGCCCGACGACTGCCGCAACTGGGTTCTTGTGACGCCCCGGGTTAGCCATGTTGGGACTATAGCTCCCTGTCCCCCGCCACACGCCCCCACCCCTCCGGCGATTTACCGGCCTTCTCATCCGGATCGCCATGCGGCGACTGGCCGCCATTTTGCGGCGGACCACCGCCATTTTGCCGTAGCCGCGGACATTCCCAGCCTATGGGGCTTTCCCTCTAGCGCTCGGAGCGGCCTGTTTCGGTACTGCACGTTTCCTGAAAGGGTGTGTCGGCCTCTAGTGTTTCACAGCGGCCATTTTTGACTGCATGCTCTGCATCTACACGTGGCTGCAGCTTCTCCCCTCTTCAGAAACGGCGGTGACAAGCAGCACAGCTCTTCCAGACGATCTGCACTGCGGAACAGCAAGTATAGCTGAGCTCCCCCTGGGTGCTGGTGGTGGTGGGCACTGTCCTCAGTAAAGACTGTGGGTGTGTGGCTGAGTGTGGGCGCCCCCTTTTCCCTTTTTTTGTGTGTCATTTTCCCTTTTAAGAAGGAGCTATGACTGATCCTGAGGTGGCATCAGTAGCCCCCCGATAGGATCAAGGGGCCTTTTCTAAACGGTTTTCACCGAGTTTTTCCTTGTGGGGACGCCGCTCTGCGGGTCCCCAGGAAGCGTCCCCATCCCCCCTCAATTGTCATCAGGGGAGGAATCTGTACCTGAGCTGGCATCAGGGGTCTCTGGGACCCCTGCAAACATCTGATGAGGAGACAGGGGGTGACAGTGTACCTTCTGAAGGGGACCAGGGGCTAGCAGCTGCACAAGAAGCAGCACCTGTGGCCACCATTATCTGGCTTTCGCACTATGTTGCAGCTGGATCTAGATGATGACATCACGATCTGCTGCGTATGTGTGTGGATTTTTTAGGCCCCCCAGGGCCCTCCAGACTAATCCTTATAACAAATTCTTGACCATTTCCTATATAGTGAATGGCAGCGCCCACAGCGTTCCCCCTCGCTGACATGATATTTTGCGGTTCGCTATCCCTTTGAGGAGAGCTTCTAAAAAAAAAAAAAAAAAAGTGGGAGTCCCCTGCGGGGTCCCACCGATTGCACGCCTTACTAGGGCGACTACTATCCCTATGGAAGGGACTCTTTCCTTTAAGGATCCCGCTGATAGGAAGACAGAAGCACTTTTGAAGTCCCTGTTTCTGAGCGCGGGCTCTGCTGTACGACCGACTCTGGCTTCGGCCGTGGCGGCACAGCATCTATCTGAATGCATGAAAGGCCTTATGAATTAGAAGGCGGTCGCCTGATGGAGGCGCCTCAGAAGGCTGAGTTTTTTCTCCAAGGGATCGAATATCTCTGTGATGCAGCCATGGATATTCTGCCCCTGTTGTCCAGAATATCGATCTCGGCCGCCAGGCTTCGCCTAATTCTTGGCTGCGTTCTTGGTCAAGCGACCACGCTTCCAAGAGAGGTTTGGCTGGCCTCCCCTTTCAGGGTGGACGTCTCTTGGCCCACGTTTTGATGAAATCATCGCCGCAGGCGTGAGTTTCGCTGTAGTCAGGAACCTTCCCCCTCAGGTCAGAAGAAGCCTTTTTCGTGCCTCGAGCACGGTAGGTAAAGGGACCCGCTCTGGTAAGTCGCTGCAGGGGAACGCGACGGTCACGGCAGAAGGCCGGGGACGTCGCTGAATGGTCTCGCCCAGGGAAATGGATGGCACGAGCTCCGTGCTTTTT
>BLSH010045883.1:139489-162010 GCA_018402905.1 Glandirana rugosa | reverse complement strand
ACAAACTACCTTAAGTCTAGTCCGTCGGAACGTTAGGGTAACAGGTTACTTCCCCTGTGTCAGGCTAACGAGATTCAAGGTCGTGTAACTACCCGTCTACTCTGAGGACTCGACTAGTTGCCGGGACCCAGCTTTCGACCGAGTTCTGAGGCGGGGTCGGGCAGTCCGACCGCAGACACCACTATTAGTGGGTGATTTCTCCGTCCTTGCTGAAGGGGACGCAATTTCGGCCCAGGGCATCGGTGGTCTAGTCCCTGCGGGACCAGACCCCCGAGTCAGCCTATCCTGCCAGGTTGCTGGCTGCCCTCTGATCTGGTGGCTACGGGACCCGGCTTTAACGCAGGGGAAGTCGTTCCTGCCTCTTTAGTGGGTGATTATCACCACAGACGCCAGCCTGACGGGCTGGGGCGGAGTCTTGAGCCAGCTTTCGACCCAGGGCCGTTGATCAGCTCAGGAGTCTCATCTGCCCATCAATGTGCTGGAACTTAGAGCAATCGGACTGTGTCCCCTTCATTGGACAATGGGATTGCAAGGCTGCCTGATCTGAATTCCATCAAACAATGCCACAGCGGTGGTGTATGTGGATGATCAGGGGTGCACAAGGTGCCCAGCGGCGGCAGCTGAGGCAGCTCTAACACTGTGTTGGGTGGAACTTCACGTTCCAGCTCTTTCGGCGGTTTACATTCCAGGTGTGGAGAACTGGCAGGCGGACTTTCTCAGTCGCCAGACGCTGGACCGAGGGGAGTGGTCCCTCCACCTGGAGGTGTTCGCTCAGACTTGTCTCAGATGGGGGACGCCGGATGTAGATTTCATGGCGTCCCGGTTCAATCACAAAGTGACAGCCTTTGTTTCCAGAACGAGGGATCCGTTGGCAGTGGCCTCGGACGCTCTAATGGCTCCCTGGAGTTTTTATCGTCTCCTGCATGCCTTCCCTCCGATTCAACTGCTTCCGAGATTGGTACGCAGAATAATGACGGAGGGGATACCGACGCTTATGGTGGCCCCAGATTGGCCCCGGCGTACTTGGTACGCCGTCGTGGTGCAAATGGTGGCGGACGCCCCTGGCGGCTCCCGATGCGAGACGATCTTCTGTCTCCAGGACTCGTATTGCACCCTGCCTTACCTTCGCTGGCTTGCCGGCTTGGCTATTGAGTCCCAGGTGCTGAGGGACAGGGGAGTCGCCGACTCCGTAGTCCCTACTTTGCTAATAGCTCACAAGTGTATTTCTCACAAGATCTATCACCGCACCTGGAAGGCTTATATTGCTTGGTGTGAGGCGGAGGGCTTTAACCCACGCTCTTATGTCGTATCCAGGGTCCTGACCTTTTTACAGGAGGGCCTGAACTGAAAATTGGCCTTCAGTACTATCAAGGGCCAAAAATTCTCTTTCAGAGGCCTTGTTTTCGCACTCTCTGACTCGTACCTTGTACAAGGTGTGCGACATGTGGCGCCTCGGGTAAGATCTCCGATGGCTCCGTGGGATTTGAATCTGGTGCTCTTTGTTTTTCAGAAACCACTTTATGAGAAACTCAGGGAGTTTCCTTACAACTTCTGTCGCAGTAGGTGGCCTTGGTAGCCATTACTTGTGCTAGACGGGTGTCGGAATTAGCTGCACTATCGTGCGAGTCTCCCTCTTAGTACTGCTTAGGGACAAGGCGGTCTTGCGCCCCTCTCCCTCTTTCCTTCCGAAGGTAGTCTCTTCCTTTCACATCAATGAAGATGTTATCCGGCCTTCCTTGTGCCCTCGTCCTTCGCACCCAAAGGAGCTTTGAGTTGCGCGCCTTGGACGTAGTGAGGGCCTTAAGAGTGTACTTGGCTGCTACAGCTCCTTTTCGGAAAGCTGACGCCTTGTTTTTTCTTCCAGAAGGGCCGCGTAAAGGATTAGCGGCTTCTTCGGTTACTATTTATCATTGGATTAGAAAAACCGTGACTCAAGCGTATTCTGTTCGGGGAAAATTCCCCTTTCCCAGTCACGGCGCATTCTACCCGGGCGGTTAGTACTTCCTGGGCCTTCAGACATCAGGCTTCCGTGTCCCAGGTGTGCAAGGTGAACACGTGGGCCTCGGTTCACACCTTTACCAAGTTTTACAAGGTTGATGTGTTCGCATCCTCGGATGCTGCTTTTGGCCGCAAAGTTTTGCAGGCAGCAGTGTAGGCGCGACTGGCGTCTCTCCAGAGGTTCTGTTGGGTACAGTTGTTAGCGTTTACCCACCCCTCTTTTTTGATGTAGGAAAGGAGGACGGCCCCCAGGGGAGGAGCCAGCTGTTTCTTTTCCCTGCCTAGTTAACTCCTAGTAGTAACGGGCATAAAACCCCACAAAGTCAATGAAGAGCTGCGTCTGTCAGTGAACTCGGAGAAAAGGATTTTACGGTAAGTTTTAATAAAATCCCTTTTTTTATATATTTTTTTTTTTTTGGATTTGTATTTTAGCAAAAAAGTAAAAAATTTGGGTTTTTTTGCAAAATGGTCGCTCTTCTTTTGTTTATAGCGGTGATCAGAAATGACGCAGAGGTGATCAAATACAACCAAAAGAAAGCTCTATTTGTGGGGAAAAAAGGACACAAATTTTGTTTGGGTACAGTGTCGCACGACCGCGCAATTGTCAGTTAAAACGACGCAGTGCCGAATCACAAAAAGTGCTCTGGTCCTAAACTGGGAAATTCTTCTGGGGGTGAAGTGGTTAAGTGGAGGTATCGGGGTATAGCCTGCAGCTACAGGCTATACCCCGGTACCGTTTTTTTTTAGAGCGGGCAATTGGCTATCCGGCAATAATGGCTGATCCAGCTCAGGAGCCGCTCGCCCGTTATTTCGGGCTGCGGGAGGGGACATCCCCCCCCCTCTTTCCGCTGTTCTTCTCCGGCCTGCCAGGAGACCGGAGCTCCGATCCGTCGCATCCGCCGGCTAAGAGGAGATCTGAAGGAAATCTGCTCCGATCGGGTCTCTTTCGTCAAATTCCGGAAGCGACGTCACATCTGGTTTACTCGGCGGCTAACGGCACTGGTTTAAAACAGAACTACAGTATTCAGAATTGCAGTTTTTTGGCAATCTAAATACTGTGAAGTGTAAAGGAGGGATGGGGGGTCTTTTAGACATCACAAGGGATGTTTACATTCCTTGTGATAGCAATAAAAGTGATCAGATGTTTTTTTTAAAGGAACATTGCTAGAAAAAATTAATAAATAAAAAATGTTTAAAGCGCCACCGTCCCCGCGAGCTCGCGTAACAAAGAAAACGCATACGTAAGTTGCGCCCACATATGAAAGCTGTGTTTAAACCACACATGTGAGATATCACCATGATCGTCAGAGTGTGAACAATAATTCTAGCACTATACCTCCTCTGCCTGGTAACCGTTAAAATAATTTTTTTAAAGCGTCGCCTATGGAGATTTTTAAGTACCATTAGTTTGTGGCCATTCCATGAGTGTGCGCAATTTTCAACCGTAACATGTATGGTATCTATTTACTCGGTGTAACATCCTCTTTCACAGTATACAAAAAAATTGGGCTAACTTTACTGTTGTGTAGAAAAAGGAAGGACTGCAACTCAAAGGAAGTCCAAAAAGTATCTTTGTTTATTGAAGCATCAAATTAGCATGGTACAGGATGAACCAGGTCAAAGGCAGACGCGTTTCACAATGAATAAGCACTGTGGTTTAGTGTGAAACGCGTCTGCTATACGCGATGCATTTTCAGACTTCCTGTGAGGTGCAGTCGTTCCTTTTTCTACAGACGGAGACGAGCCGTGGCTAGCACTCATTGGGGTCTGCCCTGTCAGAACCTATTCACCTGGAGCAGCGGTACTTACCTCTCTATTAACTTTATTGTTGTCTTATTTTTTAACTCAAAGTAAATTTTTCAAAAAAAAAATGTGCTTGAAAGACCGCTGTGCAAATACGGAGTGACAAAAAGTATTGCAACGATCGCCATTTTATTCTCTAGAGTGTTTGAGAAAAAACAATATATAATGTTTGGGGATTCTAAGTAATTATCTAGCAAAAAAAGCTAATTTTAACTTGTAAACAAGAAGTGTAAAAAAGGGTTCGGGGCTGAAGTGGTTAATAGCCACACTGTAAAATGACAGTTGGCATTAAAGTGGTTTTAAAGGCTGAAGGTTTTTTTTTTTTTTTTTTACCTTCATGCACTCTATGCATGAAGGTAAAAAATCTTCATTGTGCAGCTCCCCCCCTAAACCTGATCTCAATCCAGTGATGTGCACAAAACCCAAGGCTCTCCTGGGTCTCTCCCTCCTGATTGGCTGAGATGCAGGAGCCATTGGCTCTCACTGCTGTCAATCACAGCCAGGGTGGCGGGGCTGAACCACGCTCTCTGTGTCTTATGGATGCAGAGAGCCGGCTTGGGAGCGAGCACGAAGGAATGCCCCCACACCAAACGGCTTGCTATGGGTGCACTTGGCAAAGAGCAGGGGCCCAGAGCGCCGGCCGGGGACCCGAGAAGAGGAGGATTGGGGCTGCGCTGTGCAAAACTACTGAACAGAGTAAAATATTCATATAAAGAGTTGCGCTAAAAGCTATTGAATCGAACCCATAATAAGAAAAAATTAGTCTTGTGATAACATCCATCCACACCACCCGCCACCTAAGTAGTAGGATCCGGTGTTGTTCTCCTTCACCACAAGCAAAATGGTCGCTTACCAGATTGCATGGACCTCCTATCACGGAAGGTCAGTGTCGCTTGTGGCTCTAAACCCAGCCAGGGCCTTTAAGCGTCCAGGAGTCTGTTAGGGCATATGAAATCCCCATCCAAAAAAAGATATCACAAACGATCCCCATAATATAACTCGCCATAGTGTAAAAATATTTAAAACATTATTGTAAACTTAAAGTATTGCACGAGGAGAGCATATACTGTATAATCGTGTTAGAGTCAAGTTCAAGCAGTCCAGCTAATTACAGGTATGGGTGGTGGATGTTCTCACAAGACTCTTTTTGGGACTATACCAATTTTTTCTTTGTGTTTAATTCAATACCTTTTACCGCCACTCTTTGTATGAATATTTTTCTTTGGAACTGTGCTGTATGTATATGTATCTACCCCACTACATTATATCACACGGTAGAGGTTGCAGCTGTTTTTGATGTTTTTAATTGAGCATAATAGCGCTGTTTTTTACGATTTTTTTTTTTATACTGAACACAGCAGGTCAGCATGACGTTTGTTATATTTTTAAAAATAAAAATGTTTCCTATACAATCATTTTAAGCCTAGGTTCACATTGATGCGGCATGCCAAATCGGCGGCTATTGCCCCCAATGGCACCGTCTGAATTGGTGCGACGCCAACTTTGTGGCGCCGCACCGATTTCCAAAAGTAGTTTCTGTAGTACTTTTGGCGATTTCAGGTGCAATTTCAATAGACATCTGTGCAGGGAACCACACAGATGTCTCTGAAATCTTTGGACTGACATGCGGGAATGAAGTTGTGCGAGTTCAGATGAACTTGCACGATTTCCATCCCGCAGCAGTGTGAACCTGGGCTAAATGCTGACCATACATGTGTCCGTGCAGTTGTTTGATAAAAAAAAATGTAGTTGCAATATTTTGATTGAATCCAATTGAAATATAGATTGGTTTTCATTGCCGGTTTGATCGTTTTGGACTGATTTTGCAGAAACCATGTTTGAAGCAGATGGATGGCTGAAGTGATCATTTTCAAGAAGATGGTGGTGGGGTGGAGAGTCCAGTTTACAGTCCAGAATCAGCAGCCAAGGGGTCCCTGTGCATGACCAGTGTTTGCAGTAGAGGGGCCTGCCTAAGCAATTCATTCAATTTATGTATGATCGAATAAGCCCTTATCCTACATAAGCAGCACAATGACCTAGTGGTTAGCACTTATGTCTTGCAGCACTGGGGTTAATGGTTTTGAATCCCAATAAGGACAATATCTGCACAGACTTTGAATGCTCCCTTTGTTCTTGTGTGGGTTTTCCCTGGGTTCGACATGCTGGTAGGTTAATTGCTGTCTAAATTGTCCCTAATGTGTGCAGATAAGGTAATTCCTTGAGGGCAGGAACTGAATGTGCAGTATGTAAAGCAGTGCATGAAAATGTCAGCTATATAAATGTGTGTTATATTCTGCAGTTCCCAGTCTACTTACCCTCCCCATTTTTAAGATGTGTAATGCTGTACTATTGAGATTTGGAATCGTAAGAATCCTCGACTTCCACATTGTGTATTGGTTAACACTACTGCTTTAGGGGGTTTGGCCCTGCCCTGTCTATGCAGGTATTACATTGCAGCTCCTTCTCACACGTTGTCCATTGGTTCTAAAAGGATATCATGCATAAGGCACAGCTCCTGGGTTTTTGTTCCAGGGTCCAAAAGAGTTTCTATATTAATAACCTAATGGAAAATATGTTGGAGCCCAGTTTCCCCAAAAATATTTTTAAGTAGGCTGGAACTGGACCAAGAGCCACCAGCACGCTCAGCCTGATAACCACACACCTCTTTAAGGGAATTGAGCCCTTACCTGAATTGAGGAAGATATTTGATCCTCTGACTTGGTTGGTTAAGGGTGTCTGGTTCCTGGGCCATATTGTGTCCAATGGTGGCCTGAACGCTTATCCCCAATTATGTTCTCAATGTAATCTGTCTAGAGATTACTACTTCCAATTTCCACAACCTCGTCATATAATCCAGGCTGTTTCCTGATCACATTCCAGTTTAGTAAAATATGTTAACATTGTATTAACATCATAGGAAAGGTATGACAGGAGATCTAAATAGGTGGTTGGTGGGTACAAGGGCTAAGCCCTGTGTACAGAAAACCTATCTGAATTGGCTTTGTTGGAGGAGTTTTGAGGAGGAAGACTGTTTGTGCACAAGGGAACTTCAAATTTAAACCAACTTTTTCATTCGAGAGTACCTCACTCCACACAGATTGCCAACATATTCAGGTGCATCTTACACTAGTTGCCCCAAATGCCATCTGCCAAAAGCCTTCTTGTTACATATTTTTTGGACCTGCCCTGTTGTGATAAAACTGTGATGATTGTGTCACTATAATGTAGTAGACTGGCTGTCGTCCTCTTTATGAATCCCTCTTTATTTATTTATTTCAGGTACTTATATAGCGCTGTCAATTTACACCGTGCTTTACATATTCATTGTGCATTCACATCAATCCCTACCCTCAAGGAGCTACAATTTAAGGTCCCTAACTCACTCACATACATACATACATACATACATACATACATATACTAGGGCCAATTTAGACAGGATCTAATTTACGTACCAGCATGTCTTTGGAGTGTGGGAGGAAACCAGAGTACCCGGAGGAAACCCACGCAGGCACAGGGAGAACATGCAAACTCCAGGCAGGTAGTGTCGTGGTTGGGATTTGAACCAGCGACCCTTTTGAAAAGTGGTGAGAAGTGCTATCCACTATACCACTGTGCCACCCTATTCTGTAGTCATTAGTCATGTACTACGTGCATTGTGACTTGTCTCTTTATATTTAATTGGCCGAAATGCGAGCCATCTATGGTCAGCTTTATCCTCTGTTTATTCATCATGTCCTGTAAAAGAACAGGTTAGCGGACACTTGAAGCTTTTATTTTACTTCCTGTGACTGCTCCCTTTTCTGCTATATCTGTGTGTTCTACACAAAGCAGCTCTTATCATATCTCTGCACAGGGCAGGGTGAGATAACAGCAAAGAACTGCTTCTAGCTGTCTCTGCTCTAAAGACCAGGCCCTAATCTGAATCAAATTGGTATGTAGAAGAAAACTCAAGTCCTGTATAGACTGTGCGAAGGGTCAGCTCAATAGAAAGGATCAACAAAGCCTGAACTTTAACATTAATAATTATACAATAATAAATGATACTGAGAAAATCCTTTTTATTGTGTATGGCTTTCTCAGTGTAGTCTCTGGTGACCTAGTTCTCATCTGGTGCTCATGTCTGCACACACTGCTTGCTGGACATGTATATTTTGAATAATATATGCTGGGATATTATTTGTAGTATTAAAGGACAAGTAGGGCCAAAGCTCTTTTGGTACTACTTCTTTGGATCACAGAAATGCACTTCGTTCTGGACTCCTGTGACCCGGTTTTAGGGTTTAGCCTGCTGTCGACTGACGTCGCTGAGCTGGTCCAGACTTTGGCAAGAAGGATCTGCCCAGATGCCTGGGCCAGCATTTTGCTCAGCCTCTCAGCAAGCCTCTGAGAGCCTGAGCCAGCTGCTCCCAACCCCTCCACAGCCCGGTGCTCCAGTAAGCGCTGGAGGGGGATAGAAGAGAGCCGGTGACTGAAGCTGGCCATAGATGGATCAAATCTATGCCGGCCGAGATTCGAACCACCTATGGGCAGGCTGGTTTTACTGAAGTTGATCCATCGATTTACTGCAGTACAAGCAGCCAGCCGGATTTTTTGCATGTGATTACTGCTGGTGACTATAGCTTCTAGCAGTAATTATTGTGTTCTGTCGGCCGGAAAGACTTCCGCCAGCAGAACACAATAGCAGTGCAGGAGGGATTTCCCATCAACACTTACACTGTTGGTTGGGGAAACAAGCATTTTTCTTTCCTTCCACCCGTGGTTACAGGAAAGTACATCACATCTATGGCTTGCCTGACAGTCACCTGCTCTCTGCTCAGAGAGGACCGAGAATTGAGCCATCAGCGATCGCTAATGGCTCAATTATTGGTCTTCAGTCACTTAGTTCTTATGCCTCGTACACACGGGATGACGATCGTACTTGCGATCGTCTCAAATCGTATGTTGGATAATGTAACTTGCATACTGACTGCACTACACGATCGTACGACCACGGAAAGAACGTTCAGGTGCATGTAATTAGCATCCGGCCGTTCCTGACTTGGGAGCATGCGTGTTTTTCACAATACAACTTGTTGTACCAACTGCTCTGTACACACAATACAACGGTCGTATGACCGCTTGTTGGTACGACCAAGTTTTCTAGTCTGCTCATACAACTCCCCTTGTACGACCGTCGTATGTCGGCTGTTCTTAATCGCGCATACGAACGATCGATTTTGCATACAACGGTCGTTCATACGACCTGTTGTATACGATCGTCGTCACGTGTGTATGAGGCTTAAGGCTCCATGCGCACTGAAGCTGATAAACTACTGTTTATGGTCGCTTGGGCGTTTTTTTAACAGCCCATAAACGTCCCTTTATGTTATCCTATGTGTCCATGCACACATGGACGTTTATTGTCGTTTAACAGCAGTGGCGTTTATGGGCTCTTATGTGAACGCCCTGAATTGGCATTCAGGAGTCGTTGTTCTGACCACAACGCCTAGCGTTTTTTGTATTCAATGGAAGCGAATGAAGAATAAAAAAAAGCTAAAAAATGCAGACGCCAATAAACGCTGCTAAAAGCACGTTTTCTAAGCAGCGTCTCCTGCCACATAATCCGATACCCAGAGAGCATCCAGTGTGCATGGAGCCTATAGCCTCATACACACGGGACGACGATCGTACGTACGATCGTCTCAAATCGTATGTTGGATAATGTAACTGCACTACACGATCGTACGACCACAGAAAGAACGTTCAGGTGCATGTAATTAGCATCCGGCCGTTCCTGACTTCTGAGCATGCGTGTTTTGCACAATACAACTTGTTGTACCAACTGCTCTGTACACACAATACAACGGTCGTATGACCGCATGTTGGTACGACCAAGTTTTCTAGTCTGCTCATACAACTCCCCTTGTACGACCATCGTATGTCGGCTGTTCTAATCGCGCATACGAACTATCAATTTTGCATACAACGGTCGTTCACACGACCTGTTGTATACGATCGTCCTCCCGTGTGTATGAGGCTTAAGTCTTAGAAGCATCATTCACCTAGGTGAGTAGAAAGGCTGTAATTCCCAAACTTTTCTTAAGGAAATTTCTTTTTAATTTTGGATGGCGTATGGAAGGGTAAAACTCCTGTCATTATTTATAGAAGTTCGAGGAAATCTCTCCTAATTAAAAAAAAAAAAAATCCCATTGAAAGATTTCACCTCTATTCCTGTTTTGTTGCCAACTCAGCATTTTGCATTCTCCTCATTTTCTGTCCCAGTGACAGTAGTCACCAGGACAAATAGAGTAAATCTACCCAACCGGGACACAGGTTTTTAATTGCTATCAGAAGTTTTAACTGCCCACCAGTCTATACGAATCATATTGACTTTACATACACTTTAATTTACTTTTTGGTACAGTCCTGCACCAAATTCTGTATGCAAAAAAAAAAAAAAAGGCAGGGTTTTTTTTTTTTTTTTTTAAGTAAGTTTGAATTATGAGAGAGCCTCTTGTCTGATTCTCTGATAATAACAGGAACATTTCTGTGGATAAAGTAAATATCTCTGTAAAATTTTGTGAATGGCTCCCAATTCTTTATCAGCTTGTCCATTCGGTTTTTCATCCTTTCAAGATTTCTTCCTCTTTCCTCCAGATTTCAGATACCGTGTACCGGATGGTTCATGAGCAGACCCGCATCTTCTTTGAGGGCCTTGAAAAGCGTTGCAGTGACAAGAGAGCAGAGATGGAGAGTCAGATCCGAACAGACATGGACCAGATCATTTCTTGCAAGGAACACGTGTCCAACAAAATCCGAGGTAATGACAAAGCAGGCCTCGTCTCACATAGCTTGCTCCTTGATATCCCTCTGTTGAGCCCTTCAAGGGCAGGTCCTATGGGAGTTGTGTGGTAGAGTAAGACAGGGGTGTAACTAGTAGTAGTGTTATTGATTTAACATATGGTGTGCCTAACATAAGGGTAGTTAACAGGTGAACTATTAGAATAGTCAGTACACTATTGAGGGCCAGTACTGTGGCTAGAAGATGTCAGAGAAGATAAGCAGTGCAGGGAGTTAGAGGCGCTCCAGGCTCCCCTCAAAAATTAAAAGTCAGCAGCTACAAATAATGTAGCTGCTGACTTTTAATATTTAGGCACTTACCTGTCCAGGAATGTCCTCATCTGAGCTGATTTTTCAATCGGGTGCTGGCGCCACCATCTTGACTAAGGTAAACTGGCAGTGCATGTTCTGCGCTTTGTTAATGGGCCTGCTGCGGGGAGGGGGGGGCGCGCAAACTTCCGGCTCAGTGCGCTGTGGCAAACTGAGCCGTAAATGGGAGCAGGTACCTATCAAAACCATGTACCCTCTGCCCCTTTTGGGTGGAGCTCCGCTTTAACTTGTATGCAGTAGCTGACCAGCATTTTTTAGCATCAACTGATATTCTTTTGGGATTTGGTGACCCTTTTACCACCCCTGTCGGCAAGTGATGAACATGGCGGTTTAGTATTCAGTTCAACAAAAAAAAAAATCAGAGTATGTTATAATTTTAATTTGTATATTATTAAATATTCGTACAGGGGCCTTATTTCTACCTGCCATGTGACATCTTGGGTGCACTTCAAAATAGTCTTGTTTCCATGTTGCATATTTAGTACTGGGCAAAAAGTAATGTCCCATTTTCAAGGTTATTCAGTAAGGCAGAGAGCACCCCTTAGTGACCAGCAATTTATGTTTCTGCACTGAAATCAATAAAATAGTCATTCTGATTGGGTGAGATTGGTACCATACTGATGGAATATGCTTTTTGTTTAATGTTTCCGAAGGCTGCTATTCACATTGTCATATTCTTCATTTCCCAGCCGCCGTGCTGCCAAAAGCAGAGTTGTGTGTGAGGAACCACGTCCAGACTCACATCCCATCTATCCTGGATGCCCTGATGGTTCCAACCAGTCAAGGCTTCTCCGAGGTTCGGGAACTGATCTTCACAGAGGCCACCGACATGAACAAGAACCTAGTGAATGAAGGAGGACGGGACAAGCTGGGAGAGGTCAGTGTGAAAAGAATAATTGATGCTCATTTTTTGCATACTAGGGGTAGCCATTTTGTAAGTTGGTTTGAGAATTCTAATAATAACCCAAAATGTTATGTATTTTCTGAAAGCAGAACTAAAGAGAACTAAAAATGGCGGTAGTTCCAATTTTTTTATGTTGCACAATATTCGTGCAAAGGTGTGGGAAACGCACAATTTTAACAAAAAATACACTAAAGTTAATTTTAGGGCACACAAAATACCCAACATATCAAACTTTAAAATTGCATGCGCCCGATCCGCTCCTGCACCATCAAGTCTGACGGATGGAAACCCTATTTTCCCATCCGCCTGGGGATCGGATCGGATGAAACCAGACAGACAGTTAGTTTTCCCATAAAGGACAGCGGGGCTCTGACAGATCCATCTCCGCAAACTGAGCGGAGACTGAATTGTCATTCACCGGCTCAGCAGGGATCAACGGATCGATCCCTGCTGAGCCTGCACACAGACACAGCCGTGTAAAAGGGGCCTTAAAAGCCCCCTATAGGTCACCAGTTTAGAATTCACCAGGAGCTCTGGTGTATCGCAATTGATGTTTTTGTGCCTAGCCTCCCCCAACCCCCTGCATTTATGTTCGTACATGCACGGGGGTGCGGGCCTCAAACATTTAAAGGGGGATGAGAGGATTATTTACAATTTTTTTTTTTTTTTTCTCATCACATAATGCTCAAAAAGTCTGATGGTTTTTGACAGGTTCTCTTTAACCCCTGGTGTCTCACCTGTCCTTCAGTGAATCTAATGCTGTGCATATGGGGGAGGGGAGGGAGGGGGTAGGGCAGCTTTTACGGGGGGTATTGGGAATCGATCGCGTAGCTGCCCATCTTCAAAATTACTTTTTTTACATTTTCTCAGTTTAAACACTTGATATGCTTTCTATTTACTATGGTGAATAAAATATGGCTTTATGAGATTTGAAAATAATTGCATTCTATTTTTATGTAGATTTTACCCAGCATCCCAACTTTTTTGGAATTGGGGTTGTACAAGCACCTCCTCAGCACCCACGCTGTATATTTGCAGTTTTGTTTCTACAGCCAGGCAGGGAGCAATTCAGTAAAGCTTTGCAACACTTTTCTTGCAGTATGGTCCTTTAAAAGGCCTTGCACCTAATCCATGAAAGCCTTGCTACAGTTTCAGTAAAGAGTTTTGAGGCATGCAACAGATTCAGGCTGTTCCTTATTGCACCACATAATTACCACCAGTTAGCAGATTAGGAACCTAGCGGTAATTAAGACCAGTTCTGAGTTGGCATACAGAGAGATACCAGTGTTCAGTGTGGGCCGTGTATGTGCTAGGAAGCTGTCATGAATGTGATCATTTCCTGTCGGGGCTCATGAGTTGTTAGGACGCCAGTATCCTAGCAACCAGTGATGCATCCCTGGCCTCTTCAGCTGTCGGCAAGAAAATGATGCTGCTAGCAGTTGAATATAAATAAAGGGGCCCGTGGATGCTGGCTGATGTCATTATCCAAATATGGCAATGCCCATATTTGGTTAATGACAGGAATATCCTGGCTGGCAGATGAATGGAGCCAAGACACCAACTTTGCAGCCGACAACATCATAGCAACCAGTAGGTTGCTATGTTGTCAGCTGCACAGCTGGTAATGTCCTGGCAAACAATGACACTGTGCAGCCGACCAAGGAAGGTGTGCAGCTCAAACACTGCACTGAGGATGGAGTGTCCAGTATGGATACTTCAGCCTTAGTGCTATCATGCTTCCATGTGATAAATTCATGTACTTGCTTCTGATAGGTACACAGATTTGTCACAGGCACTGAGATTTGTCGAGCGGAGGCACTACATAATTCTAAAAAAACATCTGACACTATGAATTGCAGGGAAATTCGTTTTAAGCATTACATTTGTTTAAACGTATAAGGCCTAATATATGATCCAGTATAACATTCTAGAAATACAATTTTTTTATCCGCCAGCACATGGAGAAGATCTCGCAGCTGGCCTATCATCCAGTAAAAATGCAGCAGTGCTATGAGAAGATGGATCATCTGAATCTGGAAGGATTGCAGCAGAGATTTGACGTGGGAAGTCCGTCTGTATTCAAGCAGAGGGCACAGATCCTCATGAGGGAGGTGAGGAATGGAAACGTTTTTATTAACCGTTCAGTTACATAATGGGAACCCCAAGCCGCAACTCTTCAATTTGCTTGTTGTTGTTGGTTCAGAAGTATAATGGGACAATAGCGCCTCCTAGTGGCTCTTTTGTGCTTAACAAGCCCAGTTTTGTGGGGTGTGAACAGATATTAGCCGTAGTTAAGGAAGAAAATGCAATCTTCAATTGGATAGGCACTTAAACAACCACAACATACAGGGATATACAATATAATATTGACATAAAAGCACACACAAGTGGGACTTGATGGACTTGTGTCTTCTTTCAACCTCACAAACTATGTAACTATATGTAATGGGAGGATGTGTCTGATACTGATTTCAATAAGGTCCCATAGAGGATATTTATTTTATATTACAGACATTTATATAGAGACAATTTATGCAGCACTTTACTTACCGTAGATTGACATCAGTCCTTGCCCTCAGGGAACTTCCAATCCGGGGGCCCTTTCGCACACACAGGACTGTACATTCATGTAATATTGCTCTCATGTCCAATTATTGTTTTCAGGGGCTTCATTTGTGTTTTTTTCAGGCTTTTTTTCCATGCTAACAACACACTTCCTGTCTGAGGGTGATGATGTTCACTCACCTGCCGTGCTTTATTTATGAAGGAGCAGCATTGTCCCCCTAGGACAAAACTGCAAATTACCTCCCCCTCATCTTCATAACATTGGGGGGGGATTCTGTAGCCCAGATTTGGCTGGGAGTAATTTAAAGGAGAAGTACAGCCAAAGCTTGTCTGGCTGTACTTCTATGGATCACAGGAGTACAGTTCCTTTCGCACTCCTGTGACCCGTTTTCAGCACACAGTTGAAGTCTGCTGTGTGCTGACGTCAGGGAGCTGGTCCAGGCTCAGGCAAGATAGCAACCATGGAGTCTGGATCCGCCGACATGCCTGAACCGGCACTCGGCTCAGCCTCTCAGTGAGCCTCTGAGAGCCAAAGCCGGCCACTCCCGCCCCCTCTCCACAGCCCAGCGTTCCAGTGAGCGAGGAGGGGGCAGAGCATAGAGCTGTGACTGACAGTCTGCAGCTCTCTGCTCGGAGAGCTGTGTGAACCGAGTGATCAGCGGTGTTCGATTGCTCGGTTCTCAGTGTAGAGGCGGTGGGGGACCGATGCTGCATCCACCTAGGTAAGTATAAATGTGCAATAACCCTGATTCCCATACTTTGTTTATAAACTGATAACAATGTAGCAGCAAGGACAGGATGTTGTCAGTGGACAAGATTTCTGGCAGGATCAACTAGTATTTTTTTAATGCATATAGCAGATAAAGCAAAATTCTTCCAGTGGTTTATTTAAAGTCTAATTCTACCTTTGCAAAAAAAAAAAATGCATTTTTTTTTTTTTTTTGCAAATGAGAATGCAAAGCCTTGCAATAGCAATTAGTGGGGTGCCAGGCTGCTGCAGACTGTTCCTCCAGCTCCCTGTATGTACCGAGGTTTGGGCTTTCAGTTGAGAGCTGGAGTGTGAATCAAGTTCTCAATGGAATACCACATTTGTAATCCATTGACAAGTTTGTCTGCCATGGGGGAAGATGGGACTTGTAGTTAATTTCTTCACAGATCTTTGGTAGAGCTTGGCACTATGTTACACCCCAAATATGGATGTAACATGGTTTTAAAGGTAGACTTAGGTTTTAATAGAACAAAAGGGACCAAACAAGAAGAGTTAGTATTTCAGATTTGCATAGACTTATGGGTGAAGTGCGGAGTGAATATGGAAACTGTAAAAAAAAAAAAAAATATATATATATATATATATATATATATTGGAAATAATGGGGGGAATTAACAGAATTGTGCAAGCACAGCACACTCGACAGAGAACAAAAACTGGAGCTGTTTGCTCTAATCTCTCTGCCATCCCCGGTGCCCACGGCTCAACTCCGAGAGGAGGGAATTAACCCTTCAGGCTCTGCTCATGTAGTGTGATCACTGCATGGGCAGAGAGAGGGATATGAGTTGTCTGCTGACCGTTTGCATTCTCTACGACAGGAGTTGCAACTGGCAGGAATCTGCAGGAAGTTTTCTGTGTGGAAAACGACTGTATTCCCTGTTAATCAGGTGCCGGCCTGCACTAGTTTGTTTCACAAATTGGTGCAGGTGGTACAGATGAACCTGAAATGGGTCTATATGCCCTGCTAATGTGGCACGTGCTACTTCTGACAGAAAGCTTGGTTAATACCATGAAATTAGTGGAATTTATGAAAACTGGAGAAGGCAGAATCTAGAGCAGCTGTGCATTTCAATCAATTAGTTTCTATCTTTCATTTTCAAAGCTTAACTGAACAAGCTGAAGATTGGAGCTGATTGGTTGCCTTGCACAGCTGCTTCAGATTTGATCTTCTCCAGATTTCAAAAATTCCCCCCAATGTATATAAAATATATGGAGTGCAATCCAAAGTAACTACTGTACTTTTCTCTACTTTTGAGTTTAAGGCAGGCCTTCAGCCTCTCTTAGATCATCCTCCCTTCCTCTATATATAAAGTCCGCTCTGCCTCCCCATCCACTTCACTCACCTTAGGCGAATGACACGCACACTGCCTGCTCTGCCTCCCGGGATATGTATGTCACACATCCCAAGAGGCATAGCCTTTCATTCGAAGAAAGGAAGGGGGCGGGAGAAATCGCGCATCATCAAGAGGTCCGACCGGAAGATCCAGCAGGCCTCTCGATGATGTCAGAGAGAACATGGGGACGGAGCTGTGGCCGGGCATGAGAGGATTTCAGCGGGACAACGCTGGATCCACTTGATGGGTGAGTATCTGGACTGTGCAGATATCACCTTCAGGTAAGAGGTCTACTTTGTGATTATAAACCATTATTTTTTATTTTAATAACAAACCTGTTACACTTACCTGATCTGAGCAATGGTTTTTCACAGAGCAGCCCCGATCCTCCTCTTTTGGATTCCACCGCCGGCACTCCTGGCTCCTCCCCCCTTCCAAGTGCTACTTTAGCAATCTACTTGCTGTGGGTGCACTCCTGAGCCAGCTCTGTGTGCCCGTAGATACACACAGTGCAGCTCAGCCCTCCCCTCTTCACTGGCTTGACAGTAATGGAGCCTATGAGGAGAGAGAGAGAGAGAGAGCGCTGCTGCTCTCGTGCACATTGCTGGAACAAGATCGGGCTCAGGTAAGCATGGAGGGGGAGCTTTAGAACCCCTTTAAGTACTTTCTTCCAATAATTATGATGTGAATGTTACGCAAGTTATATAATAACAATCTATATTAGCAGGGTTCAGTACATTTTATTACTGTCCCTATGTTGATTGCCTGCCCTTTTGGATGTAAAAATAAAATACGTAGAGTGCTTTGCATTCTCAACTAAGGAGCAAATATTTTGTCTCTTTGCAGCTGACAGACAATGCAGTGTACACATTTGAACAGCTGATCCACCAGGAACTGAACAAGTCAGAAGGAGGAGAGAATTTGTGCAGAGACATCCAGCGTATATTAGAGCGTGTTCTCAAGGTGAGACAATATCTGAAGCTTAGCCGCATGTAGTAAGGGCATTGGGAGAACAAGTCGTTAATGCAGCTCTGTCACTAAATTAAAAGATTTAAATGCTCCCTGAAACAAAAGCAACTGATACTTCTCTTTCCCATTGATCTTCAATCTATTGAAAAGATGAAGCTTGTCCACAAATCTGGAAGATGCCTGATGATCGGATGTGTGCTGTGCACTGTGTCTGGTAGTGACATAGAGGCTGGTGGAGGAACCTCAGAGTGCAGCAGGAGACTGGGTCTCCAACATATTTAGAAGTGTGTGAGATGTAGAAAGTTCTTTGGCAAGCTCTTCAAAAAAGCAGAAAAAAATAGTTTGCTAACTAAAAGTGATATTCTACTTACCTGCTCTGTACAAAGATTTTGCACAGAGCAGCCCTGATGCTCTTCTTCTTAGGTCCCCGACTGGCGCCCCAGGCCCCTCCCTCCTGCAGAGTGCCCCCTGTAGCAAGCAGCTTGCTGTGGGGGCACCTGAGCTGCTGATCTGTGTCCATTTACACACTGAGTGCAGCTTGGCCCCGCCCCTGCTCTCTCCTCATTGGCTCACTGGCTGTGATGGACTCCCGCTGCTGTTTCAGCCAATGAGGAGAAAGAGAACCAGGAGAGCTTCTGCTCTCATGCACTTTGCTGCATTGGAATGGGGCTCAGGTGAGTATTAGGGGGGCTGTGCACATAGAAAGTGTTTTACCTTCATGCATGAAGGTAAAAAACCTTGATCCTTTTTAGGCTCCATTCACACTTTTATGATTCCAAAGTTGTGCGACTTGGATGCGGCTTTGACCAATGATCATGAACAATTGTTATACAACTGTCGCATGTATAACATTCAGGTGCAACTTTTGAGGGTTCACATTGCAGTCTATGGAACTCAAGTCACATGAAAGTCAGACCAAAGTAGTGCATGAACCTATTTAAAGTCACTGCGACTTTAAGTTGCACATATTTGAATGGTTATCACATGACAAGTCGCACAAGTGTAAATGGAGCCTTACAACCACTGCTTTCTTTAGAGGGGGCACAGTTTAAAAGTGCTTAAATCTCATTAGAATCGCATTTAAAAATGTTTAATATTCATGAGACTTAGCACAACTGCCTTTTCTTCTCAGCTAGACCACAAAAACAGGAAAAAGCGAACAATGATCCTTGACTGAATTCCTAACATCTTGGATAATCTCTAAGAATTTAGAACATATGAATTCCCTTGGTGAACAAGTGATGCTAAACCATTCCTATTGCAATTAATGAGCTCTGCATGACCAGTCTAGGGGTTACCTATTTTACATGGATTAAGTATGACCTGGGCTGCTTTTCTTCTCATACTAGTAAACGTGAATGCAAAAGCAACTGACAAGCATCGCTTTTTACTCACTCTTTGGAACCTGACAGCTCTGAACACAGAAGTGCTCCAAGTTAAGGTCTTCTGGGTTCACTTACAGCAGAGGAGATGGGGGAGCTTCCACCACTTGCCATCCTGACATAGTTTATGGATCTCAAAGGACACTGGTGAGCCTAGGACACATTATATGGGGGCTACTTTCACTATGATCACTTCCTGAAAGCTGACAGCCCACTAAGAAAATGTAAATGAACTCCTGGCTGCTTTTGCAGCTGGGAGCTTGTTTACATCTCAATACTGCCCTTAAAAATGAGTTATGCCAGTGGCAATAAAAAGGTAATGCATAGCAGGATAGATTACAGGAACTGAATTTATTCTCTCTTGAGGAGAGAAGATTAAAGGGGATATGATCAACATGTACAAATACATAAGTGGTCCATATAGTGAACTTGGTGTTGAGTCATTCACTTTAAGGTCATCACAGGGGACAAGGGGGCACTCTTTACTTCTGGTGGAAAAAAAGATTTAATCTCCAAATACGGAAAGGTTTCTTCACAGTAAGAGCTGTGAAAATGTGGAATAGACTCCCTCCAGAGGTGGTTCTGGTCAGCTCAGTAGATTGCTTTAAAAAAGGCCTGGATTCTTTCCTTAATGTAAATAATATAACTGGGTACTAACATTTTTAGGTAAAGTTGATGCAGGGAAAATCTGATTGCCTCTCGGGGGATCAGGAAGGGATTTTTTTTTCCCTGCTGGAGCAAATTGGATCACGCTTTGCTGGGGATTTTCACCTTCCTCTGGATCAACTGTGGGTATAGGATTGTGTTTTTTTTTTTTTTTCAAGAGATAAGAAGAAACAGCCGGCAACTCCGTGATCCTCTATTGATTTATTTGTGTAGACCACACCAGTGAGTACAAGAATACGATGGGCAGACTAGTTTCGGCAAACAAGCCTTGATCACTGCACACAAGTGAATGTAAAATGAACATACATATAAAGAGCGTTAACATCATTAGTGCCTCCCTCCACTTCTGATTGGTTAAATGCTTAATTGAATAAGTTGACAATTCATTGGTATTCAGGCACAGTAGGGAAAACAAATCTAAATCTCTGGGAGACAAGTCAAAACAATACACAAATATAAAAATACAAATAGATACATTGGAACAAAAATGCAAGATAGTGCAAGAGCGAGAGAGAAAAAAAAACAAAAAAACATAGAGATGCAAAAACGCATAAAGATGCAAAAAAATGCAGGAAAAAAAATATATATATAGAGATGCAAAAACGCATTAAAGATGCAGGGAAAAATAAATAAATAAAAGCATAGAGATGCAAGAACGCATAAAGATGCAAAAAATGCAGGAAACAAAACCACATTTTTTTCCTTTTATTGGTTGAACTAGAAGGACTTGTCTTTTTTAAACCTGACTAACTGTTACATATCACCACTAAAGGAGAAGTAAGACCAAAGCTCTTTTGATTGTACTCCTGTTATCCACAGGAGAAGTACAGTTAGTTCTGCACTCCTGTGACCCAGATTCAGCCGACAGCGAGCTAAAGTCCACTGTCAGCTGTCACTCAGCCGGTCCCAACTTTGGAGGGATCCTGACTAATGTTGGGATCCACCCAGATGCCTGACTGGCAGCTGGTCAGCGAGCCGTTGAGAGCCTGAGCCAGCTGCTCCTGCCCCCTCCACAGCCCAGTGCTCCAGTGAGCGCTGGAGGGGCAGAGCAGAGCGCCAGTGTCTGAGGACTGAGCGATCAGAGGTGTTTGAACGCTCAGTTCTCGGTCTTAGAGCTGGCAGGGGACAGATGCAGCATCCACCTAGGTGAGTATGAAAGTTTTATTTTTTTTTTATATTCTCATACTTCTCTTTTAAGGTGCAGGGCTTGTTTTAGTAAAAGATGTATGCCAACCGATGTATTGCTGAACCCCTCATATCTGGCATCTCTTGCAGAAATATGACTATGACAGCAGCAGCATCCGCAAGAAGTTCTTTCAAGAAGCATTACTGCAGATCATCATTCCTTTCCTCCTGAAGAAGCTGGCACCTACCTGCAAATCGGTAAGTGTACAAGTAAAGGAAGAAACACGTAAAGCATATCTCTTCAAAATTGGGGAGATTGCAGTATATCTCTTGTCCTATGTTTTATCCCTTTAAAAAATGCTGCCAGCACAGAAAAATGCCTGTGTGCCAGAAATTCAGTGAGCTCCCCTACATCCTGTAGTGAGCTAACAATATTGCCTCCCCTGCACTAAAATTCTAAGCAGTGCTGTCAGGCCCACCTAGTTCTGGCTGGACTAAAAAACACCTCTCTCTCTCTCCTCCTCTCATCTCAGAAACTGGGAGGTGTTCTGTAGCCCTGTAGGGAAGAATTCTGGCAGGCACGACAACACTACCTTGAGATTTTAGTGCAGCATTGCCAGCTCACTGGACTTCTGACAGATTCAGCGTATATTTTCCTGTACAGACAGCGCTTTTAAAGGGAGAACGTTGGAAAATCTTTTGCAGAAAGGTACTGCATTTTTTTTTTCTTTTGCCCAGACTTACATTTTAAATCCTCATTGTACGATTATACGGATTGTAAAATAACATTATGGACCTTCTCCATCAAAGGGTCTGGGGAGGTAGGACAGTTCTTGGCATTTATAACAGCTAGCCCCTATATTATTCTTGGAAGAATTTGACTGGATGTAATGGGTAACAAGAATTGTGGTGACTAGTGTATGTGATTGGAAATCGCTGGATCACATTGTATGTTCTTAGTCCTCTGTTCTTACATGAGGTCTTGGCATTGTTACCTACAGGAGTTACCTCGATACCAGGAACTAATATTTGAGGAGCTGTCAAGGTTTGTCCTGGTGGAGAACACATATGAAGAGGTTGTACTGCAGACTGTGATGAGGGACATTGTGCAAGGTAAGTGGCGTGGCTGTTGGGTCAACAAACTTTGTGCATTATTTTTGTTTAGTTATGGAGTGCCATCATCATGCTGTGGCTCTAAGGCCCCATTCACACCTGAGCATTTTGTAGCTTGAAGCCTGATGCTACAAAACGCTGGAGGGGGGAAAAAAATCAATTCTCTATAGAGATAGTTCACATCTCCACAGCAAAATGCCTGAAGCTCCAAAAAAGTACAGGAGCTTCTTTTTAGGCAGATTACGGGCGTTTTTTTACTTTTTACATTGGTGACCTTTTGACCTGTGCAAAAATCGTGCGACTTTCTGCCTGAAAACGATACACTTAGGTGTGAATGCAGCCTTACAAGGGAGGGCAGAACAAGTGATACAATACATAAAATGACATTGAGAGGAATTTATCAAAACTGGAAAAAACAATCTGGAGCAGCTTTGTATAGCAACCAATCTGCTTCTAGCCTTCATTTTCAAAGCTTTAACTGAACAAGCTGATTGGTTAGAGTGCACAGCTCTTCATTTTCTATCTGCTCATGTTTTGGTAAATTCCTCTCCTTGTATATAAAGTTGTTTAGCAAAAGGAAGAATCCACAGGCGATGGGCCCTGTATAATCTTACAATCTAGTGGGAGAAACAAGTAAAAATAGGCGGCTGAGCCATAAATACCATTCTGTAGATGTGGTAGCTGCATTAGTTTTCTTTCTTCAGGCTCGATGGTGTAGATGTCTTACCATAAATACCGAGT
>BLSH010045883.1:96864-107240 GCA_018402905.1 Glandirana rugosa | reverse complement strand
TCCACTAGTTTATGGTGGTTTTCTTTCGAGATAAACACCCTTTTTTTCCTGCGTTTAAAGCAAACCCATGTCGTAACGTGCTGGCGCGTTAACTCCTTTTTTTCCCACAAATAGAGCTTTCTTTTGGTGGTATTTGATCACCTCTGCGTCATTTCTGATCACCGCTATAAACAAAAGAAGAGCGACCATTTTGCAAAAAAAACCAAAATTTCTTACTTTTTGCTAAAATTCAAATCAAAAAAAATATATAAATAAACATTTTTTTTTCACCGGTTTTGGCCGACTTATATTCTTCCTCATATTTGTGATTAAAAAAAAAAAAATCGCAAATCGGCGTCTATTGATTGGTTTGCGCAAAAATGGCCGCGTTTACGGATGGTGAGAATTCATTTCTGGGGATTTTTTACTAGTAATGGTGGCGATCTGTGATTTTTAGCGGTACTGCGATATTGCGGCGTACACGTCGGACATTTTTGACACTTTTTTGGGACCAATGACATTTATTCAGCGTTCAGAAATTTAAATGTCCACTGATTACTGTATAAATGTCATTGGCAGGGAAGGGGTTAACATGCAGGGGGAGATCTGGTGGTTAACTGTGTTCCCTGGGTGTGTTCTTACTGTGAGGGGGTTGGGCTACCATGGGCATGAGAGATCTAACTGATCCCAGGGACAGGGATCAGTAGATCTCCCATGCCCGCACTGTCAGAATGGGGAACCGCCGTGTTTACATCGGCGGTTCCCAGTTCTTTGCCTCTGGCCGCTCATCGCGGCTCACCGGCGGACATCGGGTCCGCCCGAGCCGCGGGCACACTTCCTCAGGAGTGCGGCGCGCATGCGCCCCCTAGTGGCCATTCGCAGATCGCCGTGTTTTTACGGCGATTCGCGCCCAGCGTCCACACTGCCACCGTAAATATGCGGTAGGCAGTGTGGAACTGGTTAAAAGAGAAGTTTGGGAATGTCAAAAAAAAAAAATACACAACTAGATGACTGCAGCTGTCCCCTGCCGCCAGTCATGGACTCTCCACCCTTCCCCTCCAGCATTCACTGGAGCGCTGGGCTGTGGAGGAGGTGGGAGCAGATGGCTCAGGCTCTCAGCGACTCGCTGAGAGCCTGAGCCAGCTGTCAGTCCAGGCTTCTTAACAAAACACAACCAGCTCATGAAAAATGAAATTAAGTTATATAATACATGCAGTGACAGAATTCTGTTTACTTGTACAGCTTAGATTGAAATATTTTATATATATATTATTTATTTTTTTTTTTTTTTAACTCCAGTTCCCTTTCCCATCACCCACAGGAAGTGATTCATAAACCCATGACACCCCACTCGTGCATTTATGCAGTCTTAGGAGTCCATCAACCACCAAATGTGATTCTATGAAAGACAGAGCTCTGTCCACTGGTACAGCTTAGACTGAACTTTATTTTATTGTGCAGTCCCCTCTCCCATCACTCAGAGGACATGATTCATAAACTCATGACACAACTCCCTATGAGGCAGAAATGGGAGATTATCTTCAAAACAAAAACTCTTTATCAGAAAGATTTTAAATGAAAGCAGCTCTGAATCACGGAAGCACCATAAAGTGCCTGATGAAGCCCATGATGAATAAAACCTCCACCCAGTGCCGCCTTAGACCACAGAACGACCTTTGCAAATACTATCAGTAAAGGATAGGTCCTTCAGATGCCCATAGCCTCATTGTGGCACAATGGAGAGGGGCATCTTCTCTCTGCAAACTAAATGGATTTACACTATATAACCAAACGTATGTGGACACTCCCCAATGCTACAGTTTAAAGAATTGTGTGGTGAACGCAAATACCTCATGCACATGGGCACCTGGGGCCATAAGCTGTAAAATTGGGGCTTATTTCCCTGCCCACAGATGCTCATAGAAATCAATGGCTGTACACAGGTATAGGTTGGTACTTGTGTAAACACACGCATACATACAGACGTACACCCCTGGATGCAGACTGTCCTCATCCAGGTTTGCATGTCCATATGCATGCAGGTTTGCACAAGTATTGGCCTATACCTGTGTACAGCTGTTGATTTCTATGGATGGCTGTTTGCAGCACCTATGGTACCAAGGCAGGGAAATGCACGCAGATTTTACATTATAAAGCCCAGATGCCTGCATGTGTACGATGCTGAAATATACTGAAGCCAAAGGGTCAGCATGTGGTTTGATTTGCTGTCATCACTGCGGTTTCCTGGAGTGACACAAGAGTTAGCAGAAGGAACCACAGAGCAAAGCGAGGGACCGGGAGATTGACACTCCAGGAAGTGTCGGGTTCTTCAACTGGCAAGTTCTCATCATTAGAGTGCTGTTCAGAGATGAAGGTAGTGGGACAGGTATTTACTATTTTTTTCTTATAAGGAGTTTGTACACAAAATTGAATTAAATTGGTTGTAAACCTTTACATATACCCAGTGAAGTGACGGACCTCAGGTGATACACAGAGATTAACACAAATCCTCCTACATAAGTTGTACCTGTTTATCTGCAGTCTTCTCTACATCTGTTTAAAGTGTATCATTTATACAGTTTGTTTGAGCGGTCAGAAAACAAGGGGGCGGAGAGCTGAAGTTACACTCTGAAGATCTGGGTGAGGAGAGCGCTGACAGCCGATTAGAGGAACGGGAAACCCTTCCCTCCACACACAGCACACAGGAACAGAGCTGAGGCGGTCGATCACAAGCTATGTGTCGGACGTCCCTCCCCATCACCTTTTGTCTCTTGGGGTCAGGAAAACTTGTCCGAAGAAGTGACTCATGCTGATAGTAAAGGAATAGGGCAGCAGACAGGAATGAGACATCGTCCTCTGGATTGAGACAAGTACACACTATAGAGGGATATGCTTTATTCATATTTCAGGTCTGATGTTTATAACCACTTTAAAACCAAAATCCAGCCTAAATAAATGCTGTCTAAATACAAGAGATGTGTGTTTTGTTACTTGAACCTTTGCGTCCTTAGTGTATTTGTTTGAGATCTGGCAGAAATTGGTTATAAACAACTCCTGCACTTTGCCTCTGTGCAGAAGTTTCCTGTAATAAAGACACAGTGAGTGGTCTTCTCTTCACCAAAAGGTAAAGTTGCCCAAGTTATATTCCCCGAGTCAACCCACTGATTAACACTCTATCTAGCTACAGTGCATCCGTAAAGTATTCACAGTGCTTCACTTTTTCCACATTTTGTTATGTTACAGCCTTATTCCAAAATTGATTCAATTCATTATTTTTCTCAAAATTTTACAAACAATACCCCGTAATGACAACGTGAAGAAGTTTGTTTGAAATTTTTGAAAAATTATTAAAAAGATATATAAGAAAAAAATCCCATGTACATAAGTATTCACAGCCTTTGCTCAATACTTTATGAAAGCCCCCTGGCACAAATGACAGCCTCAAGTTTTTTTTGAGTATGATGCTACAAGCTTGGCACACCTATTTTTGGGCAGTTTCTCAAGTTGGATGGGGAGTGATGGTGCACAGCGATTTTCAGATTTCTCCAGAGATGTTCAATCGGGTTTAAGTCTGGGCCACTCAAGGACATTCACAGAGCTTTCCCGTTGCCACTCCTTTATCTTGGACCGTGTGCTTAGAGGGTTGTTGTCCTGTTGGAAGATGAGCCTTTGCCCCAGTCTGAGAACCAGAGGGATCTGGAGCAGGTTTTCATCAAGGATGTTATGGGGGGGGGGGGGGAGGAATGCAGAGAAAACACTGAAACGCCATTTTGTCCTGGGACTCCATTTTAAGATGCCCCTTATTCACTCTCTCTCTCTGTCTTGCCCCTCCATTTCACATTCCACAGTTTGCACGTACAGGCAAGATCTAATCTCTAGTTCCAATTACTGTATTTCACGTACCAGCCATTAAGAGCATTCACTTTCGTTTCTCCTTAATCTCAACCCCATAGTGTCATGTGTTTTTAGAATATCATTAACTTTGTAACGCCCTTCACAATAATGTATAAATGTTTGACTCAAAGAAATACAATTCAGAATAATTTTGGCGTACAACCTGTCTGTCTGTGTGTTACTCTTCACGCTAAGATTATTCTCCGGGATCCACAAAAAGATATATTGGGTCGGTCCAAGCCAGTCAGGACAGCAGGCCTCGCTGACACCCCAACAGATGGCTCTGTACATTACTGCATTCAGCTTTCCCTCGATCCTGACTAGTCTCCCAGTTCCTGCCGCTGAAAAACATTCCCACAGTATGATGCTGCCACCACCACCATGCTTCACTGTAAGGATGGTATTAGCCAGGTGATGAGTGGTGCCTGGTTTCCTCCAGACATGACACTTGCTATTCAGGTAAAAGAGTTCAATCTTTGTTTCATCAGACCAGAGAATTTTGTTTCTCATGGTCTGAGAGTCCTTCAGGTGCTTTTTGGCAAGCTCCAGGTTGGCTGTCATGTGCCTTTTATTGAGGAATGGCTTCCGTCTGGCCAGTCCACCATACAGACCTGATTGGTGGAGTGCTGCAGAGATGGTTGTTCTTCTGGAAGGTTCTCCCCTCTCCACAGAGAAATGCTGGAGCTCTGTCAGAGTGACCATTGGCTCCCTGACTAAGGCCTTTCTCCCCGAATCGCTCAGTTTGGCCAGGCGGCCCGCTCTATGAAGAGTCCTGGTGGTTCAAAACTTCTTCCATTTACAGATGATGGAGGCCACTGTGCTCATTTGGGACCTTCAATGCTGCAGAATTTTTTCTGTACCCTTCCCCAGGTCTGTGCCTCAGTACAATCCTGTTTCGGAGGTCTACACACAATTCCTTGGACTTCATGGCTTGGTTTGTGCTCTGACATGCACTGACCTTATATAGACAGATATGTGCCTTTCCAAATCATGTCCAATCAAATGAATTTACCACAGGTGGACTCCAAACAAGTTGTAGAAACATCTGAAGGATGAGCAAAGGAAACAGGATGCATCTGAGCTCAATGTTGAGTGTCATGGCAAAGACTGTAAATGCTTATGTACATGTGGTTTTTTTTTTAGTTCTTTATTTTTAAAAAATCTGCAAAGATTTCAAACAAACTTCTTTCACATTGTCATTATGGGGGCATTGTTTGTAGAACTGTGAGTAAAATAAAGTGAATTTAATGGATAAGGCTGTAACATAACAAAATGTGGAAAAAGTGAAGCACTGTGAATAGTTTCCAGATGCACTGCATGTTTTCTGTGTGGCCCTGCCTGACGCCACACAGCCTTTGCAAAGAAAACATACGTCTGGCTCCCGTTCACACTGTGCATGTGCACCACAGTCCCATTTATTCCCATGGGACAGCAATGCTCAGCAGGACCACTTGAGGTCGTCAAGAATACAGGCCTCTCATGGGAGCAAATAGGGCTGCAGTGAATAAGCAGTGTAAAATGAGCAGACTGAAGGTTTTCTTTTCAAAGACTGTGCAGCACCTTGGAGGGCCCCATGGCGAACATTGCTCTGGATCAGAGATGAAGTTATATTAGGTATCTGTGTGGTTGTATTTAGCCTTAGCTAGAACTAATTAAAACAGACAACTTCACCAAGTGGAACTTGTACTTTAAGGCCTCATACACACGGACGTTTCTTAAACAATAAACAAAACGTCGGACCCAACGTCAAGGAAAAAAAGTCTGCGTTTTTCGGCGTTATGCATCGGTGTTTTTGAGCGTTAGTGAGCGTCGGCGTCAATAGGCGTTTTTTAAAAAAAAATCATCCCTCTGCTATTTTTCAACCTAAAAACGTTGGCGTCAAAAAAACGCCGGAAAACGCCGGTATAGTAATAGGTGGCGTTTGTTGGCATATTGTGGCGTCGGCGTCAAAAAATGCCAAAACGTTACAGACTCAGAACGCGATGGCTGTGGGTTCTACTTTCAGCTCACTAACGCCGACGCCATCTACAGCTCAAAAATGCCGACGTTTTTATGGGGCCATTGACTAACATGGAGAGCTGCAAAAAACGCTGGCGTCAAAAAACGTCCGTGTGTATGAGGCCTAAATGTGCATTCAGTATCTGATAAGACTACACCTCTCACATTTTTGTAAATATTTTATTATATCTTTTCATGTGACAACACTGAATTAATAACACTTTGTTACAATGTAAAGTAATAAGTGTACAGCTTGTATAACTGTAAATTTGCTGTCCCTTCAAAATATCTCAACACACAGCCATTAATGTCTAACTGCTGGCAACAAAAGTGAGTACACTCCTAAGAGAAAATGTCCAAATTGAGCCCAAAGTGTAAATTTTTTGTGTGGCCACCATTATTTTCCAGCACTGCCTTAACCCTCTTGGGCATGGAGTTCACCAGAGCTTCACAGGTTGCCACTGGAGTCCTTATCCACTCCTGCATGACGTCATCACGGAGCTGGTGGATGTTAGAGACCTTGCGCTCCTCCACCTTCCATTTGAGGATGCCCCACAGATGCTTAATAGGGTTTAGGTCTGGAGACATGCTTGGCCAGTCCATCACCTTTACCCTCAGCTTCTTTAGCAAAGCAGTGGTGTTTTTGGAGGTGTGTTTGGGGTCATTATGTTGGAATACTGCCCTGAGGCCCAGCCTCTGAAGGGAGGGGGATCATGCTCTGCTTTAGTAAGTCACAGTGCATGTTGGCATTCATGGTTCCCTCAATGAACTGTAGCTCCCCAGTACCGGCAGCACTCATGCAGCCCCAGAGCATGACACTCCCACCACAATGCTTGACTGTAGGCAAGACACACCTGGTTGCCGCCACACGCGCTTGACACCATCTGAACCAAATAAGTTTATCTTGGTCTCACCAGACCACAGGACATGGTTCTAGTAATCCATGTCCTTAGTCTGCTTGTCTTCAGCCAACTGTTTGCAGGCTTTCTTGTGCATCATCTTTAGAAGAGGCTTCCTTCTGGGATAACAGCCATGCAGACCAATTTGATGCAATGTGCGGCGTATGGTCTGAGCACTGACAGGCTGACCACTCTTCCCCCCCCCCCCCACCACCCCTTCAACCTCTGTAGCAATGCTGGCAGCACTCATACGTCTATTTCCCAAAGACAAACTCTGGATATGACGCTGAGCACGTGCACTCAATTGCTTTGGTCAACCATGTCAAGGCCTGTTCTGAGTGGAACCTGTCAATCTTCTTATAGCCTAGGCCATCTTTATGTAGAGCGACAATTCTTTTTTTCAGATCCTCAGAGAGTTCTTTGCCATTAGGTGCCATGTTGAACTTCCAGTGACCAGTATGAGAGCATGAGAGCGATAACACCAAATTTAAAACACCTGCTCCCCATTCCAACCTGAGACCTTGTAACACTAACGAGTCACATGACACCGGGGAGGGAAAATGGCTAATTGGGCCCAATTTGGACATTTTCACTTAGAGGTGTACTCACTTTTGTTGCCAGCGGTTTAGACATTAATGGCTGTTTGTTGAGATTATTTTGAGGGGACAGCAAATTTACACTGTTATACAAGCTGCACACTCACTACATTGTAGCAAAGTGTAATTTCTTCAATGTTGTCACATGAAAAGATAGAATAAAATATTTACAAAAATGTGAGGGGTGTACTCACTTTTGTGAGACAGTGTACATAATTCTTGACTGGGTAGACTACTTCTTGAATTACACATTGATGGGTCCACCCATGTCTGATGGTCCAGAGCAACCTAACAAAGCAAGATGCCACTAGTCAAGAGGACTGTACCATGCTTTCATTTTTAACATACAAACAGCAAATATATATGTATGTTGTGTGTGTGTGTGTGTGTGTGTGTGTGTATGTGTGTATGTGTATGTATATATAGTGTAAACCTAGCCACTGACTGCAGAAGTGGACCTTCTGATCAGTATTCTGCTTCATTCATCTGCAAATCAAAGGGATGACCTTCAGATGGTAATATGATGGCAGAGAAAAATTCCAGATACAATTTATACAGTTAGATTAGTCCAGCTTGGACCAATATAACCATGTATATACTATACCTGGCAAATACCACTGGAATCTGGAAATCGCTGAAAGACACACCACTATTCAGTGATCTCCACTTTGGGAAATGTGCTGAGCGGCTGGCCTGCTGCATTCTAAACACAGGAGGTCAGGTGCCATTCAGAGAATGCTTTGCATCTTCTAAAACACACAGTCTGGCTCAGGGTTGTGCCCAGACAGATGCCCCCTCAGCACACGGCTTTTGATAATAACTGCAAAAAAATAATCTTGTTAGAAATGTAGAGTTGTCCTGCATCAGCTGCACACTTCCTGTGTTATCTCAAGGGATTCTCCTACTTCTCATCTTGGACTACAATATGTTTCAGCCTTTATGTTGTAGAGATCTAAGAAAGGGAATGGTTGAGTAGTTTACAACAAAAAAAAATCCTGGGCAGCGCTGACACCATTCAGTTCACAAAACTAAAGGAAACAAAGCCTGAGATGAAACTAATGCAGCCACCACATCTAAAGACTAGTAATCTGCAATATATCACATTGTTGTTCTAGGGCAGGGGTATGCAATTAGCGGACCTCCAGCTGTTGCAAAACTACAAGTCCCATCATGCCTCTGCCTCTGGGTATCATGCTTGTGGCTGTCAAAGTCTTGCTATGCCTCATGGGACTTGTAGTCCTGCAACATCTGGAGGTCCGCTAATTGCATATCCCTGTTCTAGGGTTTAGATATGCTTTAAACAAATTCCACTTGCAATAAATTTAAGTTACCCCAGCTGGTCACTCACTATACAGGAAAAAAAAACGAATCGTTCAATTCTGTGAACTCTGAGCAGAAAAGGAACCTGTCATATCAAAAATATAGGAACTGCCATTGCCAAGTTCCTGACTTCCTTCTTACTAATTTGTTCTTCACTACTAGGGGAGTCAATGACTTGGAACATGTATGGGCATATCAGCTATTCCCACACTTCACAGGCTGCATGCTTTTCCCAGTTTACCCAGCTCTTCAGTTAGAGAAGGACAAGAATAATGGCATCTCTCCTCCCACTCATATTTTGAGGTCATTCTAAAGCTGACCAGACCCTGGGTGGATTTTGGCTAAATGCTGATTAGATTGTCTGTTAGCCCAAAACATCCTTCAATATGAAAAATCAAAAGGAGCGGACATAACACTGTCAGTCAAACGGTGGCTGCATTCACATGAAGCCAACATTTGGTTTTCTGAAAGCCGCTGGCAATGGCTGTCAGGAAAGAAAAGCCAGCACTGTAGATTCATCCATCAGAAAGCATCGCACATGTGAGCAAGTCCTTATAAGGACACTGACTGCCGGGCGGTGAACCGCGACACTGTGACCGCCGGGGCAGTGAACCGCGACACTGTGACAGTCGGGGCGGCTGAACCACGACACTGACCGCCGGGGTGGCTGAACCGCGACACTCTGACCGCCGGGGCGGCTGAACGAACAACTGTGACCGCTGTAGCAGCTGAACGAACAAAATTCTATCACTGTGTGGCCAGTTTAACCTAACAGGCCCCTCCAAAGGGTGCCAGTCACACTCTAGTGAGGTTCCGTATTGCATTAAATAGATATACATTACCTGCTAGAGTCTGGACTGTCCAGATATCAAACAGCAAGGTCACTTCATTCGAGAAAGCAAAATGCATCTGTGGAATGAAAAGAGAGACATTTTTACACAGTATTCTATAGGGATGAACCGATACAATTTTTTAACACGAGTACTGATATACTTTTTACTTTTACTTTTTACTCACCGATAACAATTACCGATACCCATCCCCTAGGAAGAGTAGGTAGAGGGGTGAGGGCGGGGGATTATGGTGTTGGGTGAGGCTGGGGCAAGTAGGGGTGTAAGTGAGGGCAGGGTAGTTGAGGGTGAGGTGCGTCTCACGCAGGTAGATCCTCTAGAGCTGGGACTCTGGGACCAGCTGAGCACTGCAGATATATCTTGTCCTGCTCCTTCCTCCTGGGCAACTGGGGCTAGGGGGGAACTCAGTGGGGGGCTGGAGGTAGAGAAAGCGGGGACTCCAAAATTCTGTGCACCAAAAGGCAGTAGTGTGAGCAGGGCAGATATTAGATAAGGCAATTTGCCTTGTCTTGCGGTGGGACTGTGCTGGAACAGCCGCCAAACACCATTCTACCACATCTGGTGAGAATGGACCCTGAAGGGGCACATGGAGTGAGGAGGATGAAGAAGCACTGAGATGAAGAGTATAAGGATGCACAGGGGTGAGGAGGATAAGGATGCACAGGGGTGAGGAGGATAAGGATGCACAGGGGTGGAAAGGGATGAAGAAGCACAGGGGTGAGGAGGATGAAGAAGCACAGGGGTGAGGAGGATGAAGAAGCACAGGGGTGAGGAGGATGAAGAAGCACAGGGGTGAGGAGGATGAAGAAGCACAGGGGTGTGGGGACACGAAGAAGTAG
>BLSH010045883.1:44358-58261 GCA_018402905.1 Glandirana rugosa | reverse complement strand
TTTGCAGCCAGTGACACAGGTGGGGCAGTTTGCAGCCAGTGACACAGGTGGGGGCAGTTATGTAGCCAGTGACACAGGTGGGGCAGTTTGCAGCCAGTGACACAGGTGGGGCAGTCATGTAGCCAGTGACACAAGTGGGGGCAGTTATGCAGCCAGTGACACAGGTGGGGCAGTTATGTAGCCAGTGACACAGGTGGGGCAGGAGGGGGGTTTAAGTGCTCAGTAAGCAAGTGGTTACTCATGATATAGTGCATTGTCATATATTCCACTTGGAACTAGTCATTACACCCCTGGTGCCCAACCTGTGGCTCTTTGGTGCTTTTTGTGGAGCCCTAGGGGCCCCTGATTACAGTAATATGTATTTTCCTCCTGCCCCATCTCAATAACCAGCAATGTAAGGGGGGACATTGCAATTTTTAAGGACTGCATTTCTTTTCTTGCCATTAAAATTCTTGGTTTTAAATTGAACGATTGTTACTGAATATAGAACTGATATAGAATATGTATGTCATGTTTTAAAATTTCATAATATATCAAAAGTTTGTGATCACACTACCTTTCTATGAGCTGTAGATATGCTTTTAGTAGGGCTTTCTAAGCCTGAAAATTATTTTAAGGGTTCCTCTTGGGGAAAATGGTTCAGAAAGGCTGCTGTAGAGGGAGCTCTCAATGGCTTATTGCAGTTACTCAGAATGCCAGCACATAATAATTAAAGTAGAACTATAGGCAAAACTTTTTTTCCATTTTGGATAGATCAAGGGAGGGTTATAGCCCCTGTCAGATTTTTCGACATCTGTGTCCCATTGCGGAGATTTCCCTTCACTTTCTGTGCCATAGCCAAACAGGAAGTGAGAGGAAATCCATGTGAATCAAGGGAATTCCTTGGGGACCCCCAGGTAACCAGAACTAGTGTTCCCATTGGAAGATTTCTCCTCTATTACTTTTCTGGGGACAACCAAAAATTTGGGTTATTTCTTTGATTTTCATTTTCAATCATAATGATAAACAGGACAAATAGAAAGGGTGAATCTCCCTAATGGGGGCACAGACAGCGATAAAAACTGAAAGGTGTTCTACACCCTCCCCACTCTATTCAAAGCTAAAAAAAAGTTTTGGCCTTTAGAATTACAGGGTGGGCCATTTATATGGATACACCTTAATAAAATGGGAAAGGTTGGTGATATTAACTTCCTGTTTGTGGCACATTAGTATATGTGAGGGGGGAAACTTTTTAAGAGAAGTTGGCCATTTTGAATCCAACTTTTGTTTTTTCAATAGGAAGAGGGTCATATGACACATCAAACTTATTGGGAACTTCACAAGAAAAACAATGGTGTGCTTGGTTTTAGCGCAATTTTATTCTTTCATGAGTTATTTACAAGTTTCTGACCACTTATAAAATGTGTTCAATGTGCTGCCCATTGTGTTGGATTGTCAATGGAAACCTCTTCTCCCACTCTTCACACACTGATAGCAACACCGCAGGAGAAATGCTAGCACAGGCTTCCAGTATCCATAGTTTCAGGTGCTGCACATCTCATATCTTCACAGCATATGGTTTTTTTTATGGTTTTTATGGTCCCCCCTCACATATACTAATGTGCCACAAACAGGAAGTTAATATCACCAACCATTCCCATTTTATTAAGGTGTATCCATATAAATGGCCCACCCTGTACTTTAAGCCATCTTCCCTTTATTTCCTCTCCTTGGAAGCACCAGTGTTGGGACCCATTTTCTTATATGCTAGATCCGTAGCATGCTACTCTGTCAAACCAAGATTACTGAGGCGCTTTTCTGTAGTATACCAGGCTCTCTCACCCCCACTCCATAGCTCTGCCCAGCTAGGCACACTCCCACATGTTGCTGTCTCTCCTAGGTGTATTAGTACTCACGTCAGAGAACACTTATCTTGGCCTAAAATGCCCTTTGCATCCCACTCACAGTCCACTGAGTCTTCTGGGTGTTGAACTACCTCACCTGGTACATTACCTTTGGGAAGGGTCCTTGGCATTCGCTGAATATATCTGCATAGCTGTGGGGTGTTGGGCTCCCATGCCCCAACTCTCTAAGGCTTGTCCCACCCTGGCATATATATGGGCATGTGCTCCACCCATTACATCATCACAGGAAAGTTTTGCCTTAAGGGGACCTAACACCCAATTACATAATTCCCTATCACCACACTATTTTGAGACAGCAGGTGCAGTTAGCTAGTCTGCTACTAGGTTGCTCTAACAGGTATTGTAGCCCTGTCTGGCGGCCCCTCTAAGTTGCACAGCCAAGGCATTACAACTGCAGCAGAGTATTTCTCTCCTGGCTGCTGAACAGGTTTGTAGGGAAGAGCAGATAATTTGTAGGACTATGATTGGCTGCATGAGCACTCAGATTTAACCCCATCCATAATATAGAAGTTGGGTGAAACTGGGAAGGGGACAGAGTTGCAACGGCTGGAAGGAGAGAGGAGAGGGCTAAGGTAGAGGACCCATGTGGGCTCAAGTTGCAGGCACAGACTTGGGAGAAGAACCTACTTCTTGCTTGGCCTCCATGGCCAGGGTACACATGTGAGGAGTGCACAAGCATCTAGAGATGGAGTCACCTGTCAGCAGAGGGAGCTATACAATCCACCCCAGGAGCGGCCTGTTTTGCATCCCCATCCAGTCAGCAGAGACTGGCTACTGAATGCTGACAGAAAATGCCCAAAGGGCATGTGAGCAATTAGAGGCCTTTGGCCTTCCTTGTGTTTACTGATCCTACTGGTTCCTGCTAGATCTTGTTTTCTGTCAGTGAAACTATTTAAAGTGGACTTATTCCTCTATTCTGTTACATTACGATACTTTGGGGAGTGTTTTCTTTACCTGTAGATTACAACTACCTTCAAATGAAGGTTGAGCGCTCCCACACCAGATTAAGCGGCCCCACTGCCAGAAGTCTTTGCTTTTATCTACTCCGCTAGCCAGTGACTAGATAGGGCCTAAGACTTATAGATAGACCACATTGTTATTTATACTCTTTTACAATCCAGTTATATTTGCTGTTGTTGTTGCTGGTAGAGTCATTCCTCTCTCATTCACCTTGTATGTCATTATAGGGCCATTCACAGGTAACCAATGATAAAGAATTCAATGTCTATTCACCTCATTGTGTCTCTATATATTTTGGTGGTCAATGTTGTGTTGACTCTGCTACTGTCAAACCGATTTAACCAGTTCCTTTCCCACAAGGCTTATTGCTGTTCTATTAAAGACTATTTGTTGCTATTGGCGTGTTGGTGTGATGTACTGTTTAGGCACAAGGCAGGTCCTCACTGGAAATAGTAGAAGAAACAATCATATCTAGCAGTTCCTATGGAGGCAATGTTACAGTATGTTTGATTAAAGATTTAACAACCTTTATTGAATATTCCCAACTTCAGTGGACTTAGTTTTGTTTTAATAGAATCTCTTTGCCTAGTATGTGTTTATATACTGTATGTAGTATGCCTTAGATCAGCCTCTCTCAAGCAGGGTTCTACGGAACCCAAGGGTACCTCCAGATGTTGCTAAGGGTTCCTTGAGCAGTAGAGGACTGATCACCTGCCTGATGGTGCCTGCTTAGTTGTGCCACCAATATCACTCAGCAAAGCCATTGCTTCGGGCTAGTGGAGATTCTCCTCTTGTATCCAAAACACCATTGATCATGTTAGCTCTCTGTCAAGGAAGTATTCTTCCCACTGTCCACCAATGCATAGGGGTACTACACTGACCACCACTGCATAAGGCATTCCTTCTACTGACCACCAGTGAAGGTGTACCCTTCCCTTTTTTGACCATCTACATGTTTTGACTAATGCACAATGCTCTGCATATACGCTTTTTAGCAGGAGTTCACTGACATCTGAACATTAAATCATAGTAAAAGGGTTGAGAAAGGCTGCCTTATTCTTTATTTGAATTGTACTTGCCTTTCATGCCAGCAGTTCCAGCATCTTCTTTTTGCCCATGAGATCCAGGAATACCAGGACACTCTCTGAGAATGGTCAGTTTATCTGAGTGGCCATGTCCTATGACCTTTACATCTGCAAGCAAAGGTGGGGGCAGGGCAGAATATTAAGGAGGCTTCCTCTTTTAACCATAAAGTGAAAATCCAACATTTGGCAGGAACAAATGCAGAGGACAAGTGCCCCTGACTCCATCAAATCAGTTATTCTTAAATCCTCCCAGATGTTGCTGGGGGCAATTGTGCTGCTTGGAGATTTTCTTCCTCTGAGTAACTATAAGCACCCTGGCAACTTTGGAGCGAGTCTAATGGAACAGCTGATTGTCAAGTGTCCTCGAGAAGAAGATTCTGCTATTGACATTGTTGCCCTGTGTTGGGTCTTTAGAATGTTCAAGTTTCTGTCTCAGTGTATTGCTGTGCTTGAAGGACACAAGAATGCAATGGTTGCTAAAGCGTCTGTTATCCTAAATAAAAATAAAAAAAGTGGATACTGTTCCTTCAAAGCATGTTATAAAGCACAGTAATTGTGCTGTGTAATTTGGCCCCCTGTAACACCTGCAATACCCATCTGATCCTGCCTGGCTATACCCTCCCCTTTGTAAACTGACCATGGTTAATCATGGCTGCTGAGCCCTGACAGCATGGTCAGTTTATGTGCCTCCATCATCCGCAGCTTTCCTGTGTCCTCCTCCCCCTCCCATCCCCGCCTGTCAGCTCTGTATGTGTGTGTGAGCCACCCCTCCCCTCTCCTCCTGCCTCTATTAGTAGGCATTTAAACTTTAAAAAAGTACTGCCAGCCCCTCTTTTGTATCCAAGTATAACACACAGTGTAAGTGTATGTGGAAAACAAAGCTTCTAAATACATTTTTTTGCAGATCTCTTCAGGCCGGTCACGTGACTCCCGGCCGCTCTCCACCACATCTAAGAGCTACAGCAGGAGGAGCCGAGCGGCCAGCACAGCAGTCACATGACCTCCTGCCTGACGTCAGTGGGAGACCTCGCTCCTCCCACTGGAGCCCTGGTTCGTAGTAGAAGAGCGACCGGGAGTCACGTGACTGGCCCCAAGCTATCTGCAAAAAAGGTATATAGAAGCTTCGTTCTCCACATACACTTACACTGCGTGTCTTGTACCTGAATACAAGAGGGGCTGGCAGAGTAAAAAAAATGAAGGTAACAAACACTTTAAAGAGCCTTCTGAGTTATTCTCACATTCCAGCAATTTACAGGATGGTTATACTCCTATCCCATTTCTGCTTCTCCCCTCTGTTCAATAAAAAAATTCTATCTACATTTTTTTTTATGTTTTGAATCATTTTGGTAATCCAATATCATTCTACAGTGCATCCGGAAAGTATTCACAGCGCTTCACTTTTTCCACATTTTGTTATGTTACCGCCTTATTCCAAAAAGGATTAAATTCATTATTTTCCTCAAAATTATACAAACAATACCCCGTAATGACAACATGAAAGAAGTTTGTTTGAAATCTTAGCAAATTTATTAAAAATAAAAAACAAAAAAATCACATGTACATAAGTATTCACAGCCTTTGCTCAAAACTTTGTTGAAGCACCTTTGGCACCAATTACAGCCTTAAGTCTTTTTTTCAGTATGATGCTACAAGCTTGGCACACCTATTTTTGAGCAGTTTCTCCTATTCTTTGCAGGACCTCTCAAGTTCCATTAGGTTGGATGGGGAGTGTAGGTGCACAGCCATTTTCAGATCTCTCCAGAGATGGTAATCGGGTTCAAGTCTGGGCTCTGGCTGGGCCACTCAAGGACATTCACAGAGTTGTCATGTAGCCACTCCTTTGTTATCTTGGCTGTGTGCTTAGGGTTATTATCCTGTTGGAAGATGAACCATCACCCAGAGGCATAACTAGAACCTTCAGGGCCCCGGTCCAAGTAATTATGAAGGGCCCCCCTGACCCCTGGCCAGGGCCCTTCCCTCTTGCCACTGATCTTGGGGCCATTTACTCCCGTCGCAGGTCCCTTTATTACGGTGAAAAAAGGGGGGGGGGGAAAAACGGGATTTAAGGACACGGATCTCAATATCTTTTGAACAGATAGAGATCTAACTGAGTATGGCCAACTCACTCCAATCTCGAAGTGGGATTCACCTTAATGGACCTTGGTGAATATTGCACAACACATGTTTGGGAGAGGACAGAGTTCTCCCTAAAGAGGTGCCACCGAATAAATGAATAGGTGTGTAACAAGCCTTCCATTTATTCAGAAACTGAAGTATAGTAAAAACAGTTTACTATGCTTCAGCTATGAATGAACCAATTGGTACCAATCACTGTCCATTCAGAAAAAGGAGAAGCCGGTAAATAACAAATCTACCTACCCGTTCCCATCTCTCTATCATGACACATCTTCTACAGCAGCTGGCAAAAGAGAAGAGGGGGGAAGGCAGCGGCTCTGTGGAGGGTACCAGAGAAGCACACAGGGACCCTGGGAACAGCAGAAGACAAGTAAACTGGATAGGAGGGGCGGCGGGGGCAGCATATAGAGGAACCAATCTCCTCCATTAGGAGGAAAATGGAGGAGATTGGTTGCTCGAAATGCCGCCCCCGCCATCCCTCCTATCCAGGTGTGCAAGGGAGACACACAGGCCCCATGGAGCACGGGGCCCGGTTGCAATTGAAATCCCTATAGTTACGCCCCTGCTTTCACCCCAGTTTGAGGTCCAAAGTGTTCTAAAGCAGGTTTTCATCAAGGATGTCTCTGTACATACTGCATTCATCTTTCCCTCGATCCTGACTAGTCTCCCAGTTCCTGCTGCTAAAAAACATTCCCACAGCATGATGCTGCCACCACCATGCTTCACTGTAGGGATGGTATTGGCCAGGTGATGAGCAGTGCCTGGTATCGTCTAGACATGGCCCTTGCCATTCAGGCCAAAGAGTTCAATCTTTGTTTCATCAGACCAGATTATTTTGTTTCTCATGGTATGAGAGTCCTTCAGGTGCCTTTTGTCAAACTCCAGGCAGGCTGTCATGTGCCTTTTACTGAGGAGGGGCTGCCGTCTGGCCACTCTACCTTACAGGCCTGATTGGTGGAGTGCTGCAGAGATGGTTGTTCTTCTGGAAGGTTCTCCTCTCTCCACAGAGAAATGCTGGAGCTCTGTCAGAGTGACCATCGGGTTCTTGGTCACCTCCCTGACAAAGGCCCTTCTCCCCCGATCGCTATGTTTGGCCGAGAGGCCCGCTCTAGGAGGAGTCCTAGTGGTTCCAAACTTCTTCTATTTACGGATGATGGAGGCCACTGTGCTCATTGGGACCTTCAATGCTGCAGACATTTTGCTTTACCCTTCCCCAGATCTGTGCCTTGATACAATTCTGCCTTGGAGGTCTAAAGACAATTCCTTGGACTTCATGGCTTAGTTTGTGCTCTGACGTGCACGGTTAACTGTGGGACCTTTTATATAGACAGGTGTGTGCCTTTCCAAATCATGTCCAATCAACTGAATTTACCACAGGTGGACTGTTCACAGGCTGTGAATACTTATGTACATGTGACTTTTTTGTTCTTCATAAATTTGCAACGTTTTCAAGCAAACTTCTTTCACGTTGTCATTTTGGGGTATTGTTTGTAGAATTTTAAAGAAAATAATGAATTTAATCCATTTTGGAATAAGGCTGTAACATAACAAAAAAAGTGAAGGGCTGTGAATACTTTCTGGATGTACTGTATACTGTACCAGATTTTTCACAAAAAAGAGAATATAAAGGAATGTCAGGCAGCTTTTATTTGTGGACATGCAGTGACTGGGACTGAGGAGGGCTTCTCTGCCATCAGCCCCAACTGTGATTGCTGGCAAAAGGTTCTGAGGCAGGAGCTGTAGACAGGGTATGGGGCAGGGACGAGCAGTCAGGGGAGGCAGAGACATGATAAAAAAAAAGAACGATCGAGCTTTGAGGGTCGTAGCTTGGCGACCTGGGGTTACAGTGACCCCAAATTTTGGGGGTAGGTAGCTGAAGTCCTACCCCACAGCTGGTCAAAATTTGGGCCACCTATGGTTCCGGAGATATGGGGCTCCTCCCTGTCAGAAGCTACATACAGAGCAGCTACTTTAACCACTTCCCGACCGCCGTATGCAAAATGACGGCCGGGAAGTGGCTCAATTATCCTGACTGGACGTCATATGACGTCCAGTCAGGATAACAAGCCGCCGCGCCGATCGGTGGTGTGGGAGGTCAGTCTGACCCCCCGCAATGCCGATCTCGGTAAAGTGCTTCGATCCGAAGCACTTTACCATGTGACCAGCCGTGACCAATCACGGCTGGTCACAGTGTAATACAGGAAAGCCGTTTATCGGCTTTCCTGTACTCAGGTCTGCAGACCTGATGAGGGGAGAACCGATCGGCTGCATCCCTGACAGGGAGGGTTTGTGCTGATGATTTATCAGCACAGCCCTCCCTCGGATCGCCACCCTAGACCACCAGGGAGCCTGCCCAGGGACCACCAGGGATGTGTCCACCCAGGACCACCAGGGAGCCGACCAGGAACCACCAGGGAGCCGATCTGGATCACCAGGGAGACCCCCCTAGACCACCAGGTAAGTGACATACTGCTCAGTGCCACTTTAACTCAGTGCCACCTTCAGATGCCACCCTAGACCACCAGGGAATGAGCCCCTATCAATGTATATGCCCACCAGTGCCCCTATCAGTGCCCACCAGTGCCCCTATCAATGCATACCAGTGCCACATATCAGTGCCCACCATTGCCACCTACCAGTGCCCACCTATCAGTGCCCATCAGTGCCACCTATCAGTGCCCAGTGCCGCCTATGAGTGCCAATCAGTGCTGTCTATTAGTGCCCATCAGTGCCGCGTAGCAGTGTCTGTCAGTGCTGCATATAAGTGCTGTATATCAGTGCCCATCAGTGCTGTATATCAGTGCCACCTCTCAGTACCCGTCAGTGCTGCTTATCAGTGCTGCCTAACAGTGCTCATCATCGCTGCATATAAGTGCCTCATCATCAGTGCCACCTCATCAGTGCCGCCTCATCAGTGCCAATCAGTACTGCCACATCAGTGCCCGTCAGTGTAGCCTCATCAGTGCCCACCAGTGATGGAGAAAATTTACTTATTTACAAAGTTTTGTGAGAAAAATAGAGAATTTTTTTTTTTTTTCAAAATTTTCGGTCTTTTTTTATTTGTAGCGCAAAAAATAAAAACCGCAGAGGTGATCAAATACCACCAAAAGAAAGCTCTATTTGTGGGAACAAAATTATAAAAACTTTGTTTGGGTACAACGTCGCACGACCGCGCAATTGTCATTCAAAGCGCAAGAGCACTGAAAACTGAAAATTGGTCTGGTAGTAAAGTGTTCTAAGTGCATAGTATTGAAGTGGTTAAATACAAGCTGGCACACGCTGTTTGCAGCAGACTGAGAGGATGACATCTTGTCAGAGGCACTGAGCTCAATGGACAACTTGGAGCCTTGGACCAATGGTAAAGTACCATAGGTCCAAGCTGTCCAATAAAAATGCTGCAGTGGAGACTGTCCTCTCACTGCAGTGTCATAGAAGACACATGCTTCCTTCCAGCCCAGCCCAGCCCTCTTAACTACAAGGGAAAAACATGGGTTTATGTGTATAAGATTTACCCATAATCCCATGTTTTTCCTCACACAGTTAAGAGGGAGAATCTTCTGCTGCTGAAAAGGTAATGTTTTACTCAAGCAAAATAATATATTATTATGCTATATGTTATAACATAATAATTTATTATTTATCTATTTACTGTGAAATAACTGGTTTGAAGTTATAACTTCAAACTTCAGTAATTTATCCGTTAAGCCACCTGCTTGGGTACAGTTTTTGAAAATATAGTAAATTACCTTAAAAACAATATATAATAATTATTTGTATATTACTTATGGTAATTAACCCTTTCCCACCCAGGCCAATTTTGACACTTCTCTCTTACATGTAAAAATCAGCAGACACCCTAGGAAATAAAATGGTGGTCGTTGCAACTTTTTATGTTACAAGGAATTTGAGCAGGAATTTTTCAAATGTGTTTTTTGGGGAAAAAAACGGTTTCATGAATAAAAAAAGTAAACAAACACTAATTAGTCTGATTCTTTTGTATAATGTGAAAGGTGATGTTACACCGAGTAAATAGATACCTAACATGTCATGCTTTAAAATTGCGCACACTTGTGGAATGGTGCCAAACTTCAGTACTTAAAAATCTTCATAGGCAACGCTTTAAAATTTTTTACAGGTTACATGTTTAGAGTCACAAAGGAGGTCTAGTGCTAGAATTATTTATTTCGCTCTAACTTTTGCGGCGTATGTAACCTGTGTGTATCTGGCTCTGATACCTCACCAGCCACTGACCTCACCGCACGTTCCTGGTATGGGGTATTAAGAGAAAGAGGGCACAGAATAGGGTTGCCACCTGTCCGGTATTCACCTGGACAGTTCGGGTCTTGAATCATGTGTCCAGGTTTCAGTCCACCTGAAACCCGGGCACAATATTCAGACAGCAATGTGGCTCAGAACAGGGCCTGATAGGAGGGTGAGGGGGCACTATGTGCACCACATTACTATTCTCTTTGGAGCGCCCAAAAGGTGTCACAGTGTTTACAATCCTATAGTGTATGCTAAAAAATGTTTTTTTTTATGTGAGCCTCTAAAGTGTTCGGGTTTGGCTTGAAGAAAAAGTGGCAACTCTAGCACAGAAGCATAAATGCACCAAGCTGGAACAGGCATACCACTCTTGGTGGAAGAATGTGGATAGAGTGGGAAGGGATGGAAGCTCAGTAATGCTTTTTTGATGCTGCCTGGACCAAAACTACGGGTCTATGTATAAAATAACTCTGTGCAGGTGTCCCCATTCACATGGATATACCGAATGTTTGCAGTATTTCTTATAATTTCCTATGATCCTCTGATCATTGGCTCCATCTAGTGGCCATAATGTGATATTTTTCCTGGCATAGCTCAAATGAAAAAAAAAAAATTATATTGCAAACAATACAGCAAACATTTGTGGTGCGGTTAAGACATCCACAGAGTAAATGTTTTATACACAGGCCCCCTGCTATCAGAGATAAAGGCAGTGTCAGGAAATTGCAATATGTTTGTGGGATAGGTGCAGCGTTGTGCGGTGGGTAGAGAACACACAGAGTCCAATTTCGTAACAGCAGTGTATTGTAGCAAAGTTCAGCAAATACAGACAGACCTGGTGGAGAGCCAGAACCAACTGGAGTCACTTACAACTGCAACAGCAGTGAAACAGCGGGTTGAAGGCTGGAAGGTGCCAACAGCATCTGTCACAAGGGGTGGAATGCGGCCTGGATGGTTCAGGCTTCCTGGAAGAAGTAGGCATGGTCCCTGCACTGTTCCTTCTCTGTAACCTTCCCCTACCCCTGCCAGACGGGGAACCTGTCCCTACTCTAGCCACTCACATCAAGCTGGAGTCCTAAATAGACTCTGATTGACCCAAGATGGCCACCACAATTACAGATAGCAGCCTCCCTGTGACCGAGAAAATCAGAGGAACCAAGTTCCTCTGGACTCCTTCCCCCTTCTGAATTGTCACTGTGGTTGAGCGCCACCTGCAGTGGAGATTACAGACTGCATCTGCCTACATGTTGCTTATGCACATTAAACAGCCAAGGGATGGTCCCTGATGGTGGTCAAAACCCCACCTGCTAGAAACAGCTTTAGTTTTCTACTTAGCGTCAGGAGCTGAAACCTCAGAATCTGTGCTGGAACTATTTATTCATGTTTTTTTTTATTTTTTCATGTGTTTGGTGGATTTTTTTCAATCAACTGCTGGCCTGGTGACAAGCTGGATATTTATAGATCCCTGTGGTCTCCCCAGACTGGCCAAAGCTTTAATCAACCCAGGGATGCGCAAATCATATTGCCTGACTCCCGAGACATGCAGTTCTGGGCGCCAGGCAGGTGTTTTTTTTACATTCAGTGCAAGCTTCATGTCAGTTTTCAGTGCCATTGTCAAAGGTTCAGCACTTTTTTTGTTAATAGCGCAAAAAATAAAAACTGCAGAGGTGAACAAATACCACCAAAAGAAAAAAAGGACAACAATTTTGTTTGGGTACTACGTCTCACAAACGTGCAATTGTCAGTTAAAGTAATGCGGTGCCGCACCACAAAAAATGGCCTGGTCATGAAGGGGGTAAAACTTTCCGGGGCTGAAGTGGATAAAGTAGAACTATAAGCAAAACTTTTTTTTTTTTTCATTTTGGATAGCAAGGGAGGATTATAACCCATCAGATTTTTTTTTTTTTGCCATTTGTGTCCCGTTGGGAAAATTTCCCTTGATTTCTTGTCACATAGCCAAAACAGGAAGTGAGAGGAAATCCCTGCAAATTAACCTCCCTGGCGGGATGATTATTTCAGATTTTTGGTGCTGAAAGCGGTACAATTATTTTGCATGAAAATTTGGCGTTTTATATTGTAGGCCTGTAATTCTTAGGAATAACTGACTTAAATCTGTCCAAACAAGAGTCTAGTAGACATCCTGGGTATAATAAAGTTTGAAAAATGAAATCATAAATTATAATATAATAAATAACTAAAAATAATTATCAAAAATAATAACGTGATAGTAATAAAATGTATTGAATAATGTAATCAAACCAAAAACACTGAAATTTGCTCAGTTGCAGAATTGTCGCTGTCGTCACTTTCAGTTTCTGATGATAAATTTCCCCAAAAATCAGTATCACTCAATTCTGCAAATGATTCTTATTTACTATCGGTGTTTTCTAGCTGATCAAAAACCACTTTTGACGTAAAGGGACACTTTTTGGTTGCTATGGACATTCTCATGTTTCCAGGCAGAAAGAATGACATAAATAATATAAAAGTGCATGCAAGGCTCTGGGCAAACCACTAGGGACAAAGGGGATGTGAAAAGATTTCATACAGTAATGTAATCTATACGATTACAGTGTACTGTATGTGCTCTGTGTGTTTCACTTTTTGAATTTCCCGCCAGTCTCCGTCCCCGTGCGACGCGACACTCGCAGGGAACGGAGCCCGGCACACAGGAGTCATCTGGCGGCGGACACAGCCCGCAGACACGGCGGGGGACATTGCTGGATTCAGGGGACAAGGTGAGTAGCGCCAGGGCCGGTGCAAGGATTTTTATCTACTTAGGCGAAGGTGTATTTTACCGCCACTACTGCGAAGTTGGTGGTTGGGGGTAACATGTCACTGTTGCAGCAGCCCCACATCCCCCTGATCCTCCATTGGTACTACAAGTACCAATAACCTTTGCAGATGTCGGCTTGTAGTTCTTAATGAACTACCATGGCACTGTTGAGTGCTGTGTTAGTTCATTGATTCTTGCTGTCATTTTGTAACTGCCTGCCCGTACCTGGTATGAGCTACAGAAACACTGATAGTCTGCAGGAGCATGAGATCGCAGCCGCGATTTGCTGATCGTGGGTGCAATGCTCTACATACTCCTAAAAAAAAAAAATGATAAATGCACATTTTTTTTTTTACCTGCAAAAAAATTTGCATTCATTATTTTTTTTTTTAAATGATGAACCTTTACAAGATGATATTTTAAGTGGTACACACACAAAACATGTTATTATTTAGACCTCAGATCACCCCAATTCCTGCATCACCGTAGTCCCTTGCACACCTGTTCATCACTGTATCTCCCTATAAACCAGTTGCCCACTGTACTTCCTACATTCCTATTCCCCACTGTGCATCGCCCTGCACATCTGATTCCCAGTGTACACCCCCCATGCATATCTGCTCCCCACTTTACACCCCCCATGCATAAGTGCTCCTCACTATACACCCCCATGCATACCTGCTCCCCACTATACACCCCCCATGCATGCCTGCTCCCCACTATACACCCCCCATGCATGCCTGCTCCCCACTATACACCCCCCATGCATGCCTGCTCCC
>BLSH010045862.1:39168-49447 GCA_018402905.1 Glandirana rugosa | reverse complement strand
AAAAAAAATATATAATGTTTGGGGGTTCTAAGTAATTTTATAGCAAAAAAAACTGTTTTTAACTGATAACCTCCAAACTCCAAAAAGAGGCTCGGTCTTAAAGTGGTTAAAGACGGCCCTGTTTATAGCGGTGATCAGAAATGACGCAGAGGTGATCAAATACCACCAAAAGAAAGCTCTATTTGTGGGAAAAAAAGGACGCAAATTTTGTTTGAGTACAACGTCGCATGACCACGCACTTGTCAGTTAAAGAGACGCAGTGCCGAATCGCAAAAAGTGCTCTGGTCCTAACATGGGAAATCCTTCCGGGGCTGAAGTGTTTAATATCCAGTAAAATCCATGTAGTCACAAGATAAAGCACATACAGGTCCAGAAGTGAGACACAACGGCTAATGCTTTGATTTGTTGAGTCCATTACGACAATTTCTGGTTGTCTAACAGTTATCCTCAAATATCTGAGGCTTGCTGAATTGGTTAAAGTTTTGTTTCCGAGTTTTGCCGCTATTGGACAGCAACAACAATTGATTCTCCCTCCCTTTCAATTGGAATGTAACCATTCATCTTTTCAGAGGTTATGTTTATATATATATATATATTTTTTTTTTTTTTTTTTTTAATGTTTTATGGTTCATTATGCACTTAGTGTTGATATATATACATTGTAGCAGGATTGTAGCTTTTTGATGTGAGAGTTTAAAAACTATTCCTTTTTGCTTTCTTTACTACAGCTTTGTTAAGGTACGGAATTTCTTCCTGTTATGAATACACTAATGCTAAGGGATGACATTTAAGCTGCATTGCCGTGTGTGTGGATGTCCTCCCCTATTGACCAGATTAAGTGCTTTCAGCGTTGGCTGGGGGATGGGCGATGGCTCCCATATATACGGCATGTCAGCTGTACACAATTAGCTATGACTAAGCGTCCGCATGTGACGTGAAACACGTTAGCCATTGTGTCTCACCTCTGGATCTGTATGTGCTTTATCTTGTGACTTCATGTATTTTACTGGATATTAACTGCTTCTTCATGCGGCTATACCCAGTATCTTCACTGGATATTAATAAAGGTGTTGCGTTTTGGAGTGCGGCCGTCCAGTGACTTTCCCTTTCCTTGTTCCAGAAAGGTGTCAGAATACACAGTGCATCCAGGGCCGTCTTTAATATGGATTGGACCCCGTGCAAATATTTTCTAGGGCCTCTCCCCCATGCAATTTCACCCTCCACCTGCTCTGAGACATACAATAAATAGCAACTAGACTCAAAATCAGTTTACTGAATCAGATCAGCAGTGATTTTAATTGGTTGCCAGAGGTTACAGCACATCATTACCGCTTTCTGACTGGTTGCTAGAGGTTACAGCACACATTACAGCTCACTGATTAGTTGCTAGAGGTTACAGCACATGCTTTCTGCTTGTTTGGTTGCTAGAGATCATCAATACTGCTCACTGATTGGTTGCTAGAGGTTACGGCACATCATTACTGCCCACAGATTGGTTGCTAGAGGTTACAGCCCATCATCTCCTCACTGCCTGCACACCGTGGACTGGGCAGCGCAAAGTCGCTTTCCTGCCCTTTAGCAGATACACAGCAGTGCCATCAATTATTAATGACACCCTTACGCATCTGCTGACATGTGCTGTAGACTTTCAATCATGCCCTTGTCCCCAGTGGACAGCATCCAGTATAGGTGGTGGTGAATATTACCTCAGGGGGGCATGATATACATATGAATGCCAACTTTGTTTACATATCACTGCAGCTGGCTGCCACTATTTACATATGAATGCTGCCGCTATTTACATATCAATGCCGGTTATTTACATGTAAACATAGAGTCTGCAGGTGAGTCACCAGGATAGTTGGCAAGTATGAGGCAGCTGCTTTGGGCCCCACAACAATGAAAGGGCCCAGGTCAGCTGTCCCTTTTGCCCTGGCTTAAAGATGGCCCTGAGTGCATCGCAGTTTGTGGTGTAGCCACAAACTGGTCAGGGTGTCCATGCTGACCCGTGTCCATAGCCAAAAACACATAAAATAGGCACATTGTCTGATCAATTCAAGAATGGTTTGGGGAACACAACAAGTTCTAGGTGTTTACTTGGCCTCCAGATCTCAATCCAATTAAGCTTCTGTGGGCTGCGCTGGAAAAACAAGTCTGATCCATGGAGGCTCTATCTCACAACTTACAGGACTAAAGCCTCGTACACACAATGCAAATTTCAGAAGACAGAACGTCCGTTTTTTGTTGGATGCTTGTCTCATGTCGAAAGCGAAGAGCGTACTAACAATACGAAAATTTTCGCATGACCAAATTCAACGCCAGAAGTGATGTAATGTGTTGAATAGATTCGTAAGTATTTTTTTTTTTTTTAGTTTCTGAGCATGCATAGTTGTGATCGTACGATTTTTTTCATACGGAAACCGTACTACAGATATGAAAATCAGACGTTGAGTTGCCATAAGAAAAAAATTTACTAGTCTGCATATACAGCTTTTGTCTAATGAAAAATCCAAATCAGCTGTTGAAAGGAGCGTACTAACGGTAAGAATTTCGGACAATCGGCCATCAAACAAAAACTCCCATCTGAATTTCGTGTGTGGGCCTCTAGGCTCCAGTTTTTCAGGCGAACCTGATCGGACCCTCCAGTCTCTTCTATGGAATGGCGGATGTTATTAGACACATGTCTGCTGACACCCGCCACCATTCGTTCTGATCCTGTCCACCAAAACAGATGGATGGAGGACCTATTCCGGAATGGCATCAGATGGAAATGGAGAGGCGGTCAGTTTCCATTCAGTTGCCCCATAGACAGGAGCGGGCTCTGTCCATGTCCACTCTCCATAGCGGAGTGAACACGGACCTGTCATCCACCTGCTCAGTGGGGATCAGTGGAGAGATTCCCTGCTGAGCAAGCGGATTTCGATTCACAGAGGCGCCTGTGTGGAAGGGGCCTTAAAGGATCTGCTACTGATGGCTTGGCACCAGATACCACCATATACCTCAAGTGGTCTAAGGGCATCCATGCCTCGATGGGTTACAGCTGGTGCTCATAATGTTATGGCTGATCAGGGTATATGTATGTGTATCAAATTACAGTAAGTCCCCTACCTACAAACGAGTTTCGTTTCAGGAGCTCGTTTGTAAGTCCAGCTTGTTAGTAAGTGCAACAAAGATCAGGGCTTGCAGTCAAAGGCTGCAAGTGTTGATCAGTGTGTTCTGGTGGGGGGAATCCCCCTGTCAAAACACAATAGCACAGCAGGGGAGAGCACTGCACCAGCATTGCTTGTTTTGGTGTGGCCATCTGTCCATTTTTTTTTTTTTGTTCAGCCCGCTAGGTGTGTGTACCCATCTTTACATGATTGGACATGCAAACATATGTTTGCATCTTTGAAATATCACAAGTTGAACATCCGTATGTAGGGGACTTAATGTATAAGGAAAAAAATCCTTGAGTGTGTAAGTCACAAAGAGCAGAAGTCAAGAGTAAGTAACACACAGAGTGCGGGTGTCAGGAGTCGGTTACGTACAGAGTGCAAGAGTCAGGAATAAGTAGCCCACAAAGAACATAGGTCAGGAGTAAGTAACATAGTGCAAGGGACAGAAGTAACTAAAACACAAAGTGCAGGAGTCAGGTGTATGTAATGCACAGAGTGCAGGGGATGGGAATAAGTAACACACACACAGTGCAAGAGTCAGAAATAACGCAGAGAGCAGGGTGTAGAGCAGGGGTAGGCAACCTGTGGCCACCCAGCTGTTGTGGAACTACATTTCCCATGAGGCATTGCAAGGCTGGCAGTTACAATTACCCCCAGAGGCATGATGGGACTTGTAGTTCTGCAACAGCTGGAGGGCCGCAGGTTGCCTACCCCTGGTGTAGAGTATGCAATGCACAGAGAAAAGGGGCTGGGAGTAAGTAACCCAAAGAAACCAGGGGACAGGAGTAAGTAATAAACAGAGGACAAGGGACTGAAGAAGGTAACACACAAAGCTCAGGAGTCAGTAACATACAGAGTGCAGGGGTCCGGGGATAGGAGTAAGGCTCCATGCACACTAGCGTTTAGAAGCCGAAAAAACGGTAGAAAAAAAAGGCTTCTAGTAGCTTTTTTGTAGCTTTTAGGAGCATTAGCGTTTTTACAGTACATTAAGAAAAAAAAACAGCTTGAAAAAAACTGTTAGGGAAAACCCTCCCAAAAACTATTTCTTTTCTGCTCCTAGATACTGAAGCTCAAAAAATGCTAATAGCCTAAAGTAGAGTGCATGGACACATAGGGTTACACTATTTAGCTTCTAAAAGCTTAAAAAAAAACTTGTGTCCATGTAGCCTGAGACCCCATACGCACTATTAGATTTTCTGCAGATTTTTGTCTTCAGATTTACCAAAACCATGTAGTGCAAGGGCCTGCCTGATTGCATACAAATTGAAATTCTTAAGGTTTGACCTCATATTATATGGTTGTAGTAAATCTAAAGGAAATAATCTACAGAAAATTGTATAGTGTGTATCCAGCTTAAGCCATGTACAAAGAACAGAAGTCAGGAGTAAGTAACACACTGTCAGTAAAAAGGACTTTGCCAGTGTTCCTGGCCGTTTCCGGGTGGTGCGCGCGCATCCGTGCGCGCTCGCGCGCTCCCGTGCGCGTTCGCGCGCTCCCGTGCGCGTGCGCGCGCCCGTGCGCGCGCACGCGCCGGAAACGGCGCCAAATGGTGCCTATTTAAACCCTGGACATAATGCACCAAGTTGCTGCTTGTTCTACAGCGTTCCAGACCTGTGAGCCTCAGCTCCCTACCTGTTCCTGTGTTTTCACCTGTTTCCTGTCTACCCGGCTTGCTTTGACCTGTTGTCCGCTACCTGCATCGACCCCGGCTATCCACGACCATCCGTTTGTCTACTCCTCTGTACCTCCGCTGCCCGCCCGTTAACGAACCTTGCCTGAACTTGACGATCCGCTTGCCTAACCCCTTTTGTACCTTTCTGCCTGCACGTTGCCAACCCTGCTTGTACGACCATTCTCCTGTTTGCACGACCTGCTGGAATCTCACTACAACATCTGTGACCATCCAGCCCTCGTGCCATCCCGCACTCTCGGGCCTCTGTCTACACTACCAGGGGTCCTTGAATCGGGTGCGCAAGAGCGGTTGTTCCCTGCACAAGACAGACTCCACCGCCAGGTACGTAACACACACGGAGTGCAGAGGTAAGGGGTAAGTAATACACAGAGGAGAGGTCAGGAGTAAGTAACACACGGATTGCAGAGGTAAGGAGTAAGTAATACACAGAGGGGAGAGGTCAGGAGTAAGTAACACACGGAGTGCAGAGGTAAGGAGTAAGTAATACACAGAGGAGAGGTCACGAGTAAGTAACACACAGAGGGGAGAGGTCAGGAGTAAGTAATACACAGAGGAGAGGTCAGGAGTAAGTAACACACGGAGTGCAGAGGTAAGGGGTAAGTAATACACAGAGAGGAGAGGTCAGGAGTAAGTAATGCACCGACTGCATGGGTAAGAAGTAAGTAATGCACAAATAATGGGACAGGAATGAGTAAAGCATGGAGTCCAGAGTCAGGAGTAAAGAACGCACAGAGAGCAGATGTCAGGAGTAACATTAAAAAGAACAATCTTAACAAACCAATTCAGATCTGGCAGCCCACCGTGGCCAGTGGTGTGTGTGTGCAGGGATGGATGCCTGCCCTAAATCCTTGCAGAAGCAGAGCCTAAAGCATGTACCAGGCCACAAGACAGAGCAGTGTAAATACAGGCGCCTTGGGCACCCCAAAATGGTGTTTCTGGGCTTCATAGCCAAATGAGAGGTAAAAAGAAAACCAGACCACTGTACGAGTACTGCCACACATGTGCAACGGCTACAGAGTCCACCAGCACCATTTGTTGTGTGGCTGTGGTGTGTCTGAAGTGTAATGTTTATACTGCACTGCCTTGTAGCCGGGGACTCTCATGTTCCGGAAATGAATAGTGACCCTGATCCTAGCTAGTTGTCCCCTGAAAGAGGTGTTTCATTGGAAGGTTTCCTCTTGCTTGTTTTGGGAACAATGTTAAAATGGTGTATTTCCCCTCCCTTTCCTTTTCGATTATCTCCCCGATGGGAACATATTCTAGTAATAAAAACTTAACAGAGGGTCTATTCCTTCCCCACGTCATCCAAAATTAACAAAAAGAAAAGGCTAAGAGATACACTTTAACCCTTTCACTGCTAGGTCCAGACATTGTCCGGACCTGACTGCAGGGGGTCTTAAACACATTCCCAGTGGTTGTAGCTACGGGGATTGTGTGTATATCCAACATGCAGCCTTCCTTTCAAGTGGAAGCATTCAGGTGGCTGCACTGAAGCCTAATTACCTCCACTCACCCCGGTAACGGCGCCCGCGCTATGCATCCTTGGCTTCACTTGCTCATCTGTGGGACCAACATAGCGGGTGCTGCCGGGTAGACACACGTCTGCTCTCCTCCCATCCTTGTTGCTGACCCGAAAAGCGACGTGTTTGACGTCACTTCTGGGTTCGCCTCTTGGTGTCCACGGCCAACATATCCAGCAAACAAAGTAATGAAATGCGATCTGCATTGCAATACATTCGGTGGAGCACCGGGGATACATGCAGGGTCTTTTGGACCCTGGATGTCCCATTTAAAGAGAACCTGTCACCAAAAAAATCATCACATAGGGGACCTATTTTCTTCTATGTGATGAAAAAAAAGTTACTTTATTGTAAAAAAATTAAAGCTACACCCAAGCACATAAAATCCCCCAAAACATTATTGAGGCCCCTCACCCCCATATATACGCATGTACAAATGTAAACGCATGCATCGGGGCACCTACACATGAAAACGCAGATTGTGATACACGTCACATTTCTCTGCGCACGCCGAAGTGAGTGCAATATTTCTAGCCCCAGACCTCCTCCATAACACTAAACTGATAACTTATAGGGGACTTTTATCGCATCACCTATGGAAAATATTGCGTACTGAAATCTGTCCCCATTTCACAGACGCACGCAAATTTAAGTTTTGACTTGCTGGGTCTCTATTTACTCAGTGCAACCTCTTCTTTTATACTTACTCAAAAAATTGGGTAACTTATTGCAGTGGTTCTCAACTTCACTCCTCAAGTACCCCCAAAGGGCCATGTTTTCGGGTTTTCCTTTACTCTGCACAGCTGCTTTAAATCAATATCAATGACATGGTATTGATAAGAGCTATTTCATCTAAGGGAAGTTCCCAAAACATGGCCCGTTGGAGGTACTTAAGGACTGAGGTTGAGAACCACTGACTTATTGCAATTGTGGGCCCTAAAATTTACTTTAGTGTATTTTTTACTGAAGTTTTTACCTTTGCGGTAATATTGTGTGACATAAAAAATATTATTTTGGCTACAAACAAGTACAATAAGCAATTAGTAATATGATTTAAGGTAGATAGTAAGGCAAAAAACATATTTCTTATTTTATTTTCGATATAGTAAGTAAGTAGCTCAGGAACAGGACTTAGGAGGGCATGAAATTAGAATGGGCGGCACACACACATAAAATTGACTCTCACAGTGACACTGACATCAGTGTGCAGCAGCACAGATGATGATGAGACCTCAATGACACAACACGGCCCCTCCTGAGTCTCAGTGACAGTCTCTCTCCATGGAAGGTGGCCCCTCTAGTCCACTCCAGTCTAAACAGCACTGACAGTCCCGCTCCCATACCGCAGACAAGCACACAAGGCTCTGCCCGCTCTGCTTGGCTCCTTTGTACCATGACATCACACGACATGCTCAGGCACCGCCTCCTCCAGACCCGCCCAAACACACTGTAGCAGGCAGTTGGATGGTCTCAGCCAGCTCCAGACTGATCCTAGCATCACAGCCATATTTTTTACTGGCAACCTTTTCCATTTACTGGCAGGAGAAAATTGCCTGTTTTTTTTACTGGCTGCCAGTAAAAATACTGGCGGTTGGCAACACTGATAATGTCCCATATAACCAGAGAGTACTGCTGTGTATTGTGAAGGAAGCCATGATGCCTTATTACAAAGCATCACACTGTTTACTTTTTTACTCCACTGAAATGTCAAACAGCAACAATTCATTCAACTCTATGCACTGCATTGACATGCCTTGCAGTGTGTTTAGCTACATAAAAAGGCTGCATTTTTGCACAGCGCATACCAACACATATATCTCGCAAACAGGGATTATAGAAAACAATTGTTCACTCCATGCTGTTCAATGCAGATCAATCCAGCTTAACATACCTTGTATGAAAAAGCCCTAAGGTAGAGGAGGAGTGGGAGAGGTCTAAATAAAATGAGGTTTTTGGCAATCAACTGTATACGTTGCCATAATAAACAAATGTAGAAACATTTAATGAAAATGGGTTATTTTTAAGGTTATAATGCAAGGCGCAATGAACATTTCATTCACATAATATTCTGCCATGCTTGTATGGGCTATTATCTTTTCTTGGGCACTTCTGCCTAAACCTAACCCTGGCCAGCACTACCTACTATTTCAGATTATTTTCACATGGACTTTACCATGATTTGAGGGGTATTTCTCAAGTTTGTAAAGTGTAGGGTCTGTACAGGCAAAAGTTGGAATGGCCAATTGATTAGGAGTTATTTCTGACCCACAGAAATAATGATAGACTTCAGGATGCAGATGTTCTTCAATCAGATAAGGTTTTATTGTGCACACAGAAGTAATGTGCAGGTAGATCAGAAAGTGTCTGATACCGGGAATCACCCCAATTATATACAATTAGTACATCGAGATAAAACATTAACTCTAATTTTCCATTGGCTCATTAAAGTGGGAGTAAACTCCCATGCATGATTTTTACCGATAGATAAGCCTATAATAAGGCTTACATATAGGTACTGTAAATATCTCCTAAACGTGCACCGTTTAGGAGATATTTGCTTTAGGTGCAACTGGTGACGACACCGGTGCATGCGCTCTGCGTACCCGTGCCGTTCCTTAAGAGTCCTGTGCCGTAAACTGCAGCTTCCTCACTCATGCGCAGAAATGATGTCATCTTAGCTCCGGCCACTCACACAGCTGGAGTCCGCAAAACCCATAAGGAAGACTGGGTGAAGATGGAAGCGCCTTCAGTGGTGACTGCGAGCTTCGTTCTAAGGCAAGTTTTACATAATGTGCTAGTATGTGAGGCATACTAGCACAATTATGACATAGCCTTGCAGGTTTTTTTTTTTTTAAAAGCCAGCGGTTTACTACCGCTTTAATTACTGACCAATCATCGTACAGATTCAAATTCAACCAGTTACAATAAGGACTCATACACACGGGCGTATGTTAAAAAATAAACAAAACGTCGGGCCCGACGTCGGGGAGAAAAGTCGGCGTTTTTCGGTGTTATGCATCGGCGTTAGTGAGCGGTGGCGTCAATAGGCGTTATTTTAAAAAAAATAAGCCCTCTGCTACTTTTCAACTTAAAAACTCCGGTGTCAAAAAACGCCGGTACGGCGTTAGTGAGCGTTTTGCGCAGTCGGCGTCAAAAAACGCCAAAACGTTACAGCCTCAGAACGCGCTGGCTGTGGGTTCTAGTTACAGCTCACTAACGCTGACGCCCTCTACAGCTCAAAAGCGTTTTTATGGAGCCATTGACTAACATGGAGAGCTGCAAAAAACGCCAGAAAACGCCGGCGTCAAAAAACGTCCGTGTGTATGAGGCCTACAGATTGAAATACATCCAGTAACATTATTAATTACCCACATACTATCCAATCACTTCTTAGGGCAGATGTACAGGGTTAGAAAAGGTCTTGATGACCCAAGTGGAAAGTACCTAAAATTTATAGCGTAGGGCAATGTTCCAGAGAGGATGACAGTCCACCTTTTGGAGTAAGTCATGAACAGACTAGTCCTTTCCCAATAAGTTTGTATATTTATGTGCAATATGTATTATGGTAATTATTGATCGTATAGTGAAAAACTTTGCTTATCACTTAATATAGATAGAGTGTATATATATATATATATATATATATATATATATATATATATATATATATACACAGCTACAGGGTTATAAATACCTGGACTGACATATATATATATATATATATATATATATATATATATATATATATATCAGCTACAGGGTTATAAATACCTGGACTGACATATATATATATATATATATATATATATATATATATATATATATATATATAGCTACAGGGTTATAAATACCTGGACTGACATATATATATATATATATATATATATATATATATATATATATATATATAT
>BLSH010045861.1:89620-99745 GCA_018402905.1 Glandirana rugosa | reverse complement strand
TACAGAGTGCAGAGTTCAGGAGTGCGCTACATACAGAGTTCAGGAGTGTGCTACATACAGAGTGCAGGGTTAAGAGGTGTACTGTGTAGAGAGTGCATGAGTGTGCTATGTACAGAGTGCAGAGTTCAGGAGTGAGGTACGTACAAAGTGCAGGGTTCAGGAATGCATATCTCACAGGCCAGTTTACAACTCCTCCTTCCAGTACAGAGCTTTCCTTCCACCCTCAAATCTTCTTTCCCCCATCTACAGAGTATCAGAGAGAGGCTGCTGCAGAAGAGCAGCAACAAAAAACTGTACAGTAGGAGTGCAATGTTATGTAGCCATGTGCTCCCTTGAGAGTGGCTGGTAGTAGTGGTTCACCTTATAGTTGCCCTCAATCACACCATATATCACACATCCGTAGACACTGACCAGGCCTGCTCTTGTTTTTGTTGTTTTATTTAGGGGAAATAACTTGGATTGGGGATAAGGGATGACTGTGGGATGCCCAAAAGAATTATAGTACATAAACTCGATATACACACTCCTGTATATGCACACTTTCACTGCAGATTATCCCTCTGCAGACTGTTACTCCTCACAACTCTCCAGCACTCAACTTGCTGATCGTTTCTCCTACAGTTCTCTCTCCAGCACTGAACTTAATAAATCATCACTCCATTACTTCTCTCCAGCACTGAACTTAGTAAATCATCACTCCATTACTTCTCTCCAGCACTGAACGTAGTAAATCATCACTCCATTACTTCTCTCCAGCACTGAACTTAGTTTCCAGCTTGAAAGGAAATTTATCAAGCTTCTCTGTTCCTTTCTCTTCACTGCGGCAAGTGGCTAGAATGCATAAAAAACCTTCAGCCTGTAAACCACTTTAAGACAGTTATTTGTCCTTATAGGATATCCAGGAGCTACAACTGTATCTGAATATACACATATGACAGTAGTGCTGATAACAGTCCATTCATGCAAAGATTACACGTTGATTACACGTTGTAAATGCACAAAACTATAAATAGTAAAACTAGGGATGGATACCTGTTTGTACGATTTGGAAGATATACAGTGTACTAGATGTGCCAACGTCATTTCAGCACATGCGTAGTGAAGAAATGGCCTCCGTGCCGTTTCATCACTGAGATCGCGCTGTGACTGGTGGCTCCCATGCACATGTGTGGGAGTGACGTCACGAGACTCCGGCCAGTCACAGAGCCGGAGATCGCAGCCCCGGAAAGAAGAGGGGCTGAAGATGGACGCTGCCTGCACAGGGGGCATCGCTGGACATCGCAGGCTTCATTTGCAGGTAAGTGACTCATAATGGGCTACTATGCGATGCATAGTAGCCCATTATGTTTCTACTTTGCAGGGGAATATAGAGGAAGTAAACCCCGTCAGGGTTTACTTCCTCGTTAAGACCAGTTTAAAGCCTAGTACACACAATAAGATTATCAGACAAATGATCCTCCGTTTTTTTTTTTTTTGGATGCTAGTCTCCATATGGAAAACTTAGGTTACTAAAGTACGAAAATTCTCGTACAACAGAATAAAAATTCGGAGGCAATGTAATGTATTTGTATTGCATTTTCAGACAAAAACTGTACTGATTAAATAAAAGTTGCATGATCTGGTATAGCACAAGAAAAATGTGTGCATTCGGAAAATTTCACACGAAATTTCACACGAAATTTCACACGACAGCTGTGTACTAACGATCAGATTATCATACGATGGATTCAAAATCAGTATTTTTTATATGATATTCTGATCATGTGTACGGGATTTAAGACTAGCCATACTGTAAATGTATAGATTGCTCTTGTTCTGCCCGATGACTGAATGATAAAAATCAAATAGATTACTCCATTCACACTAAACAGCATGGATGGACAAACCTCCTCTGCAGGCTATTGTATTTTGACAGCCAGCCCTCGCAGCCATCAGAAAACCCTGACAGTGATTGGCTGCACTCACTGTTTTGCTAACCGTTTTCCATCCCGCCTCTTCAACAGAAGTCAAATGGAAAATCTTTTTTTGTCAATCTGGGTGGAGCTGTCAGTTTTGCGCCACTTAAATGCAGGGCCGGTACAAGGCAGGGGTGGCGCTACAATTTCTGGAGGAGGGGGGCGCCACCAGGGGGGGGGACAGCCCATACGGCTGTCCCCAGGCTGCTTTGTCTGCTGTTCAGCAGTGAAGGAAGGGGTGTGGGTGGAGGCAGAGAAAAGACAGAGCGCCGCAATCTGCAAGCTGTAGCCATAAAACAAGAACAAAACTTTACCCAGCTGAGCGTAATCTTTCTTCATTTTTGGGTGCCACCGTGTAGTAATCTCCTGTCATGTGCGACAAGTACATGTCAGTCCCAGCTTCTTCTATATCAATCCACCGGGCAGACTGGGGCTACATTTACTTGTCGCACATGACGGGATTGCTATGTGGCGGCACCTGAAAATAAAGAAAGAGTTCACCCGGCTGGGGAAAGTTTTGTTCTTGTTTTATGGCTACAGCTTGCAGATCACGGCGTTCTGTCTTCTCTCTGCCTCCGCCCAACCCCCTTCTTTCTGAGGGATTCCTCTGGCTGGGATCGCTCAGTGACCCCAGGCCCAGTAGCAGCCCCAGGCGCAATAGCCAGCCCCAGGACCAGCAGCCAGCCCCCAGGACCAGCAGCCAGCCCCCAGGACCAGCAGCCAGATCCCCAAGACCAGCAGCCAGCCTCCAGGACCAGCAGCCAGCCCCCGGGACCAGCAGCCAGCCCCCGGGACCAGCTGCCAGCCCCAGGACCAGCAGCCAGCCCCCAGGACCAGCAGCTAGCCCCCAAGACCAGCACCCAGGACCAGTAGCCAGCCCCAGGACCAGTAGCCAGCCCCCAGGAGCAGTAGCCAGCCCCCAGGACCAGCAGCCAGCCCCCAGGACCAGTAACCAGGCCCCAGGACCAGTATCCAGACCCCAGGACCAGCAGCCAGATCCCAGCAGCCAGCCCCCAGGACCAGCAGCCAGCCCCTAGGACCAGCAGCCAGGCCCCAGCAGCCAGACCCCAGGGCCCAGCAGCCAGACCCCAGGCCCTAGCAGCAAGACTCTTGGCCCCAGCAGCCATACCCTAGGACCATCAGCCAGGCCCCAGCAGCCAGACCCCAGCTCCTAGCAGTCAGGCCCCAGCAGCCAGACACCAGGACCAGCAGCCAGACCCTTGGCCCCAGCAGCAAGGCCACAGGACCAGCAGCCAGACCCCAGGCCACAGCAGCCAAACCCGAGGACCAACAGCCCAGTCCCAGCAGCCAGACCTCATGACCAGAAGCCCAGCCCCAGCAGCCAGGCCCCAGCAGCCTAACCCCAGGCCCCAGCAGCCAGACCCCATGACCAGCAGCCAGACCCCAGGACCAGCAGCCCGGCCTCAGAAGCCAGGACCCAGCCCCAAAAGCCAGGCCCCAGGACCAGCAGCCAGGAAACAGGACCAGCAGCCAGCCCCAGGAGGACCAGCAGCTTGTCCCAGTACCCATTATGTAAGGTAAGTGAAGTCTTCTAGGGCTGGGCCTGGGCAACAAAGTGTTATTAACCACTTGACTACTGGGCACTTAAACCCCCTTACTGACCAGACCAATTTTCAGCTTTCAGCGCTCTCACATTTTGAATGACAATTACTCAGTCATACTACACTGTACCCATATAAATGTTTTGTCCTTTTTTTTCACACAGAGTTTTCTTTTGGTGGTATTTAATCACCTCTGTGTTTTTTATTTTTTTGTGCTATAAATGAAAAAAAGACAGAACATTTTGTAAAAAATTGCATTTTTCTTCGTTTCTGTTATAAAATTTTGCAAATTAGTAATTTTTCTTCATACATTTTGGACAAAATTTATATTGCTACATATCTTTGGTAAAAATAACCCAAACTAGTGTAAATTATTTGGTCTTTGTGAAAGTTAGAGAGTTTACAAGCTATGGTGTCATTCACTGAAAGTTGATCACACCTGATGTACTGATGGCCTATCTCATTTCTTGAGACCCTAACAAGCCAGTAAAGTACAAATATCCCCCAAATGGCCCCTTTTTAGAAAGTAGACAGTCAAAGGTATTTAGTAAGAGGCATGGTGAGTTTTCTGAAGTTGTAATTTTTTCCCAAATTCTTTTCAAAATGAAGATTTTTATTTTTATTTTTTTCATAAAATTGTCATAATAACAGGTTATTTCTCACACACAGCATATGCATACCACAAATTACACTCCAAAACACATTCTACTACTCCTCCTGAATATGGTGATACCACATGTGTGAGACTTTTTCACAGCCTGGCCACATACAGAGACCCAACATACAGGGAGCACCGTCAGGTGTTCTAGGAGCATAAATTACGCATAAAATTTCTCGACCACCTATCACACTTTTGAAGGCCCTGGAGCACCAGGACAATAGAAACACCCAAAAAAATACCCAATTTCGGAAAGTAAACACCCCAACATATATTTTAAGAGGCATAATGAGTTTTATGAACATGTCAGCTACTTGTCCCGAGTATGGCGGTACCACATGTGTGAAGCTTTTCCACAGCCTGGCCACATACAGAGGCCCAATATGCAGGGAGGACCATCAGGCATTCTAGGGACACACATTTCAAATCTAATTTGACTACCTATAACACTTTTGTGAGGCACTGTTGGGCACTGTAGTGGCATGGATGTGGACGGATGAGCCAGGGATGGAGCATGCTGTGGATGGGTGAGCCAGGGATGGAGCATGGATGTGGATGGGTGAGCCAAGGATGGAACATGGATGTGGACGGATGAGCCAGTGATGGAGCATGGATGTGGCTGGATGAGCCAGGAATGGAACATGGATGTAGACGGATGAGCTAGGGATGGAATATGGATGTGGACGGATGAGCCAATGATGGAGCATGGATGAGGATGGGTGAGCCAGGAAAGGAACATGGATGTGGACGGATGAGCTAGTGATGGAACATGGATGTGGATGGATGAGCCAGGGATGGAGCATGGATGTGGATGGATGAGCCAGGGATAGCGCATGGATGAGCATGAATCTGGATGGATGAGCCAGGGATGGATGGATGGATGAGCCAGGGATGGAGCATGGATGAGCAAGAAGGGTGAGCCAGCGATGGGTGAGCTAGGGATGGATGAGCCAGGGACTGGGTGAGCCAGAGACGGGTGGATGGATGAGCCAGGGATGCACGGATGGATGAGCCAGGGATACATGGATGAATGGGCCAGGGATGCACGGATAGATGGGCCAGGGATGCGCGGATGGATGGGCCAGGGATGCATGGATGGATGAGCCAGGGATGCACGGATGGATGGGCCAGGAATGCACGGATGGATGGGCCAGGGATGCACGGATGGATGGGCCAGGGAGGCACGGATGGATGGGGCAGGGATGCACAGATGGATGGGCCAGGGATGCACGGATGGATGGGCCAGGGATGCATGGATGGATGGGCCAGGGATGCACAGATGGCTGGGCCAGGAATAATAAGCCAGAAATGAGCCAGGAATAATGAGCCAGGAATAATATGCCAGGAATAATGAGCTAGGAATAATGAGCTGCTGCACCCCCTCCCTCCTCTCCTCACACACTGTGCGATCGGTGCGAGGAGAGGGGAGAAGCCGAACCAGACATGCTCCGGTTTGTTTACAAGTGATCACTCCGTCCATTGGACGGAGTGATCACGTGGTAAAGGGCCGCTGTCATTGGCCCTTTACCACGATCCATGACACAGCTGGTCTGGGAGACCCGACGGTCACGGACATGCCAGGGGGCGCGCGTGAGCGTGATTCCAGGAGGATGTCCATGGACACCCTCCCAGAATAATCCAACCGCGCTGTAGACGTCTTTCGTCTATAGCTCGGTCGGCAAGTGGTTAATATAATATTGTTTATTTTTATTATTGTTCAGTGACACTCTATGTAGTCTCTCATGGGGCCTGGAGGGGATTCTTTCTATCAGAGACTCTCCAATGGTCACAGAGAGGCTATCTGTTAGATAAACCCACCTCCAGGTCCCATTAGACTCCGTTGTAGTCTCCAATGGGGCCTGGTGGGGGCTCTTCCTAACATAGACTCTCAAATGGACACAGAGAGGATCTCTGTTAGAGAGACCCCCTCCAGGATCCATTAGACCCCATTATAGTCTCTAATGGGGCATGGTGGAAGCTCTAACAGACTCTCTAATGGACACCAAGAGGGCCTTTGTTAGAGAGACTCCCCCTAGTGGGCCCTCTTTCTAACAGACTCTCTAACAGAGGCTCTCTCTGTGTTCAGGTCCCATTAGAATATTCTGCTTATTTGTTTATTGTTAAGAGATCGCAGGGTTATTGAAGACTCCATAGGGGAGGAGTTAGTAAGATGACCACGCCCATGTGGGGGCACCCGTGCGGGGGGACGCAGTTTGCCATCTTCGCCCTGGGCACCAAATGACCTTGTCCTGGCCCTGCTTATATGGCAGGCCAAATACTATTGTGTGTATCCATATATTGCATCAAAGTTGACATTCCCTTATGGCAGTGGTTCTCAACTCCGGTCCTCGGGACCCACTAACAGGCCAGGTTTGCAGGATAACTGAAATACATCCCAGGTGATATCATTTGCTGCTCAGTGATTGCAGTATTCTAGTCTGCATCTCCCCAAGGTAATACTTAAAACCTGGCCTGTTGGTGGGTCCCGAGGACCGGAGTTGAGAACCACTGCCTTCTGGTGACATGCATCACTTATACCTTCAGATGGTTTAAAGACAGCCTCCAAATTTTACTATTTATTTTTGATACCTGTGAGATAGAGTTATGCAGCTTTGCAGTTCACAAGCCTCGTAAAGTAAACAACATTTTCCTTTACCTTTCCTTCTCCTTATGCTGATAGCCATGCCCCCTGCAGCATTTTCTCATCACACATGCACAGCAGCAACATTGCCATCACAGGAAGCTGTATTAGGTGGACTTAACTGGCAGGCTCAGCTGGTGTTTGAGGAACTTTTAATGGGACGACATTTGATTTAAAAGCAGCTAAACAAGTCAATGGCTTGTTTTAAAGCTTGTCTACTGCTTGTTGAGAATATGTGAAAATTTAATGCCCAAAGTTTGGGCACAGATGTACTTAACCACTTGAGCTCCAAAAGGTTTTATCCTCTTCATGACCCGAGCATTTTTTTCTATTCAGCACTTTGCTAGTTTAATGCCACGCCATATGTAAATTAAATTTATATAATATATTTCACATATATAGAACTTTCTTTTGGTGGTATTTGATCACCACTGGGTTTTTTTTTATTTTTTATTTGTTATTTCCTACTTTCTGTTATACAACATATCCAATAAAATAAAATTTCTTCATAAATTGGGGCCAAAATGTATTCTACTACATGTCTTTGGTAAAACAAAAATCCCAATAATTGTATATTAATTGGTTTGTGTGAAAGTTATAGCATCTACAAACCATGGTATATATACTGGAATTTATGCAACTAGAGATGCTATATTGTAATGGCAGTAATCAGTGAGTTATAGTGTGATTGTGATAGGAGCGATGGGTAATCTGGCACTAACAGACACTGGCTGGGAGGGACACTAACTGACACTAATGTCGCGATTGACTCTAAGGCCGGCTAAAGACGACTCGATTCAAATCTCAGCCAGTTCAGCAGGAACCAGACGAGATTCGGACCATGTATGGGCAGGCTTAATGTACCAAGTTGATCGATCAACTTGGGTATAACCAGCCTGCTGGATCTTACATGCGATTATTGCTAGCGGATGGCCTTCCCTTGTCAACACTTTCTGTGTTGATGGGGTAATCGAAGGGAATTTCTTTCCTGCAACCCGTGGGGATTAACTCCTTGCCTAACAATGTGTAATGTGTACTGCTTTTACTCACAGATTCGGCTGCTTTTTCTCCATGTTTTTCAGGAGGAAGAAACAGCCAGATAGCTGTTCCCTGGACACAAAGTTCTGTACGTTGGTAAACACAGGGTCCCTGTGTGCTAATTACAGCATGGGTTGCAGGGGATGTGCGTGAAGCAAGCCGGCAACGTACATGTATTTTGCGGAGCCTGCACCTACCACCCACTGGGGCGGGCGGATGGCAGCGGTAAAGCTATGCAGGCGGGAGGGTGACGCTTTTAACCTCCCAAAACGGGTTAAAAAGGGTTAAAAGTGCCGGCGCGCTGCACTTCTGTGGTGGTGTGCAGTCACTTCAGAAGCGCTTGCCATTGATTTCAATGGCAGGGGCGGTGGAGGAGCGGTGGATACACTGCTCACCGCACTGCCCCAAAGATGCTGCTTGCACTCGGCCTTTCACATTGGGGTGGATTGGGGGGATTTTTGAGGCTCTTTACAGGCGTTATTTTTAACTAAAAAACGCCTGTAAAGCGCCTTTGTGTGAAAGTGTCCTTACTGTAATCATATTATCATATTTGTATCTGGGACTGTGTGGGCTCAATTCACAAAACATTATCTACCACTGTAAGATCAGCAGTAAAATAGCTCATGGTGTTTTTCAAACATTTTTTTGCAATTCACTAAAAACACCACCAAAATACAGCATGCTCTATTTCTTGAAGTAATGCTGTGGTTTTTTTTTTTTACTTTAACACTGTATTACGCAGTATTTACCAAGCATTTTTGTTTTTTAGGTAAATACTGCATAACGGGATAGTGAATTGACATTTTCAGTATCGCAAGCAATATTTGGGAAAAGTATGTCACGTGACTCAAAGACTGCACGTGATATGGTTTAGTGTACTGAACCCATTGAGTTTAAGCATTCCCCTGATAGACATTAGCTCATATTCTGCTGGAAGAGTGCCATTAATATTGTTGTATGGACTCCCTGGGGGCTTCACATGCTAATTCCCATTCAGAACTTTAGTCAAGGTCCCCTTTATAAGTGTAGCTCTCCTCCTCTGTGGTGGTGCAAAATGACCATCTAAGTAATGTGACAGGCTAACATTTTCACCTGGAGTTTGAATCTCTACGTTATGGTGGCATAAAAATTATGTTGGGTTCCATTCTTTTTATCCTTTTTAAAGCTGAATTCAAATCTGGGAGAGAGGGTTTAGGGGCACAGGATACCCATGAAAGAACATAAAAATAGGACAGGTATTCTAATAGTAGATAGCAGTAGATCATTTAAGTGTAGTCCCTTGGTAGCTGCTGGCTCTGTTGGAGCAGCCAACAGATCTACAGTATAACCCCTTCACAGACTTCCTTGAAGTAAATGCATTTTAAGGAAAAATAACAAACAGGTTTATTCTTACCTGCTTTGTGCAATGGAATTGCATGGAGCAACCCTGACCTCCTCTTCTTGGGTCCCCCCATCGGGTTCCTGGCTCCTCCTCACTTTGCCACTTTCTATAGCAGTACTTGTGCAGGCTCGCTCCCGGACACAGACAATGGGAGTTGGCCCCACCACCACTCCCTCATCACTCACTTTGATTGACATCAGCAGGAGCCAATGGCTCCCGCTGCCTCAGCAAAGCCTGTGAGACCAGGAAGTGAGGGGAGAGGAAAGCAGCACATGGGTACAGTGCTGGATTGAATGTGGGCTCAGGTAAGCAAAAGGAGGGAGGGGGCGATACTGATGCCTAAACATTATTTACCTTACTGCATGGAAAAGGTAAAAAATGTTAAGGCTTTATAACCACTTTAGACTGCAATTGGATACGTACCATCAAATGTGAGTGTACGGAATGAACGTGTTTTATGCTGCTTCTATAATTTTTTTTTTTTTTTTCCAAAAATCTTTTATTTAAAGTAAGGAAGTAACAATGAAATAAGCGAGCATTGAAAATACAAGAAAACATCAGCGTTGGTACAATAAGAATATTTGTTACATATGACTCGTAACACCGAAAAAGAAAAGCATGGTGAAATATGTTAAATAGTATACAATCACAATGTTGTGTTGTGTATAAAACATTCTTACAAGCCCATCTGTTCCTGTTTCTGAGTTTAGGCCGAGGCGTGTAGGTGCTAGAAGCTAGGTGATGTAATGTGTGTTTAAAACTTTTATGTCGTTTTGTCAGTGGAGGGGATTTTCTAGCCTCGTGAGAAGAGTCATTTGTGACTGTTGAAGAGGAGGTCAATGGAGTAAGAATTTGGTAGTCAGTGTACATATAGATGTGTCCAGCACAAC
>BLSH010045861.1:45895-60987 GCA_018402905.1 Glandirana rugosa | reverse complement strand
TAGGCATTATGTAAAAAACCTTAGTGTAATGGGGCTTTACCCACGTGTCTTGCTTAAGTATTACCTTGAGGATGTCAAACGGAATCTTGTATTGACAAAAACAAAAGAGCCTTTTATGATATCTGTTAATCCTCCCTGGAGTTACCCTCGGGGGACCCGGGGCCGTATACGTACGGAAGTAAACCCCGAGACCCTCCTTCTTTATCAAATAGTTAGAGTCTACATGGACCCGGTTCGGAGTGAAACCGAGTCCATGTCAGTTTTATATTTCTCGAATTTGAATTTAATTCACAGATGAACTGATTTAAAGATGTTAAAGATCCATTCCATATCAGGAGGACATCGTCAATGTACCTGAGCCAAAGTGAGGCTTGGCCCAGGTACATCTGAGATTGATAAACTATTTCTTCCTCCCAGAGCCCCAAATGAAGGCATGCATATGCCGGGGCCCAGGGGGCTCCCATTGAGGTCCCTCCTAATTGTCTATAGTATTTTCCGAGAAAACAAAAACAGTTATGTTCTAAGGCAAACTGTAGGAGTTCCATTATGAATTCGTTCTGTGCACCCATTTCGGGGTAATGTGATTCCAAAAAATGTATTACGGATGTTAGGCCCCATTTGTGGGGTATGGACGTATATAGCGACTCAACGTCTATTCCTACCAGGATAGCCCCTTCAGGGATCTCCATATTGGAAATCTTCTGAAGTACCTCCTTTGTATCTTTCACGTAAGACGTGAGTTTCGTGACCATATCCTTAAGAAGAGAGTCCAGATATTATCCCACCCTTTCTAGGGGCCCTTTTATTGCTGAGATGATGGGTCTTCCTGGCGGATTCATTATTGATTTGTGAATTTTTGGCAGTATGTAGATGGTTGGTATGTTGAAGTCTTTTATCATTAGGTAATTATACTCTTTGTTGTTTAGAAGGTCGGCTTCTTTGGATAGGAGTAATTTCAGGTTAAGTTCTTTTATAATCTTAGCAAAAGGATTCGTATCTAGTTTTTCGTAAGTCGTTTTATCATTGAGTTGGCGCATGATTTCCTTTTCATATTGGTCGATTGGGAGTAATACTACGTTTCCTCCTTTATCGCTTCTTTTTATAATTATGTCAGGTCTATTTTTAAGTTCTTTTAATGCATGTCTTTCTTCCTGATTTAGGTTGTCTGGAGTTATAAATTCGTCCCATTCGATCAGTCTGAGATCTTCTTGGATTAAATCGAGAAAAACTCCTAGCCATTTATTTTTTCTGAAAGATAGCATTTTGGTTGAGCGAATCACAATATTGGCTTGTCTTTTCCATGGATTGTCTTTAGGAGTTGCTTCAGTTGTTTCGTCCTCACTACTTATGTCCATAAGAGAGATTAGAGTATCTCTAGCTTCCTTCTCTTGTGCAGTGAAATCGTTTTTCTCATTTGAGTGTACTAATCTCAAATATACCTTTCTTAAGAACAGGGATATATCTTTGAAAACTTCAAATTCGTCCATTGAGTGTGTTGGGGAAAAGGACAGGCCTTTTAGTAGTAAACTCCGATGTTTGTCTTCTAATTTATAGTTTGTTAAATTAACGATTGTATTAGTTCTTCATAGTTTTGTTTTTTATATTGGACCAATTGATGTTCATTTAAGTTTGGTCCTGATTTCTGTTCCTGTTTCTCGTATTTACTCTTGGATTTCCTTGTTTCTTTTGCGTTTGGGATGATTTGTTTCCGTCTTCTTCCTTTCCTTTTTCTGTGTCTTTTCTTCCTTTCAGGATACTTTTGATCGATGTAGTGGAGGGATTGTCTATCGCTTCGTCTAAAAAACCCACCGTTTTTTCAAAGCTTTCGTCACTATCGGATGTATTTTGGGTTTGTACCTACCCAATCATATGCCACAGGGTTATCCCTAAATTCTTTGAGTTTATGACCAGTCTATATAAGCAGACATCTATTCTGCTTACCCCCTTCTTCTGGCAACAGGGACCAAGAAATGTTTTTCTTTCTTAGTAATAATCCCTTGGGCATATCCACTATCAACTAGCTCCAAAAGGTCTTTCTTACATCCAACCATTGGATTGAAGTTAAGAGGGGTATAGGTTTCTGTATCTGAGAGGAGGCATGTCATCTCCGCCTGGTATGCTGTCTTATCCATGACGACAAAACCTCCCCCCTTATCTGCAGGGCGTACAACAATATCTGTTTGATCATTTAAAGATTTAAGACCTTTCTTCTTCTTCTTGAGGATTGATAGATTCACCGTTAATTAGAGGGGTAGTCACATTGTTAGGGAGATTTCCAGGCTGGAGGCCAGATGGATATATCAGGCCAAAACATATGCCCCATATGGGATGAATGTAGAATGGGATGTAAATGCTTTTATAAATAATAGCTAATCTCATTCTCTCTTGCTTGGATTTCGTTCTTTGGTACAAATATATTCTCTTGCATTTTTGTCCCAGTTGGAGTTTTTTAAGTTTCAATTTCTTTGCAATATGTGAAAGAAAAAAATTCCTTTTTATGAAAATCTCTTTTCTGTATGCTCATTTTATTGATACAGTGAATGTAGGAGGTCATTCCCCATCCCCCTGTACCAGTATTGTTTTTAGCTTTTTTTAGGAGGTTTTTGTAAAAAATCTGGTATGCTGTATGTTTTATAATTTAGATTTGGAATTTTATAATTGTAATATAGGTTGCAGTCTGTTTCTTTGCCACTAGATGGAGTCCGTTCCGGAACTTGATGTTTTGTCATTTTTAGCATTTTATTACCTGTAATTTTTTTATTCTGTAAGTTTTTGATAATTATATGTGGAAATATATTGCAAGATATATCTGATGCTATAGAGTTTTATGGCTCTAGTCCTGTGAACGTTTTCCGAACGAATTGAGTCCTGTCATGTTGGCTTGGTTTCCGTCAGTGGAAAGCAAGCTAAAAGAGGGGCATGGGTTTGAGGTCGCTATAAGCTTCCTCTTCCTGTTGTCAACAGGTGACCCGGTTCTATTCAAAAGGTTAAGCCTTCATTCAGCCATTTATAGGAATGCTTGTCGTGCGCTGGCCATGCCCCAGACGACGTCAGTGATGACGAATCACTTCGGGTGGAGCCAGCTAGCGCGACGACATCGCGTTCCGGACGGGTCCGCCATTTTGTTGGTTGGAAACAGACCGCAAACTTGTTTCACTGCCCACGATCTTTGTATTCATGTGAGTGCATCTTTTTATTGTAATAAACTGTTGCCGATACATACTATATGTAACAAGAGATATTGGGAGGTGGCGCTGTCTTAAATATTGTGCAATAAAAAGTATAAATTAAAAAATTGTGTGTGTGTACTGTGTTGAATCCAAAGTGTAAGGTGCTTATATATCTCAAAGTGCAATAACAGTCGGTATAATAATAATAGTGTAATAATAGTCGGTTGCAGGAAGGGGGATCATACCTTTCTCAAGCAGGCAGAGCCTGCATGCCTTTGCAAGTGTTTGCCGTTTGGATGAAGTTACTCTAACTTGTTTTTAAACAAAACTTTTTAATAAATTGGACTTTGATTTAAATACTACACTATCGGGGATGCTTCTATTTGTTTTTTCCACATCCACATCTGAGTTGCTTGGAAGCGAGATGGCGCCCTAGGATTCCTGTGGGAAGGAGCCAAAAAGGAGAAAGAACAGAAGGACATCCGGATCTGAGTCCAATTGGAAAAGACCCCATTTACCAAAGGCGCATTACCCCTGTAGGGGTAAGGATAATCTGGTAAGTGTGGGCACAAGCGGGGAGCACGAGTGAAGTCACCATCATCCAGTGAATACAGGACATGCACAAAAGTCACCTTTAAATTTTAACATTTGGTATCCGCATATTATGTACTGTTTCTACAGCAAGTCATCATGTTCCTAATCGTCGGGTCAGTGTATACTCATTTCCAAATCTATTATTAAGCCTGACCAATACTTTTCCAGTTTTACGGACTTTTACGGATTTTTACGGACTTTTACGGACCACAGTTTTCACTTCTAGGATATATTTTACTCACCTGATTACTTACAATATATGAACTTTTATATCACGGGCCTACCCTGAGAGGGGGGACCCCTTGTGATTTTAATCATATTTACGGACATTTACGGACAATTTTATAGTAATTACTGTTATTGCACTTTGAGATATATGAGCACCTTACACTTTGGATTCAACACAGTACACACACACAATTTTTTAATTTATACTTTTTATTGCACAATATTTAAGACAGCGCCACCTCCCAATATCTCTTGTTACATTCATTACTTCCCTTGTTCGCAAGGAAAGTTCTGGAGGCAGTCTTATTCATTCCCGGTTTCATATATCCCAGCGCAGGAAAATATCCACAGTTATTGATACATACTATACTATCTAGCATTCTTTCTTCCCTAATGGTGGTGATGATTGGAGCTGCTGTGGTGGAGACATTAATCCAGAGATCTACAGGGGATGTAAACGAAGACTACTTCGATTCAGTGGTGGATTTCCTCCCTCCAGTGTCTTTTTACTCACACATGCCAGAGTGACCTCTGTAATAGGGGTCCTATCAGGAGGGTAAGAGGCAGTTTGTGTGGATGTCGGTGGAGGCTCTCTATCCAACTGAGGATCACCCTTTCTGTTTTGTGTCTTTTTATGCACCACATGGATTGATTCTATATTGACTTTATATTATTCAACAACCTTTTTATAGCGCTGCACCTGACCTAATAAATTAGATGTTAACCACTCGCCGACCAACAATTTAACATATACTGCTGACCAGCACCTTTATTGTTCCTCCGTGACGTATGGGAATCTCCCAGTCTACAGGCATGCGTGCACCCCCTGCTTCTTGTGCTGTGGTTGGATTCAGCACGAGATTGTCAGCAGGCTCACAGCAAATTAATGTGGCTGTGAATCTGCTGATGGCTGTGGATAGCCACAGCACAGAGATCTGTATGTGTTAGTACACACACAAGCCAGATGTGGCTGGTTCTGCTTCCTAATCGCACACTTACTTAGTAAAGTGACAGCGTACAGCATTGGTGTCACTAGCGACACTAGATAGTGTCAGTTAGCGTCCCTCCCAGCCAGTGTCAGTTAGCTAGGGTGACCAGATGTCCTCGGTTTCTTGGGACAGTCCCCGTTTTGAGGAGGCTGTCCCCGGTTTTGTCCCCGGATTGGTGGACCAATCCTGGGCGAGTGCACTGCGAGCTGGGGCAGAGGGCGGTACCCAGGGCTGGTCCTACCACGGGTCCCGCTGCTGGGCTGTCTTTAACGGGGAGAGAGAGGGGCGAGTGCCGCTGGATTACACATAGCAGGGATCTCCCACTTACCCAGTTGTCAGGCGAAGTCTCGCCTCCTAGGCCGGTTCCTATGATAGACAGCACACTGGTGACGTTTATCATAGGAGGTGGGAATTCACCTGAGGACAGCGGCCACGTGGAGTAAACAGGAAAACCCCACTCTGTACAATCCGACTCCTCTCCTCGGTATACACTGATCACAGGTAAGGCTGCATTGGTGAGCACTGAACAGGCTGCTGGGCACTGAACAGGCTGTGTTGGTGGGCACTGAACAGGCTGCATTGGTGGGCACTGAACAGACTGCGTTGGTGAGCACTGAACAGGCTACTGGGCACTGAACAGGCTGCGTTGGTGAGCAGTGAACAGGCTGCGTTGTTGGGCACTGAACAGGCTGCGTTGTTGGGCACTGAACAGGCTGCGTTGGTGGGCACTTAACAGGCTGCATTGGTAGGCACTGAACAGGTTGCGTTGGTGACTACTGAACAGGCTGCATTGGTGAGCACTGAACAGACTGCTGGGCACTGAACAGGCTGCATTGGTGTTCACTGAACAGGCTGCATTGGTGGGCACTGAACAGGCTACTGGGCACTGAACAGGCTGCGCTGGTGGGCACTGAACAGGCTACGTTGGTGGGCACTGAACAGGCTGCGTTGGTGGGCAATGAACAGGCTGCGTTGGTGGTCACTTAAGAGGCTGCATCCATGGGCACTGAACAGGCTGCGTTGGTGGGCATGGAACAGGCTGCATTGGTGGGCACGGAACAGGCTGCATTGGTGGGCACTAAACAGGCTGCTGGGCACTGAACGGGCTGTTGTGGTGGGCACTGAACAGGCTGCTGGGCACTGAACAGGCTGCTTTGGTGGGCAGTGAACAGGCTACATTGGTGAGCACTGAACAGGCTACTGGGCACTGAACAGGCTGCATTGGTGAGCACTGAACAGGCTATTGCGGTGAGCACTGAACAAGCTGCTGGGCACTGAACAGGCTACATCGGTGAACACTGAACAGGCTGCATTGGTGGGCTCTGAATAGGCTACATTGGTGAGCACTGGACAGGCTACTGGGCACTGAACAGGCTACATTGGTGAGCACTGAACAGGCTGCATTGGTGAGCAATGAACAGGCTGCTGGGCACTGAACAGACAGCATTGGTGAGCACTGAACAGGCTGCTGGGCACTGAACAGGCTGCATTGGTGGGCACTGAACAGGCTGCATTGGTGGGCACTGAACAGGCTGCTTTGGTGGGCACTGAACAGGCTGAGCTGATGGGCACTGAACAGGCTGAGGTGATGGGCACTGAACAGGCTTCATTGATGGGTTCTGAACGGTACTGAACAGGCTGCATTGATGGGCACTGAACAGGCTGCATTGATGGGCACTGAACAGACTGAGCTGATGGGCACTGAACAGGCTGCATTGATGGACACTGGTGAGGCTGCATTGATGGGCACTGGTGAAGCTGAGCTGATGGGCACCGGTGAGGCTGCATTGATGGGCACTGGTGAGGCTGCATTGGATAGGCACTGGTGAGGCTGCATTGGATTGACACTGGTGAGGCTGCATTGATGGGCACTAATTAGCCTGCACTGATAGGCACTGGTGAGGCTGCATTGATGGGCACTGGTTAAGCTACATTGATAAGCACTGGTGAGGCTGCATTGATGGGCACTGTGAGGCTGCACTGATGAGGCTGCATTGATGGGCACTGATGAGGCTGAGCTGATGGGAACTGATGAGGCTGAGCTGATGCACACTGGTGAAGCTGCATTGATGGGTACTGATCAGGCTGCATTGATGGGCACTGATCAGGCTGCATTGATGAGCACTGGTGAAAAAAGATGTTGTGACCATGGTAAATATGGAATAAAGCACGGTGAGTAAGGTGCACCCAGAAGGTTTTTTTTCCTTAAGGCATAGAATGCGTTAAGGTAAAAAAACTTCTGCCTTTAAGTTTTAACCACTTTAAGTGTGGTCAAATTTTGAAAAATTTGTCTAGAGGTGCGAGAATGAAAGCACCACATCCCGAACAATATTGGGTATTATCACTTCTATGACTCACTAGAGCTCCGCAGAGCAGTCCAATAGGTACTTTCATCTCCCACTAACCCGTATCCGCATTTTGGGTGAGATTTTCTTTCAGATGACCTATTTTATTAATAGGAACAAGAGAAAAGAAGGGTCTAGTGTCACCTGTGACACACCTCCATCCCTAATAATACAACAAAACTCACAGCACATTGCCCTGGGACTTTGAGTGAGGTGAGCACAGTTAGAGCCAATGAACAAAATGAGAGTAAATACCATCTCAGAGTTTATACAAGTTGATTAGACATAGTGAATAGTATAATTGAATACCAACCCGATACATGAAAAAAAAAAACCATGGTGTGAAAAAATTACAATAGTACATAAAAGATACATGTAAAATGCATTATACACATGCATCTATAAAAAGCTGATGCAGTTCACGAGAAGTAACCTGCTTCTTCATGGGTGGATGCATTAATGTGGATGCCATCTTCAGATGCCACCCTAGACCACCAGGGAATGAGCCCCTATCAATATATATGCCCACCAGTGCCTCTATCAGTGCTTACCAGTGCCCCTATCAATGCATACCAGTGCCACATATCAGTGCCCACCATTGTCACCTAACAGTGCCCACCTATCAGTGCCCATCAGTGCCACCTATCAGTGCCCAGTGCAGCCTATGAGTGCCAATCAGTACTGTCTATGAGTGCCCATCAGTGCCGCTTAGCAGTGTCCGTCAGTGCTGCATATCAGTGCCCGTCAGTGCTGTATATCAGTGCCACCTATCAGTACCCGTCAGTGCTGCTTATCAGTGCCGCCTAACAGTGCTCATCATTGCTGCATATCTCATCATGCCTCATCATCAGTGCCACCTCATCAGTGCCAATCAGTACTGCCACATCAGTGCCCGTCAGTGTAGCCTCATCAGTGCCCACCAGTGATGGAGAAAATGTACTTATTTACGAAGTTTTGTGACAAAAATAGAGATTTTTTTTTTTTCAAAATTTTCGGTCTTTTTTTATTTGTAGCGCAAAAAATAAAAACCGCAGGGGTGATCAAATACCACCAAAAGAAAGCTCTATTTGTGGGAACAAAGTGATAAAAAATCTGTTTGGGTACAGCGTCGCATGACTGCGCAATTGTCATTCAAAGCGCAACAGCACTGAAAACTGAAAATTGGTCTGGTAGTAAAGTGTTCTAAGTGCATAGTATTGAAATGGATAATCAATTTGAATAAATCCTGAGACAGTATTTATTCTCATTTTGTACAATGGCTCTAACTGTGCTCATCTCACTCAAAGTCCCAGGGCGATGTGCTTTGTGTTTTGTTGTGTTACTTTATTAATAGTTTGTTTATGATTGTAATATATGACATATTTTTCTATACACTGAAGCATGTACAGTTTATTATTCATGTATAAAGTTGAGTTATTAATAAAAAGTATTTTTCATGCATTTATAGTGTACAGGGCTTCATGCGTCTCCTGATGAAACCATATTCTTGGTGAAACATGTAGAGCAGAAACCTATGTACATATATGGAGACCGTATGAAAATGCCACCTCTGTTTTTATACAGTATTTGATTTTAACTTTTTTGAAATTCGTATAATAAAGCTTATCTGATTTTATTATTTAGTTGTTAATTTGTTTCTAGCACCTTAAAAATCTGTTTTTTCTTATCATATGATCACTTTAAGTGTGGTGGTTAGACTTACGTATGAATGGTATAAGCTTGATTTAGTATGACTATATTTCATGTTAATTGCTCTTTTATTAACTAATAAAGAATGTAGGGTACCAATGCAAAATATGTGAACACTGCAGAGAAAGACAAGTCATTTCTAGATGCCACTTGGGAAAACAAAACTTGTACTGAGCGAGTTTCCATGCTGAGGCTTAACTACCAGGTGTTGAACAGAGGCCTTGAAAGAACTATAAATATTCACTGACATGGCTGGAATGTTAAGCGGTCCTGATTACTGTAAGAACATCTAGATGCAATATTTGTGTAGACTATGGTTTTAAAATAAATGTAACACAGTTATAAATTAAGTGAAACATTTCAACAGATTCTTTAGCTTTAACGTCACAAAAAATATACAAAAGTTAACACCTATAATCCTTGCTGAGCAGTAGCAGAATTGAGAGCCTACTGGGAGTCAGATCATTTTGATCAATTGCTTAACTACTACATTTGTATGTTGCTTTTACTGTTCTTCTCTTCCAGCTATTTAAATGAATCTGTCACCCAAATGTTCCTGCTTAAAGACGTAGTAAAATGCCATATTTTTTTTTTTTTAAACCTGCAAGGCAAAGTTATAACTTGATAGTATGCATTGCTTACTAGCACATTATATGAAACTTGCCTCTTATCGCTGACAGGGTTCCATCTTCACCTGGTCTTCCATCCGGATTAGCGGGCTCCGGTCTTTTGATTGGATGAGCTGCGATGACATTCACGGCACAGGGCTCTGAAGGAACGGCACGGGTATGCCATATCTTTAGAGCGCATGCGCCGGTGATGATATTTACAGTACCTATAGGTAAGCCTTATTATAGGGATACCTATAGTTAATAATCACCCATGGGTGTTTACTCCCACTTTAGGAGGAGATACCATAAGGTGTCTGTTATCACCTTTTATTAGTCAGAAAACCATCTTCTCTGTGGCTCTCTAATTTAAAGTGCATAGTGCAGTATTTTTTTTACTACTGAATAGAATAGGGAAGGATTAGAACCTCTGTCAGGTTTTACTGCCATCCTGAAATATGTTTGAGATATTTTCCCATATTAAAGCGATTGTAAAGCTTCATTTTTTTTTCCTTAAAAATAACAAACATGTCATACTTACCTTCCTCTGTGCAGTGGTTTTGCACAGAGTGGCCCCGAACCTTGTCTTCTGGGGTCCTCCACTGGTGGGCCCGGGTCCTCCTCCGCATCGAGTGACCCATCAGGGAAGAGCTTCCCTTGGGTCACCCGTGCGGGCGCGCTCCCGTGTCCTGCTGTTTGCGTGTATTCACACAAACAATGGGACTCAGGCCCGCCCCCCAGCCCCCGCATCACTGGACTTGATTGACAGCAGCGGGAGCCAATGGCTTCCCTGCTATCAATCCAGCCAATGAGGACCCGAGACACCAGCTGGAGCGGATTGCTTTTAGCCGCCGCTGGAACGAACAACAAGTAAGTAAGAGGGGGGGCTCTTGGGGGGGTCACTACTGAGAAATGGTTTTTCACCTTAATGCATAGAATGCATTAAGGCGTAAAAACCACTAGGTTTTACAACCACTTTAAGATGCCACAACAGACATATTTTACACTGTACGCCAAATGTTCTTGACTTCATGGATGCAAGAGGTCTTACTGTTGTGTTTCACCAGACAGGAAATGTGGAAAATGTTCAAAAGCAACAAAGGCAGAAATGAAAATGCAGTTTAATATAACAATAAGGGAATTCTAGAATCCCAGCCAGCTTTTTGTTGCTATATGTGCCCCTATTATGGATTTTCTCTCACTTCGTGCCTCCTAAAATGGTTGTCACAGAAAGTGAGGAGAAATCTCTCTAGTGGAGCCCTAAATAGAAGTAAAAACTGAAAGGGGTTCTAATCCACCCTCACTCTATCCAAGATTAGAAATTAAATAGGTTTCGGTCAATTGCTTTCCACTATAACATTACCTGAATATGATGCTTTTTCTGTTCTTCCCCTTAATAAAATGAACTTGTCAGCCAAAAGTTCCTGCTCAAAGTAATTCAAAAGGCTTAATGATTTTTACCTTAATGCATTCTCTGCATTAAGGTGAAAAAACGTTTAAATGTTGCGCCCCCCCACCCCCCAAATACTTACCTGGGCTCGATCTCAATCCAGCCCTGCGCCCGAGAGCACACACAGCCTGGCTCGAGAGCAAGCCCACGGTGTCTGCTCCCATAGCAAGCGGCTTGCTAAGGAAACAGACGGAGAAGGGGAAGAGCGCAGAGAGGAGGTGGAAGACTCCAGAAGAGGAGCAGGTGCTGGGCCTACTCTTTTTAATTCCCCTTTTAAATATGCTATTTAGTGGCAATGGTAACAAAAAATACAACTTTCTTGATTTTTTTTACTTCATGCCCTGAACCTCATGCACTTCACCCCTTCATGCCTTACTCCCTAACTTTGATCTGTTATGTTGATCATAATCATTAACCCCTCTCCCAAACCCTAGATAGAACCTAACCTAACTTTAACCCCCAAAAATAACCCCAACCCTACAAACTGTATCCAAACCCAAATTCCTAAATCAAACATGTTGTTACACATGCTCCTTTAATATCAAAAGACTTAAAGAATATCTAAAGCAAGCCAAAAGTTTATTTAGTTTTAAATAGGGCAGGGAAGGACCCACCCCTCTATTTGGGCTGGTGACACTGCCACCCGAGACTGAAAGTTGGGGAAAATCCCACATTTTGACTTATTACCAGAATATCAATAGGGAATACATTTTTCAATGATTAAATAGCAAATGTATACCATGCTATAGTAACAGTAGAAGTCAGCGGCCTCCAACCTTTTTGGCACTGGGGACCAGCTGTGTGGAAGAAAATTGTGCTAAGGCCTGGGGGGGCATGCAGGGGGTAACCGATTTTTCGTGGGAAAATTGTCAGGGCAATGGCTGGTGTTGGCGCTTCAACCATCATGGCACCATGATTGATATGGTGTGAGGCTGATTGAAGCGCATTAATATTACATTGTAATATAAAATGAAATAGTTCAACTCACCATAATGCAGAATCAGTGGGAGCCATGAGTGTGTTACTTCCCACGTCGTCTGCCACCACATGCGGAATGTCATTTTCCATGTAGCCTACCACCAGATGCCGAATGTCACTTGCCACGTGGCCTGCCGCCAGATACAAAATGTCACTTGCCACGTCGCCTGCCACCAGATGTGGATTGTCACCTGTCACATCGCCTGCCTTCAGATGCAGCTTGTTACTTGCCACCAGATACAGATTGTCACTTGTCACATCGCCTGCCACCGGATGTGGATTGTCACTTGCCACCAGATGTGGATTGTCACTTGCCACGTCGCCTACCACCAGATGCAGATTGTCACTTGCCACATCACCTGCCACCAGATGAAGAATGTCACCTGCCATGTCGCCTGCCACCAGATGCAGATTATCAATTTCCACACTGCCTGCCACCAGATGCATATTATCACTTGCCACGCTACCTGCCACCAGATGCAGACTGTTACTTGCCACGCTGCCTGCCACCAGATGAAGAATTTCACTTGCCACATCGTCTGCCAGTGCCACCAGATGTGGATTGTCATTGCAATGGTGGCAGCACTGGTTCATTTAGCACAAAGGCAGGCATCTGTAGAGTGGTCATTTCTGAGTGAGAGATGATGTTATCTCTCTGTTCCCCTGCCGCAGCGCCGACATTGAAGAGGCCCACGCTGTGAGGGCAGAAGAGTGGTGATGCGGGTGGGTGGAGAGAGATGTCAAATCTGCTCGCCAGCCCACTTCTCTCATCTGCCCGCCTGCCTCTCTGATCCACCTGGCTCTCAAATTCGCCCGCCCGCCTGCCTGCCTTGCTCTCTCATGACACCCCCATGCCCCCCCCTCACCGAACAAGCGGCCCGGCTGCAGAGAGGCCACAGCCCAGTAGTTGGCCACAGCCCAGTGGTTGGGGATCCCTGGTATAAGTTAACCAGGATAACACAGCTGCAGCATACCATGTGATATAAGCATAGTATAAGAAGCAAATTAGAAATGCTGCGCTATTGTCTCCATCACATAAAAAACACAAAAACATAATAACGCTGTAATTCAGTGCAATTAATACAAATATGTAAAAATAAAAAATAGAAAAAGTCCCACAAAAGTCCAACAAGATCACATCCAGTGGTGCTCAATCGTGTATGGTAAATGTGACACCAATCTCTGACTAAAGTGCGTTGTAATCCAAACCTTCACCCTGTGACAGCAAGCAAGGCTTACCAGAAGGAATTGACCATCCGTTACAGATAGGTCAATTCAGCATTGAGGTGATACAATATCATCTGTCTCCTATTGTATAGCAGATCATCCCCGGCAGCTGTAGTGCACTTTCACCGGAATGCTCCTTCACATGCCAACATGTTAGGGATAAAGCAAAGAAACCCTCAGTGTACTCTGTATAAAATGTTTTGCTTTATTTTTTAAAAATCTTTAAACTCACATGTCATCCAGTAAAAAGTGTTTTTGTGTTATCATTCATAGTCTCTGAAAAATGGCCAAGAAATCATAAATTCTGTTAGGGTATGTAAACTTATGAGCACAACTGTATGTCAAATTATTTCTTAAAGTAGAAGTCCAGCCAAAGCTTGTATGGCTGCACTTCTCCTATGGATCACAGGAGTGCAAAATACATTCTGCTACTCCTCCTGGGTATGGCGATACCACATGTGTGAGACTTTTACACAGCCTGGCCACATACAGAGGTCCAACATTGAAGTAGCACCTTCGGGCATTCTAGGAGCATAAATTACACATCTCATTTCTCAACCACCTATTACACTTTTGAAGGCCTTGGAGTACCAGGACAATGGAAATGCCCACAAAATTACTCCATTTTGGAAAGCTAACACCCCAATGTATAATCTGTGAGGCATAATGAGTCTTTTGAACGGTTCATTTTTTTCCAGAAGTTTTTGGAAAATGTGGGAAAAAATGAGTTTTTACACAAAGTTGTCCATTTATAAGAGATTTCCAACACATAGCATGCACATGGCAAAACTGACACCCCAAAATGCGTTCTGCTACCCCTCCTGAGTATGGCGATACCATATGTGGTACAATGGCAATTTTGTGAAAAAAAACCCCAAAACTTCACTTTGCAAAGAATTGTGGGAAAAATGACAACTTCACAAATCTCACCATGCCTCTTACTAAATACCTTTGAATGTCTACTTTCCAAAAAGGGGTAATTTGGGGGGAATTTGTACTTTCCTGGCTTGTTAGTGTTTTCAGAAATGAGACAGTACATTAGGTGTGATCATTTTTTTATGATTTACACAATAGCTTGTAGACTCTCTAACTTTCACACAGACCAAATAATATCCACTAATTTGGGTTACTTTTACCAAAGATATGTAGCAGTATAAATTGTGGGCAAAAAAATTACCAACTTGCAAAATTTTATCACAAAAACAAAGAAAAGTGCATTTTTTCATTTATAGCTTAAAAAATAAAAAACCCAGAGGTGATCAAATACCATCAAAAGAAAGCTCTATTTGTATAAAAAAGGACAAAAAATTAATTTGGGTACAGTGTTGCAGGACTAAGTAATTGTCATTCAAAGTGTGAGAGCACTGAAAGCTGAAAATTGGTCTGGGCAGGAGGGGGGTTTAAGTGCCCAGTAGGCAAGTGGTTAAAAAAATTGAAAAGCAATTCCCTTTAACCACTTCAGATCCACGCTAGACCCGCCGATCTCCTTTAGGAGCCTCAGAACGGGGAACCGCCGTTGTAAACACGGCGGTTCCCCGTTCTGTGACAGGGGACATAACAGATCTACTGATCCCTGTCACTGGGATCAGTTAGATCTGTTATGTCCCGGCCAGCCCTGCCCCCCCACAGTTAGAACACACCCAGGGAACATTTGTTAACCCCTTCACTGCCCCCATGCTGGTTAACCCCTTCACTGCCAATGACATTTATACAGTAATCAATGGACATTTAAATTTCTGATCACTAGTCTTTAAATTTACAGGTAACTAATGACATATTTACAGTAACCGTCACTTCCCCAATTGGTCGTACCC